>CM063501.1:175339984-175344984 GCA_032207245.1 Pardosa pseudoannulata
ACGCGATTTATTCATATTTTCTTCAAAGTAAGTACAAAGTTTCATAACTCAAAGTTTGTAATTTATATAAAAGCTTATTAACACCTACCATCTCTTTTTAATTATGCCAATTATAAATAACAGGCTACTTGAATAAATGCACAGAGATAAACTGACACTTTGTCTTGAAAACGTGCTTTGAAACTGTAAATCAAACTAAATTACTTTATTATTTCAAGGAAGACAGGTAAATAAAATTTCTTTTTTTTATTTATGCACTTATTCTTATTTATTTTCTCATATATATGCTGATTTAGTGATTATATTATATAGGAATTATTCTTGAAAATTAAGTATATTTCTTTGAAAATATTTTACTATTAAAGCTGATTTAAATTTTATAATAGCATTTTTTATTTGAATTTAACACTCACACAGAGAGATCTTCTCATTTTTGTAAACATATTAGGATGTGTTTTACGTTCAACCACAACAAAATCAAATTTATATTCAATGCCTGTGAACATAAAAAATTATAAAGGCAACTTAAAAAATTATATATGAAGAATAAGTTCATTTTGTATTAAAATAGTTTTATTTTTTATGCAAATTTATGATTAAATTTTTAATTATATATGCTAATAGAAACATTATAATTCTATGAAATAATTATTCAAATTTTGGAATGGTATATTCAAAATATTTTATTAATTAAATTGGTTTAATTTTTTAAAAAAGCCTTTTAATTGAACTTAACTATTAAACTGATAGATCCTTTCAAGTATTTTTTCACATTTTGTAAATATTACAAGGTGTGTAGAACGTTTCAACTGCAACAAAGTCAACTATATGCTCACCTAGCTTAAAAAATTGTACATGCAGAAAAGTTATATTTTATCTAAATATTATTTAAAATATTATTTCAAAATATTATTTTACTTTAAAAAAATATTTTCATTTATGCACATTAATATTTTTCTCATATATGCAAATATAGAGGGTTCATTGGAATACGTCTTAAAAATTTAAAATTTACACTAAAAACTTTATATTAATTTTAAAAAAGCATTTTTGGAATTGAATTTAACTTTCTAGCCGATGTTTGTTTTCAATTTTTTCCATCTTGTATTTTAAAGTGTCCTGCACCTTTTAATTTCAAATGCAATATAAAATCACTCTTGTGTAACTAAAGAAATTGTTTAAGCAGACAAATAATTATTCTAATTAATACTAACGGCCGAGTCATTTTTGAAAATATATGAGCAATTTTTTTTAAGTTCTGTAAGTCCATTTTTGACAATTTCCTGAAATGAAGATTTGAATGAAGATTTAAAATAGACACAACTGCTTGTCATGATTTTAAATATATAGTCTAATTAAAAATTGTATTGAATCATGGGGTAAATTTTAAAAACTCTAGATTTTTTTAACAAATGAAAAGCATTGTAGGAAACTTTTCAATGATAATAAGGCAATGTTAATTACATTTTTTTAAATATATTTTTAATAATTCAGTTTATAAACTATCTTTAAACAAAATAAAAATACATAAATAATTTTATAGAAAACAGATGGTCTAAAGAAATAGTTATAGCTCTAAAAGTTATCAGTTATTGTTTGCTATTTTGATTAGGATGATTGTAATAATATATAATCTAGAAATCGATTTTGATACCTAATTCTTTTACACATAACTACAGATTTTAAACTTTCAAAAACCATATTATGCCACCAAGAATGCTACCAGAATCTTTTTTTCAAATCGCAGAATCTTTATTTTAAAAATTCCGATTATTTTCCTCCATTTTTGTCATTGTCTAAGTACCGGAAACATATGCGTAAATACTCTTGGCAAGGGTCTAAATTAAAAACTTTGTCTTTCTAGGCAGGAAACTGGATTTAATAAATATTCTAATCCCATAGACAGCACTATTAGACAGACACTTTTGGATTTTCTATTAAGGATACACTCTGTTATAATTGGTAATAATTGAATAAGTGATCTCTAGTAAGCAAAGTTCTTTACTGTTCCAAATTAATAACAACCAATTGTAGCAATATATGATAATAAGGATGAAAAACACTATTTAAAACTTTAAAATACATATTGTTTAAACACTTTGTGTAGAATACATATACTTATAAAGAAAATATGTTGGTGTAAAAAAATATATTGGTTTAGGGAAAAAAATAATTTTGTTTATGAAAAAATGTATTGTTCTTAAGGAAAACATATTGTTCTAAATAAAAATATATCATTCCGAAGAAAATACTTGTTGTTCTAAAAGAAAAATATATTGTTTCAATGAAAAGATTTTTCTAAAAAAATAAAAATAAAAATACTGAATCCCAAAAAGTAAACTCATGGGTGAACCTCCAAACATAAGTATCGTTCCACACAAAGTATTGTTCCAAATAAAAAGAACATTATAAATAGCTGATATTAGAAAATTTGGTGGATTCCTTATAGAGTTCTCAACCATTTTCACTGAAAATGAATAATCATTCTGAGAAAACAAAATTTTACACAATTTATATATGAGATGCTCTAAAAGTTAAAACTTAGATACTGTTTCTTCAGAGAATATCCAAAATTTTTTATGCGAAAGAAATTTTTTTCAATAAGTTTCAATAATTGCATGTAACAATAATTTTCATTTAATACCGATTCCTTCCATTCCTTTCAAAACAAATTTGTTTATACCGTCCTTTTATATGATTTACAATATTCTTTAGATGATTTAAATAGTATATATATATATAGATATATACAAATATACATGTACACATGTACATACATATGTATGTATATATATATGTATATACATATATATACATACCTATATATATAACATATATGTATATGTGTATGTGTATATATATATTCATTATGACATACATTATATTAAATATTTCAGTGTCAAAGCATTATACTACTACATAACATTAAACAACTTTACAATTCGGACTTCGTAAATTTTTAATCCTTTTGAAGTTGTTTACTAGCTCTGGACATATAAGAAACTTACTAAAACTAAAGTTTTCCAAGAAGTTTCGGTAAATTATATATTTCAGGGTTTAGCCACGTGTTGAAAAGAAACAAAAATACTTCATTAGAATCTTGAATAAAAAGTCTGATATAATGTAAAATTTTTGTTTTAAAATTTAACTGGCTGAAGGGATATTTTAAAGACATTTGGAAACATAGCGATATATTAGGTAGATATTATAAAACCTTACATATATTTTTCGTCATAAGTGTTTGGTTTTTAATCAACTTATTGCCAAAACCCACAGAAAAATATGTTCTAAAAGAAAAATAAAATGGAGTAAAATAAATTTTAAAAATGTTTAAGAGGTAATTAAACCTAAAATTTACCCGAAATGTGATAGTGTAAAGCCTAGTACACTCGTAAAAGAATATATTAGCATACCAGAACGTCATGAACAATAAAATACTAGAAAGTCCTAATTCTTACAATTCGTTATTAAGATTTTCGATTATTTATATATATATGCATAGATGTATGTATATAAATATATATATATATATATATATATATATATATATATATATATATATATATATATATATACATGTATATATAATATACATAATAAATATATATATATATATATGAATGTAATGCATTTAATTATTATATTTAAGTGTTATGTCCAGATTATCAAATACTTACAAAATATTAACATATAATGTATTCAAACTAATGATACTATAAATTTGAATCAAATGTATATCATAATATTTCTATGTGTGTGTGTAGATGCTATGCATTTAGCAATCATTGTTTAGTGTTATATTCAGGTGATTATAGACTTATAAGTTATTAATTTAAAATTAAGTTATTATTAATTTAAAAATTATATATATATATATATATATATATATATATATATATATATATATATATATATATATATATATATATATATACATATATATATATACATATATATATATATATATATATATATATATATATATATATATATATATATATATATATACAGACATGCATATACATACAAACAAATAGATTTATAGATACATAATAGTGAGGTAGATAGTTTTACATTCAGGTTATTATAGACTTATAAAGTATGAATTTATAAGTCTACATAATAAACTAAATACATAATAAACTAAAGATAATAGAGATTCTTTATTTATTTATATAATTATACCTATACATGTGCATATATATATATATACATATACATACATTCATATATATATATATATATATATATATATATATATATATATATATACAAATACATACATACATTATGTGTATATATATACATATAAATACATATACATATAAATATATATACATACAAACAGCAAAGAGATACATATATACATAATAGAGGGATAGACAGAAGAGTAAAAAAAATTCATAAGTTAACAAATGAATGTATACAAATATTTAGATAAATTAATAAATATATACACAAATATTACTGGATTTTACAAAAAAATTGTCACGGCTTGGAGTCTAAACGACTCCAAGGGGTTCTCTATTATTAAACATAAAATACATCATATTGCAATCATATATACTGATAAATATATAAATTTAGTTTTATCTCTATTCCAAATATATATACTCGTTGACAGACACACACACACACAAATCACCCCATTATTGTAGCAGACATGTTTTCTATTCTCTTAAGTCAAGCAGAATATTGCCGATTTCAATAAATACCGACCAAACGAAATTCCCTTCCACTCCCTTAATAAGATTTTTTCCCTCCTATCAATAAACCTGTTAAAGTAATGTTTATCTTCTTGACATACTTTTTCTTCTCCACTCTCTAGTTTCCATGTTTAGATCTTTTTACCTGGCATGATTGATTAACACTGTTGAAGGGTCGAAGGGTCATTTAGAATAGTTGTAGACATTCCCAAGTATTTCTAGTATAACAGGATGGTTAAAAGAAACATTGGGTTTTTTTCATATATATTATAGATGTTTTTAGACAAAATAGAG
>CM063501.1:175347484-175357484 GCA_032207245.1 Pardosa pseudoannulata
TTGGTGTTAAACGAAAACTATTGGTTTAATGGTAGCGAATTTTACAGATAAATATTTGGCATTCCTCTGGGTGGCGGTTGCTTATGAATTTTAGAGGATTTATACCTTCACACTTTTAAAATGGGCACCCCACTAGTAAAGGTTGTACTATATTTTAGATATGTTGATGATATTTTAATCATTTTTTTTTCAGTAATATGGATTTGTCACTAGGATTTTTGCTGATGGATTGGAATTAGTTGAAACTGATAAAAATCATGATGGTGAGTTAAATATTTTAGATATAAGCTTAAATATTATTAATAGTAAAGTTCAATGTAAATTATTTGATAAACGCGATGGATATTTGTTTAATATTAACCGGGTCTCTTTTTGGTTCATGGTTACACCATAACATTAGACGAAACCTAATCATTAACTTTTTGGTTAGATGCAATAGACTTAAAATTTACGGTAAATTAAGCGATAATCATATAACACGAAATATAAAGTTTTTGATAAACTTCCTCAACATTTTTTTTACTTCAACTGTAACCGAATGCCGTAATAGATTTCTTCTGGACTTATAAGTGGTATTTAACTAAGTGTAGAAATTTTTCGGCTGTTGTTTCAAGATTTATTTATATTTTCAATAATTGCTTAATCCTCCCCTATTTTTGCCTATTACCTGCCCCATTTTACTTAGTATCTTTTGGTAACTACTATACAGTTAGGCTTAACAATACAATTTATTTATTAGCATAGAAATAATAATAAATGAATTTCTTTCATAACAATACACTTTTTTAAAATATTTTAATTTTTTAAAAAAAAATTACTTTGTAAACTACACATTGATGTAATTTTGGGTTATTCAAAACAAAGAAAATGAAATTGTTCCTTACCTATAAACACTTTTTTCATCAAAATTCTCTGAAAAGTGAAGAGGAAGGCCATCTATCAATACACATGAGAACTAGTTCCTGATTGCAAATTAAAGC
Organism: Pardosa pseudoannulata; assembly: GCA_032207245.1. Classification (NCBI taxonomy): domain Eukaryota; kingdom Metazoa; phylum Arthropoda; class Arachnida; order Araneae; family Lycosidae; genus Pardosa; species Pardosa pseudoannulata. The sequence goes on from CM063501.1 coordinate 175,348,465, forward strand.
CTGAAAATAAAGGTGTCCCAAGGTGGGCTATGTCCCAAGGTGCCCCACTCTCCCCTAAACATTATGAATATGTTTTATAAATATAAATTATGCTTAAAATTATGTTTTTTTGGTTATAATCCATTTTTAAAACTAACAAAAGAGACTTTGTTGCACACAAAAATTTTCTTATTTGAGTCATTAAACCTGTCATTTACGTTTTTAAATTATTTGCTGTTATAGCAGCCATCGTCCCATTACTTAGGGTCTAGAGTCGGCTGGCACCATGACGGTTATAGCAGCAACCTAAGTAAAGGTGCTGAAAGGTGTTTGTTTAAGCAGAAAGAGTAAAACTATACTTCTAATATTCTAAAAATTATGAATACATATAGTGTTAATTTTAGAACTTCACTTGTTGCTACTGTCCGACGATGCGTAAAATATATCGCGAATAATATTGGCGCTGCTAACTTCTTTGAAATATTCTAGCACTATATATAAATCTAGATATAGTGATATAATATTATCTATAACACTGCTATAAAAATAATATAATCTGTAGCACTATTATAAAAATTCATTCGAAAGCGTAGTTCAAAATCAAATGAAATTCCATTTACCATTTTCTGCACGGTAGATTTTACAGATAGCACTCACTTTTAATAAAAAAATTATTCGTATTTTAAGCTTAACTTAATTCAAATATGTCTATTCCATGCTCTTAAAAAGTCATTTTTTAGATTATTTATTACGCAGTTTATAAATTACGTTAGAAGCATCTTAAAACTTTTTCCGACATTTAAAATTTTTTTATATCCATTTCAGATACTTCAGAAAAATATGTCTTATAAACGGTAGAAAAACTATTTATTTCTTCGCTTAATCCCTAGGCATTTAACATCATTTTGATAATTTAAACTCAGTCATATATTATATTCTGCTTCATATAATTTGTTACGTTTCATAAAAATCTTAAATTAAATTTTTCTAAAAAAACGTCTTTACCTTTGAATTCCTGGGAGAAGTCACATATTTCTGATTAGAATTTCTAGCGATTCATATATCTAAATCCGAGTTCGAATTTCTCTTTTTAAAAAGTTAACTTTTTATAAATTCACAATTTCATGTAATATTCATCTTTTTTTTATTAAAATACCTGAATTTTTCTAGTTATTTATTTGTTTTTATATATCAAAATCTAAAGTTGACGTGGAAAGGAATTTACATTAAAAAGATATCTTTTTAAAGATATGCATCCACCACAAGGGATAAGACGGGTTACAAGACTTAATAAAAATGTGATTTCTGACAAAAGAAATAAGAGGCGATATTTAGCACAAAAAAAGGAAGGTTGTTGATATTTCGCTGAAAGATATTCCGTACGAAATAATGACGAAAAGCAGAGATAAAACTGCCTCTGAAAGATAAAGTGCTCATTATATGAAGAAAATGACATTAGGAGGGGAAAACATTAATGAATAAATACTGGCTACTAAAAGTTCTGTAAGATGTTAATTCAAAATTCTTTTCTTATGTAGGCGGTCAGAGTTAGACTAGGCAATATTGTTAATTTTCGCATCTGGTAAGAAACCTAAAATTTTGTACTTTTTCTGTACACACAAGATAAATTATATAAAATAGTGGGTGACAGTGGTTCGTTAAACAGAATTTGTATTTTTTAAGAAGTGTTACCGCATTGCTTAATTCGCTTACCTTGCGTTACTCAGTGAATTTTAATCAAAATTTACCCCCCTCAAAATTTACCAAATTCAATGTCTGAACTATTTTTGGCTTAAATAGTTAATATTGTGACGCCTTCAATATTTTCAAATGAGAGGTAGCGTGAATAATGGATCACAGTCAAAGAATAAAGTTGGAAATTCACTTTAATTCTGGTTTAAATACGGCTATTTACAAAGGAATGTAAATTCCTGAATTATCTAGAACAGCAAAGGATAGTTGCCGATAAAACTTCCTCATGACAATGACAGTCGAAAGAAAACCAAGAGAATTAATAATCTCTTACAAATGGTTAGGTTTTTCAGGGTGCAATCAAACCCAATTTATCCCCCGTTCGGTCCCGAGATTCTGCCGCTCCCTATATGAGCGAACTTTACGAATCTCCCGAACTAGCAAGCTGGCTCTGGTAAAAAAGACGAAAGCCTCCACGAGGTCAACACACCTTCGAAAAAAATGACGAAAATCCCTGAGTCGCAAAATTGTAGGCTTTTTATACCTGGAGGTTCAGTTACGGTCCCGTCACTGTTTTTTTCTCAGTGAAGATCCCAGTTACATGAGAACTCCAGCCAAAGTTACAGTTATACTTTTATACTGAATTCTCATTCGCTGGCTGTCTCTTCACGGAATTTTCCGAGCGTTCATTAATGAGATCCATCAGGGCGGGTTCGTCTATTCAGTCCGATTGTCAAGATCCCCGACGCCACGCTATTGTTCAGGTACAGGTGCACTACGATCAGCTGTTTTGGCGCGTGCTCGGACGAAAGGAGTCTTCACAATATATAAGTTATCATGAATTCCTCAATGTACAAGAAATTATCAGATTTACTCAATTTTGCATATTTCAGACTGAGGAGCCCTCATATTAATCATCTTAAAATGTCATTTATAAAAATTAAAATTTCATGATAAGATATTTATTTGCAATCAGATGTAAAAAATAATATTGATAATTGGAAGTGTTAGATGATGTATCTCCTAAAAAATAAATTCCTCATGAGCTAAATCATCCTAAATAAAAAACCTAAAATATTCATCCAAATGAGAAAATTTTAAAATTACAGCAAATACTTTTTAAATAATAATTTAGGAAACATTTACGGAATTGTCATCTATTTTCAATAAAAAAAAGTAACACTTGTTCTAAGAAAAATTGTAGAAAAATGTTTAGCATTCTTCAAAAGTAGACAAGAAATATATTGATAGGTACAAATACTCTAGCTTAGTTGATTTCTAAATTATAATAATCAATATTACGAATTTTAGCCTCATGTTAAAAAACATACCTGCGATCTCTCTCGTGTGCTCTACATTTCTTCTTCAGCAGCACTACAGCCTACTGGAGGCCAATGCTTTCTCTGTCAGCTTTCTCCATTCAGCACGGTTTGACGCGATGTTTCTCCGTCTATTAATGCCCAGTACTCTCAAATCGCTCTCAACACAATCCATCCACCTTATTGGTGGTCTTCCTCGTTTGCGTTTACCCTCAAACTTTGAAAACGTCAATTTTTTAACAGGCTTTTGGTCCTCTTTTCGAAAAATGTGTCCCAGCCATCTGATTCTGTATGACTTTATGACTCTTAAGATGTTAGGCTGTCTAAATTTTATGTAAATTTCATGATTGTATAAACTTCTTCAGGCGTTGTTTTCTTTCATTGCTCCAAAAATGCATCTTAAAACTTTTCTTTCAAAAATTAGGAGCCTGTTCTCTTCAGTTTTGTTCATTGCCCATGTCTCGCAGCCATATAAAAATATTGGTCTAATTAATGTCTTATATAATTTTATTTTCGTGTTAACAGAGAAAAATTTGATTTTATTTGGTTCTTTAGCCCAAAATAACATCGGTTTGCCATCAAAAGGCGGTTACCAATTTCAACTTTAATCTCGTTTTCACTGGTAATGATTGCTCCCAATGATCTACATTTGGGTCATTTATTTTGATGGACATCGCACTGGACATCGCACTGGAGCTCTCGGTCTGACTTCCCTGGGCCAAGCCCTCTAAGTCAGATTACTGTATATGCATGGTAAGAGACATATGATAAATTGCAACGATATTGAGGCTTAAAAAAGTCTAAGATAATTAAAAATAAGAGAAAAATAAATTAAGATAAACTAAGGTTCACGAGTTCGGTGAGGGTAAGAAAAAAACATAAGTTAGGCTGACAATAAGTACACATTAGGTTGAGCAAGAAATACACATTTAGGTAAACAAAAAATTTTTAAGTAACTAATTTTATCTGACAATTCTGTGTAAAACAGAATGACAGTAGAAAAACATAATTTTTTTTTTTTTTTTTTTTTTTTTTTTTTTTCACACGGAAAAGTACAAGTGGAATGGAGGAGCGAGAAGCAAAGTAGATTAAGTCTATGAAACACGAGGATCCAGCTGAGAGCTGGGTTATTTTGATGAAAGGGGTAAAACATAGATATTCAGTAAATTTATGAAACTTTTATGGTAAAAATCAACTAAAAAATTCTTAGTAAACGAAGTTGTCTAAACTGGAATCGAGCTGCACACTTAAACTGTGTTCATTTTACCACAGGTCATAAACGGACATAATAATTATTCAGGTTGTATCTTGAAGTTATTACAGTGTTAATGCTTGTTTAATTTATGTTAATAATTATTTTTCAATATTCAATATACAATTTGACTATGTCTGTTATACACATAATCGTATGTCAAAATTTGGTTGTGATTGTTAGAGATTGTTGCGATTGTTGATGGAGCTGCCCTTTCTAGAGCCGTTTAAAAGAATGCGCACTCTTACACATGGTGTTCAGTTTTAAGCAGTAGGTCAAATCTCACTATCTCATTATCCTTGAGTACCTAAACAGTAGATAGTCGATTTACTAATCAAACCAAACTTTAAACAACCTTAAATCTAAGAAAAGACACAGGGCTACACGAAGATACACTTTATAAACCTATTTTATTAATGCAATTGAAACTGTGGAGCAAGAGTAAAAAAAATCTATTCCAAGAGACGCCATTACAAAAATCTGTACAACTTCTGAATCTGTTTTAAGAAATGACGCTTGGCTGAACGCTTTATAGAGAAGAGAAAACTAAGGGAGATTAATTTTAAATTATGTCACTAAGCTTCAAGTTTTGGGGATTTAATAAAATGCTTGTCTGACTCATTAAGTTTATAACGTTATTTTGAAAAAACGAGGGATGATCAAAGATAAAGATTGCAAGCTTGATAGTCTTGGAGTTTTGTCTACAATAGATAAGTTCATAGCTTACGGTAATCCTAATACATACATTTGTCAAGTCTGCAGAATCTCAACCACGCTTCACCTAGAGGGCTAATTGTTAGGTTTAAACAAATGACTTTTGTGGTAAAATGATATCGGTTAGAAATTCTCTCAGTTAGTCGATTTCTGTGGAAAAAATGTGTAACCACGTTTGAAATTTGCAGACAGCAAGTAGAGGTTTAAGGAAAGATTGTAACGTCGCATCAGCATTTTGCAGAATGCTGGCGAAATTTTTGCTGTTGATAAAAAAATGGTCATTGGTGACTGTCGCTGGGACATTATTGACTAACCTTTTTGAAACCCTTACTTCGCATCTTCCTTATTTAAAGGACCACCTAGGAGGTCAAAAATAAGCTTTAGATGAGGAGGGGGGAACTATTCCCGACAGTTCGACTGAGCCCGCATATACAGGAATTTTACTGGGACTGGATATTCAAATTTATCCCACGATGAAGCAAAAGCTTAAATCGATATCGAGACTATTTCAGAAAATATCTCCATGCCTGTACTATCAGTTGGCTGTATTGGTTGTATGAAATAAAATGTATACTCTTTACTGCAGGCTTTGTGGTGACCTTACTTTTTGACTAAAGGATGCCCGAATGGAAAGGGTGCTTCTCTTCGATACCGGAATTCATGAGTTCGAATACGACTACAGGCATGGATGTTCGTAGCGGTCCGTAATAGGTTTTAATCACTGATGCCTTTGTCTAATTAGCCCTCGTATAACTAAACAAATGCCCTTAGGTATCCAAATTAAACTAACACAGTAGATTTTTTTTTTTTGAGTGGAAACCAGTACACCTTATCGTGTGATAACAGATTCCTCCTTTATGAAACAGTTGATAATTGTTGGTCTAAGTGTAGCAGAACAGTATACTGCAGCGCTTGCAACAAACCAACCTTACTTTTTGATTACCACTCGCACAAAAATTCCAGTTATCCTCTGAAAAAAGACTTTTTTCAATCAACTATTATTTTTCCTTTCTACTTCTCAAGTATTTTAAAAAAGCTTAACTCACGACATTCTCATCGATTTACAAAGTACACACACCGAAGCTGTTCGAGGAATTTACTGAAGAAGACATAAGGCGTTCCCAATTATTTTGCAAGAACACTTTTTCAGCTTATAAAACAACAGTAATCTCTTTTCGACCATCTCTTTCAAAAAACACCTGTAGCTGACTTAGCACTCTCTTTTATTTTCCTGGCCATTGATTTTAGTCATTACGATAAAAGTGTTTCCTTCTTTTTTTCCAAGAAAAAAATACAGAATGTTCTGGAATATCCTCTTTGAATTTCAAATTTTTTTTTCGGACTGTTTAACTTTTAGTTTGAATTCTTTGTATTTTTACACTAAAGTGGCTTTTTTTAGAGCTTCCAAATATATTTGAGAATGCTTTTCTCTGGCATTTTCTCGGTAATTCTCCTCTAATTAATGAGAAAATTATACAATTGGTTTTCTTTTTTCAATTAAATGTTTTCCGAAATTCAAAAATTCTGTCATAAGTTTTAACACAATTATCGTAGCAGATTTTTTTCTGTCCAAATAAAATTTTAATCTGAAAGAATGTAAAATTCAGAGCTTATCAAAATTCAAAAAGGATTATGTTAATATATAAAGACATTTTTATGGGTCTTCGAAAAGAAGATCTTCTTTTGCAGTTATACATAATGAATAATTATAGAAAAATAGCATCCACACGAGTCCTGCCTGCCCTATAACGCGAACATGGCTTCCTTTCTAAAAGTAAATAAGGAAAGAATTTGCTTAAATACTAATTTTTATTTTTGAAATTCGAATAGCTTTGAAAGAAATATAATTCATCTAGAATTCCTGTGAAAGAATGAAAGAAAGGGTTATTCAAAAGTGGTTGAACTTAATGTAGTAATTATTACGTAAATAAATATTTTTAATTGTCTCGAAATCTGAAGGCAAAGATAACAAACCTTTCTTGATTAGTGAGTCAGTTAAATTAAGGTTTATTATCTTTAGGTTTCCAGTCTTATATTTCTTTTAAATTTTATTTATCCCCTATAATGTTCAAAAATGTGTTTAGCTTCTTCATTTGTTTTTTATCCTCTTTGTCCTCTAATGTAAAGTTTTTAAGTGACTTTTAATTTAATTTTTTTAACACTAGAAAATAGAAGATTTCGACTACCCTTATACGTCCACCGGTGTCGTTCCGATGTCGCATTATAAAATGTATAAAACTAACATATAGCCCGTCATACGACGGGATCAGTAAAATTTTCAATTTTCCAGAATTGTAAAGTACTCTATGAAGCTGTTAATAAAAATGGTTTGTTTATTGGCTGAGTATTAAGAAAGATAATTAGCGACGTTGAAATTATAGTTAAATTCTTCCCAATTATTTTGCCACAGTAATTAATGGAAGTTTAACTATTATTTCCACTACACCTTGGAGGTAGGTAGAATTTGTTGTTAATACCGTTAATAAAATATTCATTGCAACAAAAAATAATCGATGTCTAAATTTAAAATTACCACATATGTACCTAATCTTTTATTTAAGCCAACTATAAAAGAAAATTATTTACGTAATATCTAAATTCGATGATAAAACTTATGAAAATAATGTAGACGAAATTTAAGTAATTTAGCATAAAAAACGATTAAATGAGATAGTTAAAGGAATGACGTCATAGTGCAAAACAAACACTACTTTTACGTATTTATTATGTGACAAATTGATAAATTTAATCACCTGGTGTTAACCATGGAAAATGGAGCTTAAAATAATGGCATTAAATGTTAGAGAAGACGGGAAGGGGTGGATTTCGAACGTTGCTAACCCTAACTCAGCAAGAATCCAATATGGATACCTCTATCCATTCCAGGTCTAATCGCTTCATAAATTCGAGGACAGACGGACAGATGACTTAGGCTATTATTATATAGGGGATTATTGTAATAACTAAATAATTCCAGGACTACTGTTCAGTAGTTTTAAGATTATTTAATATTATTTCATATAATTATCACATATTATCACCCTTTATATCATGAAAAGCTGTAACAAAACAAATTACTTGATGTTGTAAATAGAAATAAAACAACTATATTCATATATATTAGTATAAGAAAAATCATAATTTTTGTGAGAGTTTTTTAATCATTATTGTTACGAATTTCGCAAGTTGGCATGTATTTTTGCCGTATACTGTGTATTATAATGGGTAAATCATGTATTTGGCGAGATATTGGCTCGTAGGCGATGTTTTTGGCGCCAAGTTTGGCGATTTATCGCCAAATTTGGCGACTTGGTGACTTTCTTGGCGACCGTTTGTACCTAGTACTTTCTAGAATATTCCAGTTTCTCCCGAGGATATAAATACTGGGGGCCGATAGTAAATGAAGCTCCAGTGCGATGTCCAGTGCGATGTCTGATCGAGGTTCAGTTAGCTGAGAAATTTGTAGAGGTAAAGACCTACGTTGTTTGGCGCTAAGAGTTTTAGTGAACTATCGCCTGTGCTAGCCAGTTCTCGCGGTGTTGGCTGCTATATTCGTGTTTTCCCTGCATTAAGAATAAAGTGCTGTTATTTTTGCTGTCTTAATTCAAAGTCTACTCAATCCATGAATGCTACGTTTCATAAATTGGTAACATTATTTACCGTTTTTATGCATAACATTTTGTATATACCTCATTTCCTCATATAGGGATATTCAATCAATCTCAATACCATCCAATTCATTCTCAAAAAGATCTCGCAGCAAATTAGCAATTTCATTAGGTCTTAGACTTTTTATACGAGCCTTCGTTTCTGGGGGTCTGCTCTGCACAAGGTTCGAAAATCGAAAGAAACGTTTTTATAAGAAAATGAGCAAATGCTATGTAACTTAACACATTGTGTGCGGATACATTTCGCAGCGGAATTAAACCGGGATCTGGCATTTTGAGAGTAAGTTAAGTAATTCAATTAAATTTCAATAGATCGAAAATTATTTAATTTTTTAACCAATTTTTGTTCTTCATATTCACGTATATAAATAAAAATATATAAATTACAACCATAAG
>CM063501.1:175362484-175367484 GCA_032207245.1 Pardosa pseudoannulata
TTATAAAACATACCTAATTTATTTGAATTCGGTCAATATTTAGTGTTCCTGTAAAAGAGATTTCGCTATGTTTGTCTTAAATTTATTTCTGCAATAAGTATTTGCTTTCTGCGTATGTACAGTAAAAACATGTTCTTAAATGAATATTTTCATGTTGACATTATTTTTATTATATTGTTGGTTCATCTTTCCACTATTGAATTCACTTATTCCTTTATTTAGCTCAGTATTTTGGAAGCAACATACGTTTTCAATGGCTATGATTGAGGAGAATTTCCACATTTGCTAATCAGAGTGCTAAAATAGCCTTTAGCTTTCAATTTAATTTTAAGTTTATGATATTAACCCTAAATTGGCAATCGGGCGAAATTTTTCTCATAAGAGCCAATGAAAACACATGTTGCTTAGCAGCAAATATAATGTAAACTATGTGTGGAAAATGGAAAAACGAACTATGATCCATGGTTTTTCTTTTTTGCATTTTTTAAAGTTTTTCCCTTGAGTTATTATCCGTTAATGATCCTTCTTCCCTCCGATTTGCGAGGGTGAGGTCACTCTACGAAATCTTTCAATATACGATTTATCATCTGTTAATGATCCTTCTTTTTTTTTATTTGCACTGGTGATGTCGGTCCAAGAAATCTTTCATTCCATTTTCGTTGCCATTCGGCAACGAAAAAAGAAGAATGATTTTTTTTTTAAACTTTTTAATTACGGTTGTTTCGTTTTTAATTCTTTGAAAATCTATGTATAATCATCTTGTTGTTTTAGTGTTTCGTTAGAATGTGCTAAATAAATGTATTATTTGTTACGAAAGGCTTCTTTAAATCGTGAGTGTAGAATATATCTTTCCAGTGCGTCCCAAGGAATCCGAAGGTGAAAGGGTAAGAGCCTTTTGATATTTATTTTTTCGATAATGCTCTTTCCTTAAGTTCGATATTTAATACTATGTGTTAGTCAACTGAAGAAGGTTTTTTTATGGATGAAGAATGTTCACAACAAAATGTTTCTGGTTGCGATCTGTCACAAAGAGTTACATCAGTGAGTCGCCCTTGTTGCGATAAGTGGGCTACCAATAGAGATACAAAGATGATGAAATGTTTTGACCCTGACTGCACTGGTCGGGTTTTCCATCCCCAATCATCTGATTAAAGTGGGGAAATCAACGGAGTGTTTGTCTCCACAGCACAATTATCTGGACATCATGGCAAAGAAAGGATTTAAAAAGCAATTATCATGAGAATAGGCTGATTACACAATCTTTATTTCACTCTGTATGTCATCTTCCCCGATTCCCTGACACTAGCCTAGAAGAAATAATCTACGTTTGCTACCATATTACGGTGGACATATATTACTGGTGACTTCTGCGTCGAATGATGTCAGAGAGATATATTTTTTATACCAAATTCTCATATGTCGTGATTTCTGACGAAATTATGACGAAGTCACCAGTGACTGTAATATTGAAAGATTTCTTGAAGTGACCTCACCAGCACAAATAAGAGAAGAAGGACCATTAACAGATGATACCTCTTATATTGAAAGATTTCTTGGAGCGACCTCACCCGCGCAAATTGAAGGGAAGAAGGATCATTAACAGAGGATAACTCTTATATTAAAAGATTTCTTGAAGCGACCTTACCAGCGCAAATAAAGGAATAAGGACCACTAACAGGTGATACCACTTATATTGAAAGATTTCTTGAAAGGATCTTACCGGTATATGACTATGTAAAATAGAATCGTTAACGGATAATGACTGTTACACTAAAGATTATTTTGAAGCAACACTTAATTTATTAGAATCTAGGAAATTAGGAGAGATTCTAAAAAATAAATAAGAGTAAAAGCATTTGTAAATATTGAAATCAAATATGATAATTCGGGAACCAAAAGCAGAAAGGAATATTTAGATGGCTAGAAAAATTAGAACATCACCAACAAACATAACTCTTTCTCTTAGTAGGAAAAACAACATATTTGGTTTGAATAGCAAAAGCTTTACACTACTTCGCGTATAAGATAGAATTTTCCCTAGAACTAGGAACTGTCGGATTATAAGGTGAAGCATTTGGAAGTGAAAAATTTTATTATTATTTGATAAAAATTACATAGTCATATACTGGTAAAAAATTAATTATTATTTGATAATGTAGTTTTATATCATGCCAAAAATTCTAACAAATGCAATTAGTTATTTGATAATGTAAGTTTATATGATGCCAAAATTCTAACAAGTCTAATAGCTAATTATTTAATAATGCAATTTGTATCATTCCGAGAGTTCTGACAAGTGCAATTACTAAATATTTAATAATATAATTTTATTTTATGCTAAAAATACTAAAAAGAGCAATTAATTATTATTTGATAATGTAAGTTTATATGATGCCAAAATTCTAACAAGTCTAATAGCTAATTATTTAATAATGCAATTTTGTATCCCGCCAAGAATTCTAATAAGTGAAATTACTAAATATTTAATAATATAATTTTATGTTATCCTAAAAATCCTAAAAAGAGCAATTAATTATTATTTGATAATACAGTTTTATATCATTCCATAAATTCTAACAAGTGCAATTAATTGATAATGTAGGTGTACATGATGCCAAAATTCTAACAAGTCCAATTACTAATTATTTAATAATGCAAATTTATATCATGTAGAAAATTCTAACAAGTGCAATTACTAAATATTTAATAATATAATTTTATGTTATGCTAAAAATCGTAAAAAGAACGGTTAATTATTATTTGATAATACAGTTCTATATCATGCCAAAAATTCTCCCAAGTGCAATTAATTATCTGATAATGCAAGTTTATATGATACCAAAATTTTAACATGTCCAATTATTAATTATTTAATAATGCAATTTTATATCATGCGAGAGTTCTAACAAGTGCAGTTACTAAATATTTAATAATATAATTTTATGTCATGCCAAAAATTATAAAAAGAACAATTAATTATTTTGTAATATAGTTTTATATCACGCCAAAAATTCTAACAAGTACAATTAATTATTCGATAATATAGATTTATATGGTGCAAAAATTCTAACAAGTGCAATTACTAAATATTTAATAATATAATTTTATGGTAGGCTAAAAATCCTAAATTGAGCAATTAATTATTAACTGTTAATACAGTCTTATATCCTGCCAAAATTTTAGGCAAGTCCAATTAATTATTTATTAATGTATGTTTATATGATGCCAAAATTCTAGCAAATCCAATTACTATTTATTTAATAATGCAATTTTATATCATGTCGAGAGTTCTAACAAGTGCAATTACTAAATATTTAATAATATAATTTTATGTCATGCCAAAAATCCTAACAAGTGTAATTACTCATTATTTGATAATGTAGTTTTAAATTATGCTAAAAATTCGAGCAAGTGAAATTAATAGTTATTAGACCATGTATTTTTACATCATGGCTAAAATTTTAACAAGTAAAATTACAAATTATTTTTTAAGAATATTTAAAAAGATTGACGAATATTCCTAACATGCATTCTCCTATTTGTTCTTTATCACTTACGTAATACATATCCACAGTTTTAATGTGCTTTAAATGATTAATGGAATTAAGTTTAAAATGTGAGACTAATGTGCCGTTTAGGATTCAAATAATCATAACTAATTAAATTGTTCCAGGTCATTGCGTATTTATATAAAAATCTTAACGTGCACCCAAGTATTCTGTATAGCTATAACGGATTTTTTAAACTAATATTTTTAATTGAAATTCAAGTAAAATTATATTACAATACACTTCACTGAACAATTTTAAAGAACTCATCTCTACTTTATATTCAATCATTCAAATACTAAATATGTTCTTTAGAGTACTATTAAACTAGCCCTATACGTGTTTTGACAACTAAAATTCCGATGCTTAGAGGGTCTGTTAGAAAACTGCCAGATATCTGATTTCCAGTCTCTGATTCCTTAAATTGAAGATCTTTAAAGTGCAAGTTTTCTATTAACACTTTCTGTAACAAAAAAGAGAAATATGAGAAGTCATTTAAGTGCGTAGAATATTTAAAACTTTTCAAAGGCGGTATATGTCAGAAGCGATAAATGGAAAGTTCCAACTTTTCTGAAGAGGTCCGAAAATCAATTGAACTGATATAGTTAGTCATGCGCTTCGAAATAGAAATTCAGCTTTGATAGTTTAAGGAAATTTGACGAATCACTTTTCACATTGGAAGCAATGCTCATTTTATTCCTGTGTTGTAAGCTCAAAGCTATATTAGACCAGTGTTTGGGTAGTTAAAAAGGCTAAATAAGAAATTAAGGGAAAGAAAGGGATAAGGGAAAGAAAGGGATCTCTTCAGATTAGGAATGTAGTAAACACACTAAGTACGAGGCGCATTCAAAAAGTAAGTCTCCCGATGTTTCCCCTTTAAAGTAAACGTAATTAGCGGTGTTAATAGCACTTGTGTAACAGATCTATGACGTATTAATCATATGCCAGCTGGACAAGTCCCAATTCGTGTCAGTAGCGAAATAACAGGAACTCTAATTCCTTCTCCAGCCACCGCAAGGTTAGGTTGGTGATCTTGAATGCACAAAGCTTTGAGCCAATTGAAATTCATCGTCAGGTCTGTCAGGACTATGAGCTGAAAATGATACCCGAAAATTCAACGCTTAGGAGCAGCACTGACATTTCTGCTACGGTTTCACGACGACGGCGACGGGTTCCTCGACAGGATCGTCACGGCGATGACACTTGGATTTCGCACTTTACCCAAGAAACCAAGCAGTAGTCAATGCATTGGCATCATAGTGGATCTTCGTTCAGGACCAAATTCAAACAAGCGCTGTCGGTATGTAAAGGGATGTGCATAGCGGTCTGGGACAGGAAGGCTGGTTCCAATCACAGGCAGCAGAGTTCTACGACAGAGGTACACAAAAGTTGATCCCACAATACGATAAGTGTCTCAGTTCTGGTGGTGGCTATGTTGAAAAATAGCTGAAA
>CM063501.1:175377484-175382484 GCA_032207245.1 Pardosa pseudoannulata
TGGATCATACCTCACAGAATAGTATTCACTTTTAGAAAGATTTCCTCGTGGAGGATTGAGCCTCTCTCCTCAAAAAAGAACTTGGAATAATCAACACATTGGTTAGGGGATCCACAATCTAAATCATTTTTAATAAGAATTTTAATCCTTAAATGCTCTGCGTTGCCTTTTTCACAACATACTTAATTTAGTCTTCAAATGTTAGGATAATATTGGAGCGCTAATATCTAATGTTACCAATGAAAGTACAAACTGAAGATATTATTAATCAAATTCAAAAACACTGTCAATCTTTCATGAGGTGTATGACAGAGTTGTTCTTATTATTAATATCTATTATTAGTCATATTTCCTTTCTATTACATTTACAAACGGATCAAAAGAACAAACTTAACACGAGAATCTGGTCTTTTTCTACACGAATAGAGAAAACTCAGGTTGGTTTAATTTGGAGTTCTATGGTCTACTTTTTTGCAACACGAGGAATAATGAGACCGAGAGTTACAGCTTGTACATCCATGTCACAGTGGGATTCTAACCCATGAACTCCGGTACCGAAGATCAGTGCCCTAACTATTCTGAAATCCTTCGGCAAACTCAGGTAGGGAAAAGTTTAAAATCAATTAGATATATAGCATTTAGGAACAATTCTCTCTTACCATATATGTTCGAAAGAACTGTGTTGTACAGCTCATATGTGTAAACTTTCGACCAATAAATCAATTTTAGTAAAAAAATTTCAAAATATATCTTTTGAAATATAAACTTATCAGTTTTATATAATCAGTTCTTTATCTCAACATGCTAAAAATAATTATAAATAAAAGCTATTTCATATAGAGCAAATGATCTGTGAAAATGCTCTAAGATATTTCGCCTTTACACTAGCAAATAAATATCTTTAATTTCCAAATCAATTCATCAAATTTTTTTAACCTAAATTTATGCTTCGTGTAAATTATAAATGGATATTTTCTACTTTATATGTTGGATTTTTTTTCTAACAGCTTAGTTTTCAAAGCGAAATATATTATGAAATTTCTAATGTTTTCTGATGGAACATGTCCAACAAATTCTTTGAGGATATTTTGTTTTCTTCTTAAACTGAATCAGTAGAGCAGAAAGTGTAATACTATTTTCACAACAAAGATTATTGAATCAACAAAATAGGTTATTTATGACGTCATGTCATGATAGTTTATATTTTTTTATATTTTTTACGTTGAAGAATATTCTATAAAATGCACACCCTTATTTGTTATCATTGAAGACCTTTTCTTATATTTTATGTGAAAATTGACGTCAGACGATTCTATCATAAATCATGCAGTTAAGGAAAAAAAACTGTCTCACAACTGTTATCAGGTTTTAAATGTAACATCTTTTCACTCTAAATTTCTAAGCGTAAACTGTTGGGCCAAGGTGTTAAGACCGATCACCGAGACAAAGGGTGGGACAAAGTCATACCTACAGAGATACAATACCTATATATCTGAATAATAAAACGGATTTTGTAATTATTTGGTTTGGTTTGGAGTGCTACGGTTTACTTTTCGCAACACAAGGGCTAATGAGACCGGGACCTACTGTTTAAAGTCGATTTCGAACGGCTACGAACACCAATGCCACTGTGGGATTCGAACTCACGAACTCCGATTTAGACAAAATAACCATTCGGATACCGTTCTTTGTAACAATGAAAAGTAGAAAATAAGATTACTCGTGCATTAAATAAAAAATAAAAAATAATTATTTGGGTGTAAAAATGTTTGATTGATTTAAAAAAATAAATAATAATTTCTTTTTAATTTTGTAATCATTAAGCAATAAAATCAAATCAGAAAATAATATTGCTCATGATGCATGAAGTAAAAATGGAAAAACGATTTGGGTGCAAAAACTGGGCTGAAACTTTGGCTGATTTCTAATCAAGAATATTTTATTCTGATTTTGTAATCATTACGCAATTCTATGTTATTGCTCACAATGCATGAAATAAAAATAAGGAGAAAAAGTTTTGGTGCAAAACTTTTGGCTAATTTTCTAGTTAATTACTTTTTGTGATCACCAAGTATGTTCAAGTTGGATCAAGGTAAATTACCATGATGTTTCTTTAACAGTTCATTTCTTTTCGAATTTAAACTCATAAATACATAGGTATTTACACCTAATCTTACAAGGACTTAGTATGATGACAAAATGAGATTTAGAAACTAGAAAGAAATTTCATTGCAATACAAATACAAATTCTAATATATTCGACCCTTTTAGAGCATGATGCGGTCCTAAACATGATGTTTATCGAATGAGACTAATAAAAAGATAATTTAAATCTAAAAACCTCGATCTCTTTCGCAAATAACTGATTTATTTTTAATTGAAAGAAAAAAATTAACATGTCAGCTCTTGTATCTTGGATTTAAGCTAACATCACATAAAGAAACCGGTCCGAGGAACAACAGGCAGACAATCCGAACATATATTACACTAATCTTGAAGCAAAAAAATTGTTTACGTGAGACTAATGTATCTGTAAATAGAATCCGTTCTAGTAACGAATCTTATTGGGGTTAAAATATATTTGAATTCATCAGAGGAAAAAAGGATGAATCAAAAGATTTACTTCATGAAACTCAGTTTCTTAACATGCAGTACTAAACATACTGATATTGAATCTACCTTATTTGTTATGCGTTTACACACTCTAAAAAACGTCGATAAATAAAACCTGATTCTTCAAAAATAACTCAAAAGATAGCTTTAAAAGCGTTGTATGATCACTGTACATATAGATCCAAGTTACAACAGGTTATCTCGTATGAGAATTCTATAAAACTTCTTAAATGGTTTTCCAAAATTTCTTTTTGATTTTCTGGGAAAAAAGACTATATTATATAGCTAATTTCAACTAACGAAAGTACATATAGTATAGTATATATAATTTATTATGTCATAGATATTTTTTTTATTTTTCCTGTATTTGTTCGGATTTTATATACACGTTGCCCTGTAATATTGACTACGAAATTGATAAAGAAAATTAATAATACAATGTTTAGTATCTGAATACTTCCTTAAATGTTCTGATTTCCTCAGTAAATGGTTTTTCTTAATTTAAACTGCACCATAAAATTGCCTTGTAATTTGACAAGTTTTCAAACTCTTGTAAAACATGTGACAAACTTTTGTATGATTGCAAAATGTTGTTAAAAACTCTGCATAAGATTAAAAATCGTAACAAATAATTTCTAATGTTTTAAAGAATAGTTCATTATAACACATCAGCTTGACTAGTTATTATGTAAAGGTAATAAGTACAATATATATTCACATATCATGGGAGGCTATGGATTTTAGGCATTTTTTTATGTTTGGGTGGCGTTTTCATTAGAACTTTCTAGAAATTAAAACATTTTAATAACATATTTATTATTTCTGATGCGGGATTTTATAGCTTTCGCCACTACCAAGTAGCAGATATTTCTCTTTCCCTTTTATTATAGAAGCTTCATATAGGTGTCTTATATACAGTGATCCCTCGTTTCTCACTGTTAATGGGGACTAGAACCTTCAGCGAAGTAGGATTTGCCCCTAGGAATTTCTTGTGTGTGCGGGTACATGAATGTTTTGAAATATGTAAACAGTATTTACACTTTACACATTTAAAACAAAAATTACAACAGTATACGTATTTACTTAAACGTGTCAGTGCTAATTAATAAGGTTAATTGCAAAACTTTGTAGAGTAATAAACATTAATCAACAATGGTTTCCGAGAAAAGTGAAGAGTCTTGTGTTAGTGGTGGAGGAGAGGCTCTCACTTGACTCGTAGAAGCTTTAGGCTCATTCGGAGATTCTTTTGCTGGAAACTCTGAAGGTAGATCCAGGGGGCTTTACCTTAGAGAGAAAAATGGTGATGGGTAGTTGTTGTCTTTGTTTTTCTTTTTCCTTAAAAATTCCCCTGTACAAGGACATAGTCTCATCAACGCGATTTCTGAAATCGACAGCTCGAACCATATTGTCTTGTGCAGATTCTTGCCATGTTGCACAATTCTTACATATTCTCCAGGGCAAAGCCAAGCTTTTCAGTTTGCTCTTCGTCTTTCTCTGCATTTTCTTTCCCACTTGCAGACTTTGTCATCTTAAGAGCCTGTGGTATATTGTTGGAACAAAAACTCTTTAACAATAAATATCTCTAATAGAAAAACAAAGTTCCAACATTAAGGAAATAACCTAGGAATGTCTACCCGACATTGCATGCAGGTTCAGTTCTAAAAAAATCTACCATAACACAAAACATCTCATATAATCTTCTCATTTCGTTCATATCAAATGGATGAGTACCAGAAAGATAAACAGTGTAGGCGTGCTTACCTGGGTAGTAATGATGGAATAGGAGATCCACTGTAAAGTGACAGCCATGGAACCTTTAATCTACACATATAAACTTATATATAACTCAAAACTAGGACTTTTTATATTTTATTCCACACACAGCACGACATATTTACAGGGGAATTACCACTTTTCCCCGTTAGACAAAGAACACACATATACCACACAAAAAAAAAGAACTCAAAACAACTTACATAACTAAGGTCTAACTAAAAATCAAAAAACAGCATTCCTTAGAACATAGTCTGTTCCTCTTTTTCTTGGAACACCTGGTGCCATCTCTTAACATTATAGACAACGTCAATTACGCAACATATATACTCTGAGTCAGCTCATCTCTTTGTTTGACATGCAGTGATCCTTCTCTCTCGCACATCCACATGAAACTATGCTCCTTTCCGCAATGCGGCTGCCGACATGGTTTCATTTTTTTCATTTTTATTTTTTGATGAATATTTTGGGAAAATCCGCGAAGCACTGAAGCCACAAAACATGAATCTCAAAGTGGCGGGGGAACACTGTAACTAAGCCAACACAAATAAACGGGATTATCACAATTTAGAAGCAGGGAACAAGTAGAAGGCTCTAGAGGCTTGAACTGCCAT
>CM063501.1:175387484-175397484 GCA_032207245.1 Pardosa pseudoannulata
AGTACACATCAGCTCTATTTAAAAAAATTATATAAGTCTATGTTTTTTTATTCAGTTCATATAAATAAGGTAAATACTTGTTTTATGTCATTGTATATATTTTGCCAGTTGTCTATTTTTCTAAATTTCTAGATTATTTTTTGCTGAGATTTCACGATTTGATAACTTTTAAAAAACTTTTGAGATACACACCATATCCGAAAGTTTTAAAATTGGTATTTCCTTAAGGTTTTGTTGACTGCATATATAGAATGGGTCTTCTTACAATGTTTTCGAAAGCTTTGCCTTTTTTGCTATTTTGGCGAGGTTTTTACTAATATACATGCTTTTTAAATATATTTTTAAATATATTTTTAAGTATATTTTAAAAAAAATTTTATTTATTTATTTATTTATTTGTAAATATGTATTTCTGACATTATATATATTCTATTTTTTTCCTTTCTCATTTTTTTTCTCTAAATTTTTTGCACTTTGATTAATTTTTAAACTTTTTCAAATTTTTACTTTTTTAGACATATACCTTATTCAGAAGTTTTCAAACCGGCATTTTCTCAAGGATTAGTTAAACTTAGAACTAAATCAATTCTGTTTTTAAAACTGATTTTTTTTTAATTTTGGTGAAATTAGTGCAATGGTTCACTATTTATAAATTCATATTTTAAGTATCGTGATTTTATTCAAGTCAAAATTTTTGTAAATATTTCTATTATTCCATAACAATTAGTTTTTACTTTCTCCTACTTTTTTATAAATTTCTTGCTGTATTTTACCGATTTGGTGACATTTTAGTAGCCGCCAAATATATGTAGTGTAGGTCTTTTTGCATTTTTTTAAAATTTGTTTTGTTATTTTGGTGAGATTAGAACACATCAGTTCTATCTTAAAAAATTTTATATGTCTATGTTTTTTTATTCAGTTCATATAAATAAGGTAAATACTTGTTTTATGTCATTGTATATTTTTTGCCAGTTGTCTATTTTTCTAAATTTCTAGATTATTTTTTGCTGAGATTTCACGATTTGATAACTTTTAAAACTTTTGAGAAACACACCATATTTAAAAGTTTTAAAATTGGTATTTCCTTAAGGTTTTGTTGACTGCATATATAGAATGGGTCTTCTTACAATGTTTTCGAAAGCTTTGCCTTTTTTGCTATTTTGGCGAGTTTTTTACTAGTATACATGCTTTTTAAATATATTTTTAAATATATTTTTTAAATATATTTTTTAATTTTTGTTTTTATTTAATTTTTTATTTTTTTAAATATGTATTTCTGACATTATATATTCTATTTTTTTTCATTTTTCATTTTTTTCTCTAAATTTTTTGTCACTTTGGTTAATTCTTAAACTTTTTAAAATTTGTACTTTTTAACTTAGACATACACCTTATTCAGAAGTTTTCAAACTGGCATTTTCTCAAGGATTAGCTAAACGTAGATCTAAATCAAATCTGTTTTTAAAACTGATTTTTTTTTTAATTTTGGCGAAATTAGTGCAATGGTTCACTATTTATAAATTCATATTTTAAGTATCGGGATTTAATTTAAGTCAAAATTTTTGTAAATATTTGTATTATTCCATAACAATTTCTTTTACATTCTCCTACTTTTTATAAATTTCTCGCTGTATTTTAACGATTTGGTGACATTTTAGTAGCCACCAAATATATATAGTATAGGTCTTTTTACATTTTTTTAAAATTTGTTTTGTTATTTTGGTGAGATTAGAACACGTCAGCTCTATCTTAAAAAATTTTATATGTCTATGTTTTTTTATTCAGTTCATATAAATAAGGTAAATACTTGTTTTATGTCATTGTATATTTTTTGCCAGTTGTCTATTTTTCTAAATTTCTAGATTAATTTTTGCTGAGATTTCACGATTTGATAACTTTTAAAACTTTTTAGAAACACAGCATATACGAAATTTTTAAGATTGGAATTTCCTTAAGGTTTTGTTGACTACATATATAGAATGGGTCTTCTTACAATGTTTTCGAAAGCTCAGACTTTTTTGCTATTTTGGCGAGGTTTTTGCAAATATACATGCTTTTTAAATATATTTTTAAATATATTTTTTATGTATATTTAAAAAAAATTTTATTTATTTATTTATTTATTTATTTGTAAATATGTATTTCTCACATTATATATTTTCTATTTTTTCCTTTCTCATTCTTTTTCTCTAAATTTTTTGCACTTTGGTTAATTTTTAAACTTTTTAAAATTTTTACTTTTTTAGACATATACCTTATTCAGAAGTTTTCAAACCGGCATTTTCTCAAGGATTAGTTAAACTTAGAACTAAATCAATTCTGTTTTTAAAACTGATTTTTTTTTAATTTTGGTGAAATTAGTACAATGTTTCACTGTTTAAAATTCATATTTTAAGTATCGGGATTTAATTCAAGTCAAAAGGTTTGTAAATATTTGTATTATTCCACAACAATCACTTTTTACTTTCTCCTAATTTTTTATAAATTTCTCACTGTATTTTACCGATTTGGCGACTTTTTAGTCGCTGTCAAATATATGTAGTATAGGTCTTGTTTCTGTTTTTGAAATTTGTTTTGTTATTTTGGTGAGATTAGTACACATCAGCTCTATTTTAAAAAATTATATATGTCTATGTTTTTTATTCAGTTCCTTATTTACCTTATTTATATAAATAAGGTAAATATTTGTTTTCTGTCATTGTATATTTTTATTAGTTAATTATTTATTTTTCAAAATTGCTAGTTTATTTTTTGCTGAAATTTCGTCGATTTGATAACTTTTTAAACTTTTTAGAATCACACCTTTTACAAAAGTTTTAAAATTGGGATTTCCTTAAGGGTTTGTTGAATGCATACATAGAATGGATCTTTTTAGAATGTTTTCGAAATTTTGCCTTTATAGCTATTTTGGCGATGTTTTTTGCAAATATACATGCTTTTCAAATATATTTTTAAATTTCCGTGTTTTTAATTAATTATTTTTGTAAATATATATTTCTTCCATTATGTATTTTAATTTTTATCTTTTTTATCTAAATTTTTTGTCACTTTGGTTAATTTTTAAACTTTTTAAAATGTAAACTTTTTTAGACATACACCATATCCAGAGGTTTTCAAACTGGCATTTTATTATTAGCTAAATATAAATGTAAATCAAGTCTTTTAGACATGTTTTTAAAACTGTTTTTTTTTTTAATTTTGGTGAAATAGTCCAATGGATTACTCTTTATAAATTTATTTGTATCGGGATTTTATTCGTGATTTATAGTATCGGGATTTTATTCAAGTGAAAGTTTTTTGTAAATATTTGTGTTATTTCATAACAATTACTTTTTTTGTTTCTCCTACTCTTCTAAAAATTTCTCGCTGTATTTTACCAATTTGGCGACGTTTTAGTCGCTGACAGAAAACAAAGTCACCAAGAAAAACTTATAAAATATCTTTTTACTCTTTACTTGCTGTATGCTGACTTTCAGTCTCACACGTGAGTTATTCAGTCATATTAAAATAGCAATTTTACTGCACCTGATGACAGTATGATCACCAAACATATGTATTTTGTTGTGGTTAAAAGAACCTACTCAAATATATCGTTTTATTTTTAAACTTTGTTCTACATGTATTTTTAAACAAAAGTTATTGAACATTGTATTTTACAAGTTTAAAAAAAAACATCTAGAAATATACTCGATTTTTACATAACATTATCTCTTTGCTCTTTGATCTTAAAATGTTTAAAACCCATTTAATACCAGAAATAAAACATCCAGCTTGTAAACGATTTTATACTAAAATAACACACAAAAGTTCATAAGTTTACGCACTCAAAACCAAACTATTTATATACCAAATAAATTAGATAGCATTAAAATACATTGCAGAGCGTAAAAATCGGGTGGCCTAACATTAAGGCTAAAAATAAATGAACCATCAAAGAAGATGGGTGCCATACGCCATTTTCCTTTTACCAAAATATTTCCGGAAATCAGTCGGCTTGTTTGATTAAAAGAGATCATATCTAGAGATTTAAAGATAGGCGATAGCGGAATATGGCCCTGGAGTCATATGATGTATTCTAGACTGCCAGTAATTTTCTAGAAATTATATTTAGTTACATATAAGATAACTTTCTTTTGATGTATAGAAAATAATATTAGAAGACACCTCTGGAAATAAAATGATAAAATGGAACAGAGAATAATTTGTTAGTTTAATGAATAAAAATATCTTTAAGTGCTATAAGTATAGAAAGCATGAAGTTCTTTTTGACCGCTGAAAGATTGAATGGAAATTACAAAATGTTCACATTCGATATAAACTTGAACTCTACTCGAGTTTACCTCCAAGCAATTTTACTTACATTACATTTTAAAGCATCGAATTAAGAAAATTTTCATATATATTTATATGGTTGGTTTATTTTCTTCTTAACACTTCGAATGCGGACAACGTATTTTTACGTTTTTTTCAGTCTGTCACTAGAGCGCGAGTCACGTAAAAATACGTATTAAGTAGATTTGTTGTGGATACCCGCTAACCACCACAAATGTACTAAATACGTATAATTATAAGTATGTGTAACATTATATGCGTGTTGTGTGCGGTACTATTCAACGCTTTGCATTTTTACTTTCCACAAGTTATGATTGTTGAGTTATTCGGTCTTTTGTTGCGTTATTTCTTCTTCAGTCGAATTCCTAGCTTCAAAATGTACAAGTCGTGTTTTGTCAATTTGAAGCTTGGTTTTTTATTGTTGAATACAAAACTGATAATAAATAGTTCTATTTGTACTTGTCATGATAAAACATTTTTGAATATATTGTAAAATTTAAAAAATCGTCTATTTTTGTGGTTTCGTAATTTATTTTTTTGTTAAATAATCATAGAGTATATATATAAGTGTAAAATAAAAACAAGTTTCGTTCATGAAAACAAAGGAATTTTTGATTTACTGCGATTTTTCTGAATAACTGAACTTTCGCTCGATTCATTAAAAAACACCAGCTGCACTCGTAAGTTGGCGATGAAGTATACCAGCATGCCAAGTGTTAATATTAAATTATTACATAATTTATAAAACATTATATAACTTATTAATATTTATTATGATAAATTATTTATTATTATAATTTATTAATATTGTAGCGTAAATGAAGTGAACGTGAATTCAATTAAAACGAAAGCCCTCAAGATTTTATTTCCCTTCAAATGAAAGAATCACTACTTATATACAGTTTTCAAACCTTCCAGACTTTGAAGGCTCCCAGAAAATTAGGAGCAATAATTTACATAAATTTGCATAATTAACTTAAATTAACCCCTTCCCTGTTTTGCCCGTACGCCGTACAGACACAGCTTTCGAGCCCTTACTGACTTCGAGCCGTTACTGATTGCGTACGGGAAATCTGATTTCTATTTCGCTTGCACTGTTTCGGTCTTATTTTTTCTAATTTTAGTAACAAATTTTTCGTATAAATGGCGATAGTTGTCCAGTAAATGATAGTCTGCAGTTTATTGTATTTTCTACTCTGATTGGTTCAAAAGCGCTAGTTTCTTCGCATGTTTTGTATCAGAAGACGAATTGTTCTAACGAAAAAATAACGAAAACGAAATCTATAAACTATAAACGAATCTATAAACTATAAACTATAATCGAAATCTTTCAGTTTATAGCTTTCTAGTTATACTTTACTAACAGCCTGATAATTTTATTGATGTAAGAGTTGAATAATATATTTTTACTTTTAAATAATGAATAATTCAGAGCGTATGGAGCTAATTTCTTGTGATTCGAACTGTGACTCGAAATGAGAAACTGAATTATCTGTAAATGATAGTAGCGAAAGTTTACTAGATGACCTGGATAGTAGTGACTCTGATAGTAGTACAGATGTAATCAGTCAAGCAAGACAATTTTTTGAAATTAATTGTGATAATCCTTCGGATCCGCCTCCTAGATTTGCTTTCACTGGAATTCCAAAAATTAACTTTGATATCGATGTGACTAAAGGTAAACTTTAGTTCTATGATGCTTTCATAGAAAGAAAAAAAAATGTAATAAATGTTTAAAAATATTAGAAATGTTAATTTTATAAATATATCTTTACTGAAAATGTAAAATGAACAAAAAAAAATGCAATAAAAAAATGTGACATTTTTTTGACCGATTTCTGGAAAAAAATGAAATTGTGAAATGGTAAACATACAGCAAATTCCAACTAAAATCATTATTTTAAAGGTAACTTGCCTCGCTTGCTTTCGAACCCAGAACCTACAGTTAACGAGTCTGCCGCTTTACCGACTGAATCAAGACGTCCTTGATAGAAAAGAACGATTTTCCCTACAATATTTATTATGATAAATTATATAATTTATTATTACAATAATTTATTAATATTATGAAAATTATGTAAATTATTATCATTAATTATTACTAATTACTCATAATTAATAATAATATAATTTTAATTTATTATTAATTATTATTTTTATATTTTTATTATAATTAATACTATTTAAATTATTATAATTATCTTATTACTAGCATATAGCCCATCATATGACGGGATTAGTAAACTTCTTAATATTCCAGAACTGTTAAGTACCCAATGAGGCAGGAAAAAATGGTTTGTTTTTTTGGCTGAGAACTATCTGGTTCACTCTCAATAATTTATTTATCGTCATACTCCTCTAGAGTCTCCCGATCATGTAATGTAGTTTAGAATCACATTGAATTCATTTAGTCAAATCGTGTGGTTATGTATAATAAACAAACACACAAAAGAACAAACTTCTTAATTTCCAAATATATATAAATTGAAAGTTAGATATTTATTAGTCCGTGAAATAGACTCCTAGACTTATATGAAAAGAATTTATTGTTAATACCGGTGGTAAAAGTTTCATTGCAACAAAAAATAATCGATGATTAAATTTAAAATTATCACGTATATACCTAATCTACTATTTAAGCCAAGTATAAAAGAAAATCATTTACGTAATATCTAAGTTCAATGATAAAAGGTATTAAAATAGTGTAGACGATATTTAAATAGTTTAAAATATGAAATGATTAAATGAGATGTTTAAAGGAATGACGTCACAATGCTAGAAAAAAAATGTTATTTTTACCTATTTATTAAGTGATAAATGGATACATTGAATCGCCTGCTCTTAACCGGGGAAAATAGGGCTTAAAATAATGACGTTAAACTCTCGAAAAGGAGGGAAGGGTTGGATTTCGAACGTTTTAAAGACGACAGTATTTTTTGCTGTGATATGAAGCATATTTATACTACTTTATTTTAGAATCGGATCGATAGTTTAGGAGAAGATAAACTTTATTCGCTTTGAATGGATGCCTCTATCCATTCCAGGTCCAACCGCTTCATAAATTGGCGGACAGACGGACAGATAACTTAGGCTATTATTATATAGGGGATAATATTACTTATTATTTATAAAATTCTTATATTTTATAAAGAATATCTCTAATTGAAATGCGGTTAGAATATACTACCATTCTTAGTTATATTTCCTGATTCGGAATATAAAAGTATTAAATTTTTAGTTAAACTGTCCTTTGTATACTTTAAGAACAGTAATCAGCTGAATTTCCTAGGTGGAGCAGAATTCATTGAAAGAAACACCTAATGAAAATGGATACTTTAACTTTCATTATCCTGTAATTATAACACCTAAAGGGAATTTAAACAAAAACATGTATTACCATATTTTATTCCATATAATCATTCATTAAGCCTAAAAACAGATTTTAATGATCTCGGTTGAAAGAGTTTTCGGAAATTACATTTTCATTTGCTGCAACAGCAAAATTTGAAGCCAGACTTTGAAACAAATTAAAAGTACATTACTCAGTTTCTTACATAACATTACTTTAAAAAAAATCAGCAAAACGGAGTAGTAATATTACTAAAATATTCTCTAAATATAATCCCTCTTCGTCCTCGAATAAAAATTTCACTTTTTGAAACTAGGCACGTGTTCCTTAAGTGTGATGGCTTAAAAAGAGAAAACAAAATATCTGTAATTGAAATGCGGGTTGAATTTCTCTCATGTAAAAAATGTCAAAAACCTGACGTATTACATGACAGGAGCAACTGTTTCTAGATGATTTTTGACAGTGTATATATATATTCAGCGAAATGCGATTACAGGCTTAAAGTCAGTCACTCCCACTCCCCAAGGACTATCGGCAAAAGCATACGTGTTCGTGCCAAACTGTATTTTAGAAACTGTCGACATTTGTGCCAATCAATTCTCTTTTCCTTTAGTTATTACGTCCGGAATAAGTTAATTGCGAAAGTGAAAAGTTTGGTAGTAATAGCTTTTCCCACTGTGATATACTAATAAGAAACGTTACAACTCCCCTTTCAAAAAAAAAGCAATGTTTTTTAGGTTCGTTGCTAAAATTTTTCTCTACGAAATTGGGGCAACCCAGAATGTATAGCTGTTAGCGTATTGTGTTTCCCAGTTTGAGTTCCTTTCTCGAGTAATGATTGGATATATTGTCACGACAATTGAACACACTGTTTAACCTAACAGACGAATTTATTGAAGCAAAGTAGCAACTCGCAACTTTACAAGATCGAGAAGTTGCCTACAACTATACTCTGTGTAAACTCAATAGGCACTTCAAGGTCACTGATTTTTCCCCGATGACCAACTGTAACTATGGTAACGACAGTTGGAGAATTATTTTACTCTTTTTTCCCACTGTGTTAAGGGGTGTCATGCATCGTGTGGGCTCTCCGTGCATGATGAAAGTATATTTATTTAGACTACACTTTGAAGAATACTTAATACTTTACACAAAATTTTATGAGTAATTTCAGACCAGTTTCTAAGTTCATAAATTTAAGATATAATCCCTTTTCATAAAATTACAATTTGAAATTGTATGTTATATTCTAATCCGTAAGATTTAAAAAATTCTACTGAAAAAGTAAATCTAATTTTTTTCCACACACAGTTGCATTATTTACAGAAATAATTAATATCATTAAGATGATTGAATATTTCGCTAAATTTAATGAGTAATTAGTTATAATTTCTCAGTATTTTTCTTTATATTTGTATGATTCTTTTAATCTAAATATCAAAAGTATTTCTTAATAATTAATTTATTTAAGAGAATGTAGTTCTGAAATTCCTTAAATTTAAGTTGTATGTTAATAAGTATATTATGAAGTTATGTGGACCATAGTAAAGTTTCTATTCCAAAATTGTACTGTATTAATTATTTTATGATGTTACAAGAATTGAAAGAGGTCTTAATGCAATAACAATATTTTGTATAATTTCATTATGTATTTAAAGACTTATGGTCTGTTGACACATTTTTAGAAAGTGAAAATTTCTTTAGAAGGTAGAGATTCCTAATGTTTTAGTAAGAATTCTAAATTAAAATGAATTTTTGTATTTTTACAAAAATATCTGTGATTTGTTATAACCATTTTATACATATTGTTAAACTTTTCTTTATGCAAATAGTTAACGTATTTATACACAACTGAAAAATTTGACTTTGCTTATAATAATAAAGCAAGTCGTCTGAACGTATTGGAATCAAATCCTCAACTGAATTGTTGAAAATAAGTGTGAATGCACAGACTTCTTGGTCGCTACCATAGTAACCGATGACTGGGGAAACGAGAAAGTGTGACCTTGAAGCGCCAATAGATTTTACATGGACTATAGTGGGTATCAGCTTTTATATCCGAACAGAATATTCGAGAAATAACTAATTTATATAATAAAGAAAGATCTAGAATGTTAGAGAACGTAAGGAAACAATAAATAACATTTTTAAATTAAAAATCCAAACTTTGGATTAACCTCCATGGCGAGCATCGAACCCACAAACTTTTTGCATCGATCTCGCGTTTTGACCATTCGGCCACTGAGTTCGTTATCAAAGGTTCTTTATGCGGCAATATTTGTAATGCACCGAAATAGGGAGCAACTTTGTCTTAAATAT
>CM063501.1:175402484-175404984 GCA_032207245.1 Pardosa pseudoannulata
GTTTTGGGGGTAAATTTAGTTATTCAGTTAAATTTCAATAGATCGCAAATTATTTAGTTTTTAACTAACTTTTCTTATTTATATTGAAATATATAAACAAATATATAATTAGACAAATAAACAAATATATATATAAATACAAATATATATATATATATATATATATATATATGTGTGTGTGTGTGTGTGTGTGTGTGTGTGTGTGTGTGCGTGTGTGTGTATATATAATATATATTATATATATATATATATATATAATATATATATAATATATATATGTAAATATATATATATATAATATAATTTTCGCAAGGATAAATAAAAAGTTAATTTTAAATCTAAATTGATTTTTTAATCAACCTTCCCGTTCTATGGTTCCTCATCGACTGATGTAAAAAGTAGTTTTTATTTGTCTAAATTTTTCCAGAATCTATGTAGTAGACAGGAACATTCGGCTTCGTTTTCCTGTATATACCGTTATTTTTGTACCCACAAACAAACCATGTTGTTACACTAACCCGTACTAGTAAGTGACCCGCGCTCAAGTATCAATCTCAGAAAACGTACTACCAAACCAATTAACTTAGAATTTCCTGATACATTTTAGCTATTTCAAAACCGAAATAACTGCACCCGTCTTAACTAAATCCCAGAAAATGATAAGAACAAAAACAAAATGTTCCAAACCAAAGCATCTTGTTTGGTTTAGAATATTTTGATACTTTTTAACAATTTCAAAACCGAAATAACTTACCCGTCATAACTAAACTAAATCCCAGAAAATGATAAGAACAAAAACAAAATGTTCCAAACCCAAACATCTTGTATGATTTAGAATATTTTGATATTTTTTAACAATTTCAAAACCGAAACAACTTCACTTGTCATAACTAAATTAACTAAATCAAAGATAATGATAACAACAAAAACAAAATGTTCCAAACCAAAACTTCTTGTTTGATTTAGAATATTTTGATATTTTTTAACAATTTCAAAACCGAAATAACTTCACTTGTCATAACTAAATTAACTAAATCTCACTAACCAAATACATAAAAAAAACTCAAATTCGGAATTCCATCATCCCCACAAACGTGCCGTTTTGAATAAAATGCAAATCCATCCTCAGGTCTAAGAATTTCCTGATATTTCTTCACAATGCTATAAATATACCAAAAATAACTTACATACCTACGAGACACCCTACTAATCCAAGTCTGGAACGAAAAGAATATAGAGTAGAAAATTTGCATAGATAGCCGAGTAATGACGTCAAAAATCACGTGCACCAATAGCTTCCATATCCCCCTATCAAAGTTAGGGCATATACAGCAACCTAGTCATCGCCCCAAAAATCGCCAAGTTTGCCACACAAAATCGCCAAGTTTGGCGAGATAAAAAACCCGGCGGCTATAATGCATCTGTACCTTGACTACATTAGTCATTCATTTTCTATAAGACCGGTACGTTACTAATGCAATATACTTTAGGGGACCAATTTTAGATACCCTTTTAGAAATATAACGCGAATTTTTTAAGTATTGATCCTTAGATTTATGATACTATATATATTTCAAATTAATAATATCAAGGATATTATTAAAATTAATAATATCCTTTTTAAATATATATATCAAGCATATATATTTAAAAAGGATAAATACACTGAAGAGCCACTGAATTAGGTATACCTACCTAGTAACGAGTTGGGCCTCCTTTGGTCTTGATAACGGCTGCCACACGACGAGGCATAGATTCAACAAGTTTCTGGGAGCGTTCCACGGAAGTGGCTTGCCAAATATTGGCTAAAGCTGTCCATAATTCAGTCAGTGTCGTTGGTACTGTGGGATGGCCTTTCATGCCTTTCAAAACATCCCAAAGTTATCCTCAATATTATTTAAGTCTGGATTTCTAAGTTTCCAATTTATGTCAGAAAAGTTAAAGGAATGCTCATTTAACCAAATAATTGCCAACCGGGACTTGTGAGAGGTACACTTGTCTTACTGGAAAATTCCATTACCGTGCGGATAAAAGAACAGTTTAGCTTCTGACTGCAATTTAACTACGAAACATTCTCAACTCAACAAATATTTTAATGAACAAACCAAATAAAAAGTTACAGAAAACATAAAACTTATACACAATTATCTCGACGTCGAGATGAGCGCACGAAGTTGTGCGTACATGGCGAGAAAGGAAAATAGTAGGTAGAAGCTTTTGAAGGGTTTCCTGGGGTACCTTGTTATCCCCTGTAGCAAGTAAATGAATTAATTACCACGTGTCCAGTCTTTTAAATTGAAACACAATAAATATAAAAATGTAGGTCTTTAAGATGGGAAAAATAGTGCTAGGCCCTTAACAAGTTAAATAATTAAGATGAATAAAAAATTAAACGATAAGAAAGGAAGTTTAAGGATAGCAAAGAATTTTTATTTGGTTTTTAAATTTTTAATAATTTTTTATTAGGAAAATACTGTACAAGACAGTAAGATAAAGTGAA
>CM063501.1:175412484-175414984 GCA_032207245.1 Pardosa pseudoannulata
AAGAGAAGTAAAAAAACAGATTTAAAACTTTCTTCTGTCAGAAATATATTGGAGGTTAGAAGTTTATTTTTGTATTTATTGGACTTTTTAGATTCGTTTTAATTTTTTTATTTAACTTACATAAAATGAACCGCGGTAGCTCAGTCGGCAAAGGCAACGCTCTCTAAATGGAGGGTTGCGGGTTCGAGAACCGGTCCGGCCTAAGATCCATTGTGTTTGTTAAAGATGACTGCGGCACGTAAAATATCTTCGTGGTTACAATGCCCTCCAAGTTCACAGTCAATACTTCTAAGGGTAGTGTAACAGTAAGCTACATTAGGTTCAGCTTTTTTACCCCTTCTCGTAAGCCTTCGTCAAAGACATATAGTACAGGACGAGTTTGACCTAGAAGAAACTTCAGAATTCTCCCAACCAACTGAACTGCCCTTTGGTTTGGCGCGATTCTGACCCCTCGGTTCTGAGTGGAACCCTGTTATTTCTCGTCTGGGCAGTCTGATTTGTTCAGAGGACAAGGTTGTTACCAGTGAAGAGAAGAGGGTGAACGCTGCTGGTATCCGCTGCTTGAGGGATAGACATATTTTGGAGCAACACGAGAAATAGAAATATCAAATCCATTTTTTAGGGCCGACACCGAGTCGAGAGGAGTCTTCAATATTTACAAATGATAAGTTGTATTCTAGTTATATTCCTTAGGCATTTAATTTTATAAAATTATTTAATCAAGATATATTTGCCCATGTGTTTTTAATGAGTTTTAATTTCTTCTTTCTCAAACACTAGGTCAACGTAACATTATTTTTTACAGGTAGCAAACCAAGCCTCTTCTGATTGGTCCCTGCTTCTAAATTAAGAGGACATACTAGAGCAAGAAGTCGTACTTACACTATTGAGATGCTCGTTAACAAGAACGGCTCACCCCTTTGCCTTAATACGAATAGAATATGGTTCAATCTTGCTTTGTTTGACCAAGTGGCATAAGACAAAAACAACTTATATAAAATGTACCGGGTAATTCAAATATTCGTTACATAGGTATGACGTTTGTCGTGGAACTAAAGATCCGGAGCTCTGCATTCCTGGTAGTAACTTCTGAGACGTGTAAGGCACATTCAGATGCCTCTTGAAAAAAATTATAAAGTTATAGAAGAAAACAATTGCTGTCATTATTTGTTTAAATAGCCTTTTAAAAGTTCAAAGTTGAGATTAAAATAAGTTACGCTCAAATAAACTGTCATTCGAAATTCAGAAAGAGACATCAACGTCGGTAACACTATATTGGAGTAGGTTTAACAAAGGGATGTAAGGCTGTTCTAGCTCTCAGCCTTTTGAAAAAATTATATAGAATCATAATGAGACAGATTTGCTATTTCATCGTTTTCTACTTTGTACAAGTTTACGAATAAATTCAATTCAAGCTTCCTGATAAATAACTTTGAATATTACAGACTGTAATATTAGTCATCAGCTGTCATATTAAACTTCATGGAAATTCATTTAAAAGAAAAACTCTCATGTACGTGTAAATAAAGTTCTGTAAAGCGAAAATTTATAGTAGAAAAAGCTATTTATAGTAAATTCAATCAGTGTACCTGTTGTAAAATTAAATTTTTGTCTGAGGCTCCAAACACTATCAAAAACTGATCAAAGTAACAAAATTATAAAAAATACTCAAACGATACTCAAATGTTTTATTATAGAGATGTAAAATTATTGTAGGTTTCGGCCTTTTGATAAATTTTCTGAGATGATAGTTCGGCAGGCTTGCTAGTTCTTCGTCCCTTACTTTGTAAAAGTTTTCAAAAAAGCTCAATACAAGATTAAAGATATGGGTATAGACATGAAATAATGTCATGGAGCCTAAAAAATAGTAGGTCTAACAGTAGAACTTTTATAATTATATAATATAATAACTATTTTAGTTCAATTGGGATATAAAATAACTATAAATTTATAGTAGAAAAGTACAATTATTGCTATTACTTGTTTAAAAAATTTTTAAAAAGTACAAAGTTTTTCGTAGCTATTCGAAATTAGGTTTAAGCAATAGATTCGTATAGTAAAAAAGTATACAGTAGTGCTCCAAACCAAGTATTAATTGACTAAACATAATGCAGTAAATAGTATATTAAATCAGGGTATTTAAGCTTGTACACTTTGGGCAATACTTTAAGTAACCTCTTGATCAAAGAGCAGGAAAAAATTAGGACATCAAAGCCGAATCCAGGTCAAATTTACAAAATTTTTATTTTATAACAATACAAACATTTAAAATAGATATAAAATGGTAAAGTAGCTAACGCTTTCATTTTAGTTTTCTATAATATACTCTATAAATAACAAACGAAAGCAACAATATTTTAAATAAGATTTTGTACTTTTGTGCGTCACTGTATTTAACATGCAGAATGAGGTTAATAGAACTAATATGCTTGGCTTCGTTTGGGAGTACTGGATATAGGTTTCAATACAAAGTATCAGCTGTTGAACGATAACCGAATAA
>CM063501.1:175419984-175422966 GCA_032207245.1 Pardosa pseudoannulata
TATATATATATATATATATATATATATATATATATATATATATATATATATATATATATATATGACACGTTCCACTAAATGGCACTAGAGTCCTGAGTACATTTTCATAACTTTATTCAATTCTCAGAGCACACTACTCGTCAATCATCTTCAATGGCGTCGCACGTTGGCGCCTAACTTTTAACAAAGGCAGGCGTAGCTGCTTCGGGTAGCCACAGCTCTATCTCCGGAATATGCACACTGCTCTCTGCTCTAGATTACTGCGTGTGAGCCGTATTTATGTGGCTAACTCATCACGCTGGGTCACTCCCAGTAATGAATACCTAATTAAAATCTTTTAAAACTAGTCTACAATTTAAATCCTAACATATATATACATATATATATATATATATGTGTATATATATATATATATATATATTATATATATATATATATATATATATATATATATATATATATATATATATATATATATATATATATATACATATATACATATATATATATATATATATATATATATATATATATATATATATATATATATATACATATATATATATATATATACATATATATATATATATATGTGTGTGTGTGTGTGTGTGTGTAATCAGCAAATTTATTCTCACCAATTGCACAGAATTTTAGACACTATGAAGACCCTAAAAGGACCCCTAAAAAAGGTGCAGGCGTGACGCCATCAGAAGCACAAATCCTTCATTATGGAACTATACAATTATTGCTGATCGAAAAGCACTGGTTAACCAACCGTCCTTACTGTGCAACAGATCTGAAAAGGTTGCTCCATGAATAATTCATATTTGAGGCCAAACCCAGACCGAGCAAATCACGTGTTTTTTTCCTATAAGACTTAAGATTGTTCAGAACTTTCAGAAAGGCAATCATGAAACTTGATCATTTAATCTGGATCTAATACATATTATACTGCATTTTTTTTACTGCAGAAGCTATAATTTCTGCCTGAGAGATCTGAAAGTTGTGTCCAGGGAACAGAAAATAAGTTTTTATTCCAGTGTTAGTTTTCAGATATAAGTACAAAGAATTTAAATCGGAGAAAAATGTTTTACCTGTCATACATTCTAGAACTGGGAAATTGAATATTAAAAATAAAAAGGTCAAAAAGAAGAATTTTACTGGTAATTATTTTGATATATATATATATATATATATATATATATATTCATAGATACATAACACATATCAAAATAAGTACTCTTAAAATTATTCTGTTTGACCTTTTATTTTTGAATACCTTATTAAAAAAAGTGTTTAGGGGTAATTATTTTGATACGAGTTATGTATATATATATATATATATATATATATATATATATATATATATATATATATATATATATATATATATATATATATATATATATATTGTTACGAACTTCCAAAACTGGGTTTGGGGATTGAATGGAATTTAAGCAAGCAAGAGTGCAGCACGAAGACAAATTATTCGCAATCCGTTGGAAAAGATACAACACACCGACAAAATCACCGCGGAACAATTTGATCACAATGCCGTCGGCTCACGCACCACTTTTCGCATCAAGAACAACACACCGTGCGTACTCCGTAGAACAAGAGATCTTCTTAACAACTCTACTCCGGCATGGCACTGCCGGAACACTCCAGAAACCGGAACCGGAAGTTGTCCCATGACTCCCCATTTCGCAACATTTGGCGACATGTGGCGACACTTGGTGAAAAAATTGGTTGCCAAAACTGTCGCCAACGCGACGAAATTTCGCCAATTTGGCGAGATACCCATAGAGTCCCATGCTAAACTCAAAGTTATACTAACAAATTCGTAACAATATGTTTAACATGTATAACATATATATATATATAATATATATATATATATATATATATATATATATTATATACATATCTATAGTTTACTCCGCTTAATGTGATCAGTTTTGGACGATGTGATTTTGGTAACAATAAAAGATTGATAACAATAAACGATATGGAAAATTAGATAAGTTTATCCCCCTTTATATCACACGTATTAAATTTTAAAACAAAATGAAAACATACACCTTATATTATCCTGCATTTATGTATATTATCTTTGAATTGTATGCATAATTTAAAAAAAATAATGAATTGTTGACTGTCTACAATTTTTTCGAAGTACTCATTGATAAATTGTTCGCAATCATAATCAACCTGTCATAACGATTTAAAACTTCACTTTTTGGGTTTAATATTAAATCATTTCGCTTTCTGGCTTCCCTTTCGACAAACTCCATGTAAGCGAGCAAAGCATAAAATGTGAATACGCTCCATCTCAGTTCCAATAATAATGTGTTGCCTTTAGCTCATCTGACAACCACTGAAAACCAGCAGGGTGTGCGTATTTTTGAAAAAATTTAGGAACGTGAAATACCCCACTCCTATGTTCATTCCCCATTTCCCTTGATGAAAGAGGGAGAATTTTCAAAATTTTAAACAACAGCGACTGAAAAGAAAAGATGGGTTCCTCTTGAATACATTGTGAATATTTCTTTGCCAGTTAAAATGAAGTTCAAAAACATTAAGCGATGTAATGATCACATAAAATGGTAATTTTAACATATAAATGAATAAAGAAAATTGGGATTAAGGGATTTTGATAACAACAAGAGATTGATAACATTAACCGCGATCACATTAAGCAGCGGAGTCCACTGTATATATATATATATATATATATATATATATATATATATATATATATATATATATATATATACATATATATAATATATAAATATATAATATATATATACATATATATATATATAAATATATAATATTTATATATATACATATACATACATAATTATTAATAATTATTATCCCATTACCCCGTTGACCTTTTAATTGTTTAATACTTAAATTGTTAGTCATATGTATGTACGTATGTATGTATGTATATATGTGTAACTGTGTGATTAA
>CM063501.1:175428066-175430566 GCA_032207245.1 Pardosa pseudoannulata
TGGGAGGTCAGTCGGCAAAGACAACGCTGTCTAACTGTAGGGTTGTGGGTAAAAGAACCGGGCCGGCCTAAGATCCGCTGTGTTTATTAAAGGTGACTGGGGCACGTAAAATATCTTCGTTGTTACAATGCCCTCTTAGTTCTCAATCAATACCGCTGAGGGTAGTGTAACAGTAAGCTACATTCGGTTTAGCTATTTTACCCCTCCTCTTAAGCCTTCGTCAAAGACATATAGTACAGGACGAGTTTGACCTAGAAGAAACTTCAGAATTCTCCCAACCAACTGAACTGCCCTTTGGTTTGGCGCGATTCTGACCCCTCGGTTCTGAGTGGAACCCTGTTATTTCTCGTCTGGGCAGTCTGATTTGTTCAGAGGACAAGGTTGTTACCAGTGAAGAGAAGAGGGTGAACGCTGCTGGTATCCGCTGCTTGAGGGATAGACATTTTTTGGCGCGACACGAGAAAAAGGAATATCAACGCCATTTTTTTAGGACCGATGCCGAGTTGAGAGTAGTCTTTGATATCTGCAAATGATAAGTTGTGTTCCAGTTGTATTCCTTAGACATTTAATTTTATAAAATTATTTAATCAAGATATATTTGTCCATGTGTTTTTTAATGAGTTTTAATTTCTTCTTTCTCCAACAATAGTCCAACGTAACATCATTTTTTACAGGTAGAAAGCCAAGCATATCTGTCTTCTGCTTGGTCCCTGCTTATAAATTAAGAGGACTCACTTGAGAAAGAAGTCGTACTTACACACTTGCGGTCATCGTTAACAGGAACGGCTCACCCCTTTGCCTTAATACGAATAGAATATGGTTCAATCGTGCTTTTTTTGGCCAAGTGGCATAAGACAACAACAACTTATATAAAATGTACCGGGTAATTCAAATATTCGTTACATAGGTATGACGTTTGTCGTGGAACTAAAGATCCGGAGCTCTGCATTCCTGGTAGTAATTTCTGAGACGTGTAAGGCACATTCAGATGCCTCTTGAAAAAAATTATAAAGTTATAGAAGAAAACAATTGCTGTCATTATTTGTTTAAATAGCCTTTTAAAAGTTCAAAGTTGAGATTAAAATAAGTTACGCTCAAATAAACTGTCATTCGAAATTCAGAAAGAGACATCAACGTCGGTAACACTATATTGGAGTAGGTTTAACAAAGGGATGTAAGGCTGTTCTAGCTCTCAGCCTTTTGAAAAAATTATATAGAATCATAATGAGACAGATTTGCTATTTCATCGTTTTCTACTTTGTACAAGTTTACGAATAAATTCAATTCAAGCTTCCTGATAAATAACTTTGAATATTACAGACTGTAATATTAGTCATCAGCTGTCATATTAAACTTCATGGAAATCCATTTAAAAGAAAAACTCTCATGTACGTGTAAATAAAGTTCTGTAAACGAAGATTTATAGTAGAAAAAGCTATTTATAGTAAATTCAATCAGTGTACCTGTTGTAAAATTAAATTTTTGTCTGAGGCTCCAAACACTATCAAAAATCGATCAAAGTAACAAAATTATAAAAAATACTCAAACGATACTCAAATGTTTTATTATAGAGATGTAAAATTATTGTAGGTTTCGGCCTTTTGAAAAATTTTCTGAGATGATAGTTCTTCGTCCCTTACTTTGTAAAAGTTTTCAAAACAGCTCAATACAAGATTAAAGATATGGGTATAGACATGAAATAATGTCATGGAGCCTCAAAAATAGTAGGTCTAACAGTAGAACTTTTATAATTATATAATATAACTATTTTAGTTCAATTGTGATATAAAATAACTATAAATTTATAGTAGAAAAGTACAATCATTGCTATTATTTGTTTAAAAAAGTTTTTAAAAAGTGCAATGTTTTTCGTAGCTATTCGAAATTAACTTTAAGCAATAGATTCGTATAGTAAAAAAGTATACACTAGTGCTCCAAACGAAGTATTGATTGACTAAACATAATGCAGTAAATAGTATATTAAATCATGGTATTTAAGCTTTTACACTTTGTGCAAACCTTGAAGTAACCTCTTGATCAAAGAGCAAAAAAAAAATCGGGAGATCAAAGCCGAATCCAGGTCAAATATACAAAATTTTTATTTTATAACAATACAAACGCCTAAAATAGATATAAAATGGAAAAGTAGCTAACGCTTTCATTTTAGTTTTCTATAATATACTCTATAAATAACAAACGAAAGCAACAATATTTTAAATATTATTTTGTACTTTTGTGCGTCACTGTATTTAACATGCAGAATGAGATTAATAGCACTAATATGCTTGGCTTCGTTTGGGAGTACTAGATATAGGTTTCAACCCAAAGTTTCAGTTGTTGAAAGTTAACTGAATAAGTAGGGAGTTGATCTTTGGGATCGAAATTCATGGGTTTGAATCCCACTACGGCTCAAATCGATTTTAATCAGATGTTTCCTATTATCCCTTGTAAAGCAAAATAGTAAACCGTAGTGATTCAAACCAAACCAATCCAAGGGTGG
>CM063501.1:175445566-175465566 GCA_032207245.1 Pardosa pseudoannulata
CTTCCAATTAAAAGATGTTTTCTCCATTACAAACTTACTATAAATCTCTATATTCTATAGTATATTAAATTAATATGTAAAGTAAGAGAATCTGAATCAACAGTTTTTATCTTAACATACTGAATACATGCATTAAAAGGTTCCCCTAATAAACTATTATTTGGTGACAATAGTTATGATTTATATAAGAATTTTGAGAATTTTGTCACAAAAAGTCGTAGCTCTCCCGCGTACTTCAATGGAGCAGGTACGGGAAATTTTTTCGAATGCTGACTCTAATGTTATAAGATGACACTAAAGAAATATTTACAAATAAAGGAAATTAAAAGAATTAAAATTATATTAACATCACTAGACGAGACTCACAGCTGGACCATCTAAAAAGGGTTCCCCACGATCGAGCGATCTCATCAAAGAAAAACTTTACATGGCATCGTTTCAGTACCGGGAAAAGAAACAAATTCCGTTCCATCTTAAATGGCTCACAATCCCTCTTAAATATCGAAGAATTTTTTTCGCCCGAATCTCCTTCGAGATCTGTAACTCACTTCTTTCCTCACTTCTCTTTAGCAGGGTCCACCGATCTACCTTTATCTCAAAGGCCCATTCTCGGCCCTTGTTTATGTTTACCCGTTTTCGGGTAAATAATTTCAAAATTTCAAATTTCGAATTTCGAATTTTCGAAATTTCCAAATTTTGAATTACCAAAAGCAAAGGAATATCTGGTGATACGACTATATCAGAATGTGTCAAATTTGGAGACATCAGGAGTTCTTTTACCGGATGACCCGCACCCCATAGGAACACATGTCGGGAAGGTCATGAGTTCACATCCGATAAGCAAGAAAGAGTCACAGATATACATGTTGAAAACTTAGTCATGTGTCTTAAATTTACAAATTTAACTATAAATTATTACAGAGACAGAAACGATTGCTAAAACATTGTATAGTTCTAAAAAATTGTCTCATATAAATAGTATTTAACTTAAGTGAAAACCTAGTTAAGTGATACCTAGTTTAATTTCTATACTAATTTTAAACATACGCTGAAAAAAATAAACGCAATTGGTTCGTATGCTGTGCACTAGGAACATTATTCTGAGATATTGTTGGACCACGCAATTTTGGGTTTTACTTGGAACGCTACGGTCTACTCTTTTTGCTACAGAAGGGCTTCTCAGGCCGGTATCTACTGCTTAAAGCCGATGCTAAACGGATACGAACGACCAAGCCAGAGGTGGGATTCGAAACCGAGGAAAACGGTACAGAAGAGCAACGATCAACCATTCGATGATTGTTCGAACTTATTTTTATCAAAGAGTTTACTTTAATCAAAAATTCTAATAATACACTTTTCTGTCTGATATGTTTCATGTAACAACGTTATTCTTTCTTATCATAAAAATATTGTTAAAACTAAAACATTTTAAAAATTTTAATTCAACGTCCCTTTTGTCCATTAGAGAAATAACTTGTTTTCGACTTCACAGAATGTGAAACTCTTTTAACTTCTAAACAATTCAGTATTTTTTACTAAACGTGAGTGAGAAAGAAATTATTGTTAAAATAACAAGTATTAGTCGCCTTTCTGTTTGAGACACTGCTATGTGGAAGACGGAGATACGTGTGTAATTTGTGTAAAGAATTGCCAAAATTTATATAAAATGTAGTTGGAAAAATATAATTTGAATATCATAAAAGAATCATTCCCCACACAAAATTTTATATCTATATATATAGATAGATATAGATATAGATAGATAGATATAAAATTATGTAAATATATATATATATATATATATATACTTATATACATGTATATATATATATATATATATATATATATATATATATATATATATATATATATATATATATATATATATATATATATATATATATATATATATATATATATATATACTTATATACATGTATATATACGTACATACATATATATTTATATATATATATATATATATATACTTATATACATGTATATATATATATATATATATATATATATATATATATATATATATATATATATATATGAGTATATATATATTACACGTTCTAAGTGATCAAGTCAAAGAAGACACATATTGGTTCATGTACAAATTGTTTATTGTAGTTCATCTGCTATGGCTATGCCATTTAGATATCCTTTGTTTACACTTTGGAACAACAAGCGTGAAGGATGTTACCAGCCCGACTCCCCTCTCAGATGTGTCTTTTGGGGTTGCTTACCTAAAAAAATTCCTCTTGTCTACCTTCTTTACTTTGTATAGTTCAGCTCGAGGGTATCTTTCTACTGTTACATTATCGTTAAAGAGTTCCAATTATTTCTAATTATAACTCTCTTAATTCGTAACCCCCATTTTTAAACCTCACATACACACACACACACACACACGTATATATATATATATATATATATATATATATATATATATATATATATATATATATATATATATATATATAAAGTTGGAGAAAAAGAAATCCATTATTTTAGTGTGAAATTAATGACTTTATTTAACATGTTTCGGATTGTCCGATTTGGGTGAAATATGCACCATTTTGTTCTATAAATTGTTGTCATTTTCAAGGTAGTTTCATAATGCCTCTCTCATAGAAATCATGGTTCTTATTGGAGAAAAACTCTAGTAATCGATTAATAAAATCTTCTCTTGGTCCCAATTTCTTATCACTCAGGAAGTTTTGCAATTCCAGAAAAAGGTGGTAACCGCTTGGTGCCAGGTCCGGACTATACGGTGGATGCATTAAAACTTCCCAACCAAGCTCTCTGAGTTTCTGGCGAGTCACTAGAGATGTCTGACGTTGTCCTGATGGAACACAGCACCTCTTCTGTTAGTCAATTCTGGTCGTTTCTGGTCAATCACTAGCTTCGAACAGTCCAGTTGTTGTCAGTAGAGATCAGAATTTAGTGTTTGGCCATACGGTATATGTATATATGTTTATGTTTTTATTTATATTTACTAGCTTAATTCTATCTTCGTTGTATTTTTAAAGTTCTTCCAATTAAAAGATGTTTTCTCATTACAAATTTACTATAAATCTCTATATTCTATATATATAAATTAATATGTAAGTAAGAGAATCTGATCAACAGTTTTTATCTTAACATACTGAATACATGCATTAAAAGTTTCCCTAAAAAACTATTATTTGGTGACAATGGTTATGATTTATATAATTTTTGAGAATAAAAATGTTTTGCGTACTTAGAGCAGGTAAAATTTTTTCGAATGCTGACTCATGTTATAAGATGACACTAAAGAATTATTTACATAAAAATTAAAAGAATTAATATTATTTTAACATCACTAGACGAGACTCACAGCTACCATCTAAAAATCAATCGATTTTCATCAAAGAAAACTTTACATATTCGTTTCTAAAGAAACAAATTCCGTTCCTTCTTTAAATGGCTCACAACCCTCTTAAATATCGAAGAATTTTTTTCGCCCGATCTCCTTCGAGATCTGTAACTCATTCTTTTCACTTCTCTTTGTGATTTTATCGTCATCGACATACTGTGCTTATTCTTTAACATCAAAATACCTGAACGCAATCGAAGAAAAATTTCATATATTAAGCATCGACATTAAACACGATTCACAATTTCAGTGGCTTGCGAGGTGCATCTTTAACATCAAAAATACCTGAACGCAATCGACGAAACCAAAATTTCACGTAATTACCTGTTACAGCATCGATACCATAAACACGATTCACAATTTCAGCCGCCTGGCTTGCATTTTCGCCTTTATCAAAGAAAAACTGTAAAATGTACCGAATTTTCTCTTTGTTGACTTCCATTTTTAACACCCTGTAACTCACAACTGAAAGTACCAAACAAGAAACAGTAAAACAAATGTTTTAGTGTAAAATGTCACCTTAACAACGAGCATAAATTTGAAATTGTTTGATTGATACTTTACGAGATATCGATCACTACAGCCATCTACCGAAACTATGATGGATTTCTTTTTCCCCAACCTAATATATATATATACATATATATATATACACATACATATATACTTATATATATATATATATATATATATATATATATATATATATATATATATATATATATATATATATATATATATATATATATATATATATATATATATATATATATATATATATATATATATATATATATATATATATATATATATATATATATATATATATATATATTATATATATATATATATATATACATATATACAAGTATATATACACACATATATACTTATATATACATATGCATGCATTTATATTCATCTATATATATATATATATATATATATATACACATACATATATATATACACATACATATATACTTATATAAACATATGCATGCATTTATATTCATATATATATATATATATTTGTATATATATATAAAATATATGAAGTATAAAAATAATTTCTTTTCTAAATATTAAATCAAGAACATCAAAAAAAACCTTATTACATAATTTTTTAATATTTTAGTACAAAAAGTTATAAATCTCCTACTTTCTAAAACCTTTTAATATCAGTGAGATTTAAAGTGAGAAAAAATATTATTGTTAGAACAACTTATAACAATAAATAGTCTTTTTATCTGAGATATATCCATCTTGATTTCTAGTGCTTAGTATTTAAGAGAAATTCTGCAATACTGCTTACTATATATTTGTATCTATTTCTAAAAAGCTATTATTAACAACAAGCTGTCGAAATATTTTTTAGAATGAATAAAAAATGCTTTGAAATTCCCATTCTATAAATAAAAGTTATATTTCCGAAAGATATATACTTTGTTAAAAACCTTTTTTTTTTCAAGAAAAAAGTTTACTTTTATTATATGACTGATGTTCTGAGTTTTGAGAAGATTTATGATCTTGAGTAATGCAGCGAATATGAAAGCTAAACGATAAGACACCTGAAAGGGTTTCGAGATTAAAGGAAGATGGATATTTTACTAGCAAAACTCAAGCCTTTACAGCCCA
The DNA here is from genome assembly GCA_032207245.1 of Pardosa pseudoannulata. NCBI lineage: Eukaryota > Metazoa > Arthropoda > Arachnida > Araneae > Lycosidae > Pardosa > Pardosa pseudoannulata. The sequence goes on from CM063501.1 coordinate 175,450,611, forward strand.
GTAAATGTTGGTTTCTGGGATTAGTGTTTAAAATTAAATTGAAAGTAATTACTGTTACAGTAGCGAATTAAACTAAGGTAAATATCAAATTGTTATTGTACTGTATAATTTTTATAGCTTATATAACCAAAACGTTGAATTAAAAATTTTTTAGAAACAGAGGAATTTACAAAGTGTTTACATAAGTTGTTGACTTACGTAAACGGCTTTATTGACTGGATTGTAGACAAGATTTTTACATAAAAAAACCACTATTATATTTTTAAAAATTGTAGGAAAATGTGAAGAAAAATACCATTACCATGTCTGTATGAAATTAAGTTAAAAAAAGTTACATACGTAATCTTAAAAAGTAATTTTATAAGTGTGAAGCACACAACTATAGCCTACGATGTGGGATTATCACTGGATAAACGAGGGTTTACTCTGAAATTTTTGAGATATGCTCAGACGAGAATTTACAAAATAAAAATAATGGTTTAATTTTAAAATAAAAAGTATTTTAATGCAGTAGACGATTTTTTCTGGCTTATTTCATCTTATTTAGCTCAGACTACTTTTTAAACAGAAGAGAAAATGGAGTTGACGTTAGAATATTTTCGCGCTATGATTTTCTGCGTTTTTAAAGCAGGATGAAATGCTTCAATGGTTGCAATTGGCATTTGGTGATGAATCTCCAGCTCGTACTACTGTATTCAGATGGTTTAAAGAATTTAGCAGAGGTCGCAATTTTCTTCAAGGTGAAGAACACACAGGAAGGCCGCCGTCGGCAGTAATCCGGGATAATGTGTCTGCCATAATAAAAATGCTAATGGATGATAATAGCTGTACCTATCAAATTCTACAGAAAGAACTTAGCACTGTATCCGTAGTCATACACAAAATTATTAATGAAGAATTACATATGAAAAAAGTACTTTGGCCAATGTTGAAAATTTAAATAACACACATATACATTAATATAAAACTAAAAACACTTTTAAAAATTCAAATCTTATCTCTATTGAATTTCAGCTTCATTTTTACAAAAATATTTTACAGTTTTTAAAATGTTCTTTATGAATAAATACTCCTTTTTCTTCTTATATATAGTACATAGGAAGTATTAATATGGTCCGAAATTTCAACCTTGAGATTTTGATTGATTTTCACATTTGGAATACCCTAAGTCCGAAAATACCATTTTTTGAAATTATGTTTATGGTTTGTGTATGTTTGTTTGTATGTATGCGAGAACAAAAGCTCAAATAGGTTTTGACTTAAAGAAACCAAATTTGAAATATTTACATTATAGCAAAATTGTGGTTTTTTAAATCAAATTTTGGGTTACTTAGAGTTACTGAATGGCTACTTCCAATCGGTTTCCCATACTGTTCTTTACGTTTAAATGAAACAAGGTAGCGTAGGTAAAAGACAGAAATAAATGTCATAGGTTCACATTTTTTGTAAAAGGAAGAACAAATTACTTGACTAACGGAAATAATTACTTTTTTTTAGTATAAGAGTCTTTTCTTATACTTTTTTTAGTATAGAATGAAGGAGGCTGCATACTACAATATTTTTCGCTCAATTCTGATTTAATATTTAAAATGCATTATAACACTTGGCATGCGTGTATACTTCACCGCCAACTTACGCGTGCAGCGGGCGCTTTTTGAATCGTAAATAGCGCGAAAGTTTAGTTATTCAGAAAAATCGCAGTAAATAGAAAACTACTTTGTTTTTATGAACGAAACATTTTTTATTTTACACTTTAATATATACTGTATGATTATTTAACATAAAAAAAATTTACGAAATAACAAAAATAAACGATTTTTAAAATTAAAGTCCGATAATCTGTCAGTGCATATTTCTTCATCACTATCTTTGTCACAAAGGCTCATTTTATCAATTTTGTATTCAGCAATAAAAAACCAAGCATCAAATTGACAAAGCACGACTTGTACGTTCTGGAGCTAGGAATTCGATTAAAGACGAAATAACGCAACAAAAGACCGAGTAACTCGACAATCATAACTTGTGGAAAGAAAAAATGCAAAGCGTTGCATAGCAACACAAACAACACGCATATAATGTCACACATACATATAATTATACGTCTTTAGTAGATTTGTGGTGGTTAGCGTGTATCTACCACAAATCTACTAAATACGTATTTTTACGTGACCCGCGCTCCAGTGATAGACTGCAAAAAACGTAAAAATACGTTGCCCGCAAGCGAAGTGTTAAACACATCCGGATTTTATTTGCTAACTTGTTTAAACAGCTAATTTATAGGAAATCCATGCATGTTTGTACAGTAAATTTATATAAACAATATATAAAGTTTTAAATTTAAATTCAGTTTTTATATGTAATAATACCTAAAGGAAATAAAATATTTTAATTGTGATACAGGTTTATTTTAAAGTGTACTTAAAATGTTTGAAAAGGATTTAAAAAGAAATCAATAAAAAGTAAGGTCGCGTAGAGCATTTAAAAAAAATAACAAAAATTTCAATATTTTAAAGGAAGGCTTTTGAATGAATTTTAGTGTGATTTCTTTCCATATATATCAAAGATTATGAGTAAAAATCTTCTTAAAACTTACTTAAGATCAAAAACAGTCTGTAATGTATCAGAAATTATACGGTAGCAGATGCTGCTTTTACTTAATGATATTATAAATACAAACAACTAACTTGTTTTAAATATATAATTTAGGAGATTGTATTAATATTTATATATATATATATATATATATATATATATATATATATATATATACATATGTATATATATATATATATATGTCAGGTCTAAAAAGGGGGTAGTTGGAAATTACGTGAGTTATAAACGATTTTAAAAAGGGAACTCTTTTATAATAATAAAATAAATGAAAAAGACCCACTCTTGCGTAACCTTTTGCAGGAATGCGGTCAGGAGTTGATATACTTCCCAGGAAGTTGATGACTAATCAAGCGAGAAGTTCAGTTAGCGCGTGGATATGGAGCTGTCAACACCTTTCCCCGTTTAGCTTCGCCACGAATAAATGAAAATGGCCCAAACCATGCCTGAAACGGAAAATCTAAACTAAATAAAGAAGTGTTTTTGCTACGAAGGACTAATTATTCCATTCGCCTTAATACTCGACCATTTCATATATTTATTAGAGTTAATGGCAATTTAATCAGAAACATTGACTTCTTAATGATGCCAAATATTGTAGGTAAATCTCCAGAAATTTCCTTTTACATATATGTTTAAAATTGGTCTTTTAATGTTTTGTAACTTGATTATACAATAACTTCCAATACAATTTTCATAAAACATTACATAAAAATTTAGGTACAGGACCTTAATGAATCACATGGAAATGCACTCATCTTCGATGTCTGTAAGGTTAATCGCATTAAAAACGGAGTAGTCATCGTTGTTTTCCTCTAAACCACTTAAATGTAAATATGTTAAAATATGTCTTCCCTCGGAAGTGACAGAAATGATTTCGTCAAAAGTTCTTTGGGGATTACTGCAGCTTTCGATTTATCCCTTTAATTCTCGAGTCATTTCTACCGCCTACATATCGATGTTTATCTTAAATCTAAGTTATTATGAACTGCACAGAATAAAATAAATATCATGTTTAAACAACTAGCGTTTACCCTATCAATCATCTATAGTTTTAGACTTCATAGGACGACTTTTATGAAAAAGGAAAAACTTCGTGAAAAAAAGATTTATTTGGTATTATGTAACCCATTTGGCATTATGTAAAATAAGAGCTCTTTTAGAGTTCTTATTTTACATGAGTATAATAACTAGGAGTTTTTCGGGCGGGGGATTACATGAAATGAGAGGCTGGGCATTAAAGGATGTTAATGGAGTAAAAATTCTCAGTGAATGATAATTTAGTAAGTCTCTTCAAATGGAATATTTATAAATAATAGAAATTACTTCAAAGTTTTGTAGATTGTTTGTAAAATTGTCCCCTCAAAAAGGAAAACTCATTCTAAGAAAACTTCAAATTTTATGAGTTTTTTTTTCGGGCGGGGGATTACATGAAATGAGAGGCTGGGCATTAAAGGATGTTAATGGAGTAAAAATTCTCAGTGAATGATAATTTAGTAAGTCTCTTCAAATGGAATATTTACAAATAATAGAAATTACTTCAAAGGTATGTAGATTGTTTGTAAGATTGCCCTCTCCCTAACTTAAAAAAAGGAAAACTCATTCTAAGAAAACTTCAAATTTTACGAGTTTTTTTTTCGGGCGGGGGATTACATGAAATGAGAGGCTGGGCATTAAAGGATGTTAATGGAGTAAAAATTCTCAGTGAATGATAATTTAGTAAGTCTCTTCAAATGGAATATTTATAAATAATAGAAATTACTTCAAAGGTATGTAGATTGTTTGTAAGATTGCCCTCTCCCTAACTTAAAAAAGGGAAAACTCATTCTAAGAAAACTTCAAATTTTATGAGTTTTTTTTTCGGGCGGGGGATTACATGAAATGAGAGGCTGGGCATTAAAGGATGTTAATGGAGTAAAAATTCTCAGTGAATGATAATTTAGTAAGTCTCTTCAAATGGAATATTTATAAATAATAGAAATTACTTCAAAGGTATATAGATTGTTTGTAAGATTGCCCTCTCCCTAACTTAAAAAAGGAAAACTCATTCTAAGATAACTTCAAATTTTATGAGTTTTTTTTTTCGGGCGGGGGTTTACATGAAATGAGAGGCTGGGCATTAAAGGATGTTAATGGAGTAAAAATTCTCAGTGAATGATAATTTAGTAAGTCTCTTCAAATGGAATATTTACAAATAATAGAAATTACTTCAAAGGTATATAGATTGTTTGTAAGATTGCCCTCTCCCTAACTTTAAAAAAGGAAAACTCATTCTAAGATAACTTCAAATTTTATGAGTTTTTTTTTTCGGGCGGGGGATTACATGAAATGAGAGGCTGGGCATTAAAGGATGTTAATGGAGTAAAAATTCTCAGTGAATGATAATTTAGTAAGTCTCTTCAAATGGAATATTTATAAATAATAGAAATTACTTCAAAGGTATGTAGATTGTTTGTAAGATTGCCCTCTCCCTAACTTAAAAAAGGAAAACTCATTCTAAGATAACTTAAAAATTTACGACGTCTTTTTTCGGGGGGGGGCATCTAAAATGAGAGGCTGGGCATTAAAAGGATGTTAATGGAGTAAAAATTCTCAGTGAATGATGATTTAGTAAGTCTCTTCAAATGGAATATTTATAAATAATAGAAATTACTTCAAAGGTAATGTAGATTGTTTGTAAGATTGCCCTCTCCCTAACTTAAAAAAGGAAAACTCATTCTAAGAAAACTTCAAATTTTACGAGTTTTTTTTTCGGGCGGGGGATTACATGAAATGAGACGCTAGGCATTAAAGGATGTTAATGGAGTAAAAACTCTGAGTGAATGATAATTTAGTAAATCTCTTCAAATGGAATATTTATAAATAATAGAAATTACTTCAAAGTTTTGTAGATTGTTTGTAAAATTGTCCCCTCAAAAAGGAAAACTCATTCTAAGAAAACTTCAAATTTTATGAGTTTTTTTTTTCGGGCGGGGGATTACATGAAATGAGAGGCTGGGCATTAAAGGATGTTAATGGAGTAAAAATTCTCAGTGAATGATAATTTAGTAAGTCTCTTCAAATGGAATATTTATAAATAATAGAAATTACTTCAAAGGTATGTAGATTGTTTGTAAGATTGCCCTCTCCCTAACTTAAAAAAGGAAAACTCATTCTAAGATAACTTCAAATTTTATGAGTTTTTTTTTCGGGCGGGGGATTACATGAAATGAGACGCTAGGCATTAAAGGATGTTAATGGAGTAAAAACTCTGAGTGAATGATAATTTAGTAAATCTCTTCAAATGGAATATTTATAAATAATAGAAATTACTTCAAAGGTATGTAGATTGTTTGTAAGATTGCCCTCTCCCTAACTTAAAAAAGGAAAACTCATTCTAAGAAAACTTAAAATTTTACGACGTCTTTTTTCGGAAGGGGGGCACCTAAAATGAGATGCTGAGCATTAAGGAATAATAATGGAGTAAAAACAATGAGTGAATGATAATTTAGTATGTGACTTCATAAGACAGAATTTTTTTTAATTGCTTCAGTAATCACATATACGTAATGAAAAAAAAGTGTTTTAAACATTAATGACCTAATATTTTCTGTCGAAAATATTCTAAACTTTTGCTCAAAGCTCTTGCTAGTTCTATAAACTTTTGCTGTAGTTCTAAGTTATAACTTATTTTCTTGATTCTATTCTCCTTAATTATCCTAAAGTTCTTCTCAAAGGCCAACAATTTTTCTCCTTACAATTTTCTCAACGTCTAAGAATCCCGTTTAGGATCATGGGTTTTACTAAAGTTTTATTAAGTTATATCTTAGTTTTCGAACTTATGTATTTGGATTTAAATTGGTTAGATCCAAAATAACATATGTTTCCCATATTAATTATATTTTAGATTTCAATTGCTACGTCATTATAGTTATTTATAATTTACTTAGGTATTTCAGCTATCATTTCAGACTTTAGAGGATGTCTTTTATGAAGAAGCAAAACTTCGTGAAAAAAAGATTTATTTGGTATAACATGTAAAATAAGAACCGTAAAATGGAGTTTTATAATAGGTTAAGCAATTTGTCATGTTTTCAGTCTATGTACTTGATCAATGAGTAAATTTATGATGAGACGTTGCGCATTAAATTATAATGAGACGTTGCGCATTAAATTATAATAGTGGAGTAAAACCGCTGAGTGAATGATAATTTATCATGTAACTCCATAAGGCAGAATTTTTTAAAATTCCTTTAGTAATCGCATATAAGTAATTAATAAAGGAAAGTGTTTTAAACATTAATGACCGAATATTTCCTGTCGTAAGTATTCTGAACTTTTGCTCAAAATTCTTGCTGCGTCTATAAATTTTTGCTGTAGTTCTGAGTTATAACGTATTTTTTTTATTCTATTTTCCTTAATTATCCGAAAGTTCGTCTCACAATTTTTCTCCTTACAATTTTCTCAACGTCTAGGAATCCCGTTTAAGATCGTGGGTTTTACTAAAGTTTTTTTTAAGTTATATCTTAGTTTTCGACCTTATGTATTTGGATTTAAATTGGTTGCATCCAAAATAAGATATGTTTTCCATATTAATTTTATTTTTGATTTCAATTGATACGTCATTATAGTTATTTATAATTTACTCGCCTGAAACGGAAAATTCAGACTAAATAAAGAACTGTTTTTGCTACGAAGGACTAATTATTCCATTCGCCTTAACACTCGACCATTTCATATATTTATTAGAGTTAATGGCAATTTAATCAGAAACATTAACTTCTTAATGATGCCAAATATTGTAGGTAAATCTCCAGAAATTCCCTTTTACATATATGTTTAAAATTGCCTGGCTTTTAATGTTTTGTAACTTGACTATACAATAACTTCCAATGCAATTTTCATAAAACATTACATAAAAATTTAGGTACAAGAATTGTTCGAAATCACCTTAATGAATCACATGAAAATGCACTCATCTTCGATGTCTATAGGGTTAATCGCATTAAAAACAGAGTAGTCATCGTTGTTTTCCTCTAAAACCACTTAACTGTAAATATGTTGAAATATGTCTTCCCTCGGAAATGACAAAAATTATTTCGTCAAAAGTTCTTTGGGGATTACTGCAGCTTTCGATTTATCCCTTTAATTCTGGAGTCATTTCTGCCGCCTACATATCGATGTTTATCTTAAATCTAAGTTATTATGAACTGCACAGAATAAAATAAATATGTTTAAACAACTGTTTTAACATATTTATTTATTGATAGGTTGATTGATAGGTTAACAATATGTTTAGCCTATCAATCAACTATCGTTTTAGACTTCATAGGACGACTTTTATAAAAAAGGAAAAACTTCGTGAAAAAAAGATTTATTTGGTATTATGTAACCCATTTGGCATTATGTAAAATAAGAGCTCTTTTAGAGTTCTTATTTTACATGAGTATAATAACTAGGAGTTTTATAATAGATAAAGCAGTTTGTCAGGATTTCAGTCTATGTACTTTCCCAATAAGTAAATTTGTGTGCTCTGTTCAAAAATTCATAAAGTTTCTCCAAATGGAATATTTATAAATAATAGAAATTACTTCAAAGTTTTGTAGATTGTTTGTAAAATTGTCCCCTCAAAAAGGAAAACTCAGTCTAAGAAAACTTCAAATTTTACGAGTTTTTTTTTCGTGGGGAGGAGGTTACCTAAAATGAGACGCTAGGCATTAAAGGATGTGAATGGAGTAAAAACTCTGAGTGAATGATAATTTAGTATATGACTCCATCAGACAGAATTTTTTTTAATTGCTTCAGTAATCAAATATAAGTAATGAATAAAAACAAGTGTTTTAAACATTAATGCCCGAATATTTTCTGTCGTAAATATTCTAAACTTTTGCTCAAAACTCTTGATGGGTCTATAAACTTTTGCTGTAGTTCTGAGTTATAACTTATTTTCTTGATTCTATTTTCCTTAATTATCCTAAAGTTCTTCTCAAAGGCCAACAATTTTTCTCCTTACAATTTTCTCAACGTCTAAGAATCCCGTTTAGGATCATGGGTTTTACTAAAGTTTTATTAAGTTATATCTTAGTTTTCGACCTTATGTATTTGGATTTAAATTGGTTGCATCCAAAATAAGATATGTTTTCCATATTAATTTTATTTTTGATTTCAATTGATACGTCATTATAGTTATTTATAATTTACTCGGGTGTTTCAGATATCGTTTTAGACATCATAGGACGCCTTTTATGAAAAAGGAAAAACTGCATGAAAAAAAAAGATTTATTTGGTATCACATGTAAAATAAGAACAATAAAATGGAGTTTTATAATAGATAAAGCAATTTGTCATGATTTCAGTCTATGTAATAGCCCAATAAGTAAATTTGTGAGCTCTGGCCAAAAATTCCTAAAGTCTCTCCAAATGGAATATTTATAAATAATAGAAATTACTTCAAAGGTTTGTAGTTTGTAAGATTGCCCTCTACCTAACCACAAAAAGAAAAACTCATTCTAAGAAAACTTTAAAATTTTACAAACTTTTTTTTATTTTGGGGGGTATTTAAAATGAGACGCTGAGCATTAAAGAATAATAATGGAGTGAACATGATGAGCGAATGATAAGTTAGCATGTGACTGCATAAGGCAGAATTTTTTTTTTAATTACTACAGTAATCACATGATATAGGAATGAATAAAAACAAGTGTTTTAAACATTAATGCCCGAATATTTTCTGTCGTAAATATTCTAAACTTTTGCTCAAAACTCTTGATGGGTCTATAAACTTTTGCTGTAGTTCTGAGTTATAACTTATTTTCTTGATTCTATTTTCCTTAATTATCCTAAAGTTCTTCTCAAAGGCCAACAATTTTTCTCCTTACAATTTTCTCAACGTCTAAGAATCCCGTTTAGGATCATGGGTTTTACTAAAGTTTTATTAAGTTATATCTTAGTTTTCGACCTTATGTATTTGGATTTAAATTGGTTGCATCCAAAATAACATATGTTTCCCATATTAATTTTATTTTTGATTTCAATTGCTACGTCATTATTGTTATATATAATTTACTCGGGTATTTCAGCTATCGTTTTAAACATCATAGGACGCCTTTTATGAAAAAGGAAAAATTCCTTGAAAAAAAGATTTATTTGGTATCACATGTAAAATAAGAACCGCAAAATGGAGTTTTATAATAGATAAAGCAATTCGTCATGATTTCAGTCTATGTACTTGATCAATAAGTAAATTTGTGTGCTTTGTTTGAAAATTCATAAAATCTCGATCCAAATGGAATATTCATAAATATTATAAATTATTTCAAAGGTTTCTAGATTGTTTGTAAGATTGCCCTCTACCTAACCTCAAAAAGGAAAAATCATTCTAAGAAACATAAAAATTTTACGATATTTTATTTTATTTTACTTTATTTTTGAATATAAAATTAGATAATTTAGCATGTGACTCCATAATGCAGAAAAATATTTTATTATTACTTCAGTGATCACATGATACACACATGAATAAAGATAAGTGTCTTAAACACTAATGCTAAACTTTTGCTGTAATTCAAAGCTATAGCAGATTTTCTTGATTCTGTTCTCCTTAATTGTCCGAAAATTCCTCTAAAAGGTCAGCAATATTTCTTCCTACAGTTTTCTCAACGTCTAGGAATCACTACCGGATATCATTGCTCTTACTGAGGTTTTTTTAAGTTGTATCTTAGTTTTCAAGCTTATGTATTTGTATTTAAATTGGTTAAGTCCAAAATAACTTATGTTTCCCACATTAATTCAATTTTTGATTTCAATTTTTAAGTTATTATTGTTATTTATAATTTACTCAGGTATTTGAGTTTTTGAACCTTCTCAAAAATGGAATTATGGACTACTTACGGACCACATATTGACGTCTTGTCTGTAAATTCCGTGATTTTTTTCACTGAGAATCATACTGATCATTTTAGCTTCCTATTTTACTGGACAAATGCTTCCACGATTGCTGCCCTCGATCTTCCCATTATGTCAATGTCTTCAGTATACACAAACAATAGAGCTGACTTTGTAAAGATGTTTTTTTCAGTTTGTATGTCAAAGTCTGTTATTATTTATTTCTTTTCGAACACAGCTGAAATCAACACCACATTTTTCTATGATACATGAGTTCTAAACGAAGAGGACATTGAAGTCCTTTGAAATTTTTCTTGGATCTAACTGGAATTTTCAAATTTATTCAATTCAAAGTATTTTAAAATATAAATTATTTTTAATTTTTAATTTTATTAAAAATTTACTTATAAATAAATTATAAATTATATATGTATGCTATATATATATATATATATATATATATATATATATATATATATATATATATATATATATATATATATATATATATATATATATATATATATATATATATATGTATATATATATATATATATATATAGTATATATATATATATATATATATATGTATATATATATATATGTATATATATATATATATATATATATATATATATATATGTGTATATATGTATATATATATATATATATATATATATATATATATATATATATATATATATATATATATGTGTATATATATATATGTATATATATATATATGTATAGATATATATGTATATATATGTATATATATATATGCATATATATATATGTATATATATACATAAATATATAGTATAAATTATTTTATTTGCAAGTCTATCATAAAATGAAGTTTTATAATAGAAAATGCTATTTATGGTGATTTCAGTTAATGTACTATCCGAAAAACTAAGTTATGGGTGAGACTTGGAAAGTCAGAAAATGTCAATTTAAATGACAAATTTATAAGTGATAAAACTTACTCCAAAATTTGGTATATTATTTATAGACTTGTCTGGAAAATAATGATTCTAAAATTTAATTATAAACTGTCGCCTAAAAGCGGAAGCCTGGCCTTAATGTGTTAAAAAAGAAAATAAAACGAAAATTTCTTATACTCAATAGAAAGTGTTATTTTTTTCTTATTGCAATTCTCCTATACATGATATTTTTTTAAGTTGCTGAGTGACATACATTTTTTTTCTTACTTTAAGAATCATAAGGAAGAAAATATTTTTCTCAATGTAAAGAAAATTGTACCAAAAATCAACATAAAGTAATTAAAAACAAGATTATTTAATATATCAACAAACTTTATTCAGCATAACTTAAATTTAACAATAACTATTCTCAATACAAATTTTGTTTTACATATAAAGTAATTTGAACACATATGCAATATCGTTTTGGAAAAATCGGGAAGTATGAAATATCCCTATATAAGATAAATTTATAACAATAGGTATATTTTGTAGAACTATGAATTTTTCTAACTACAAGAAGAATGGTTTCTTGCTGTTTGGAGAGCTACGGTCTAAATATTGCTTCATGTGGGCTAATTAGATCTGGACCTAATGTTTAAAGCCAATTCCAAACAACTCTAAAACCATATCATGAGCGAGAATCAAACCAGCAGACTTTGCAACAGAAGAGCAGCGTCCTACTACTGGCCCATCATATTAAGAGAATTCAAGGTGTAAATATTTCTTGTTTTGCATAAGAAAAAATTTCAAAAGTTCTGAGGTAAAGAAAAATTCCATATTTGAGGCTTTTTACTGTATTAGAAAAATTTGACAGTTATCAAATAATTTCAATTAAAAATTCGCATCAATCTTCAATGATTAAGAATATCATGGCTAACAATATGATGAATTCAATTTATTCTCTAAACTTCCGTTATATAATGACAATAGAGTTTCATATATAGTTTATATGCAATTCAAAATAAACTTAGCCGCAATTATCTCCTTTATATTTCCACAGATGTGTATGTGTGAAGGATGTTTAAAAAATAAATAAAAAAACCTTCATCGTCCTTTATTAATCGGGGTTGTTTAATGACCATATCACTTCTTCGAGGCTTACCCCTGACGGATAGAGATCATTAAAGCTGCGGAGGTCGTTTTCGACCTAAAAGGTATTTCTGGAATCTTCTCTCCGACATTGATGAAATGAACCAGAAATTTTCATACTACGGCAGGTCGACATTTTCCGCACCGGGCTATATATTACGAAGAGAAAGGTCGAATGATAAATTCAGGAGGGGGAGGGAGGTATAACCCTTTTGATGAAGATTCATTCACGAATTTTCTTAGTAGATATCAGTGCAAGAACATGGATGATATTGGAATTAAACGCATTAATGCCCGAGTCATTCCTACTGAATATATATTGATGAATATATTAATACTCTAAACTTCTGACAATTCACTACTAGTAATTGCTAAGAATGTCAAATATATGTTTATATAAGTATATATCTATACACACCAACACTTATACAAACACACAGATATATATATGTATGTAATATTAAAATCCCTTATTTACGTATTTTAATATTAATTTAATAACTTTTATTCATAAAGTAAGTTCGTGGTTTGCGCGGTTTTTCTGATTTTTCCATCCAGACACGCTATAAACTTAATTCAGCCTCTGTCTGTACTACTTTAGCCAATAGTTAGCGCGTTCTCTTTAAACATGGGTATTTTTATCAAGTTATCAATTGTGCTTAGGGATTATTCGTAGTGATTATTCGTATTGAGATAAAAATTATTTAATTTGATAATAAATATATTTATATTACTTAAACTACTCGGCTTAACAGCCCCTAGGGGGCCAGGGCCTACAGTGCCAATCTCTGTTTACGCGACCAAGGGCCCTGGGGTGCGAAGTATATGTTCCGGTTAGGTAGTCAATCTTACGCGGAACCACCAGTGTTTAGTTCCCAAGCACGCTTGAACCTTACTTCATCTACTCACTGAAGGAATAAAAGGCTGAGTCAATATTGCTCAGCCCGGTGATCGAACTTCGGACTTGTGTCGTGGGAGAGCAAAGCTACATTTATATTGGTAGTAAAAATTATTCGAAGGATTTAAAAACACTAAAAATATGTTAAGCATATATGATTCCCCAATTATTATACTATTGTTTATAGTAAATACTTATTTGAATCTCTATATTTAATTGAAAAATGAAAATATTAAATTTCACTCTGCTATATAAGTGAATAGGCTTGCAATTTAGAAATTTACATTAATGTATCATGTCAGTTGAGAAATTTTGTTTGGTTGAAGTTTTTGTTTGGTTGAAATTTTGTTTGGTTGAAGTTTTTGCAAAATAAAAAAATTAAATTTCACTCTGCTATATAAGTGAATAAGCTTGCAATTTAGAAATTTACATTAATGTATCATGTCAGTTGAGAAATTTTGTTTGGTTGAAGTTTTTGCAAGTTAAAAAAATTAAATTTCACTCTGCATATAAGTGAATAAGCTTGCAATTTAGAAATTTACATTAATGTATCATGTCAGTTGAGAAATTTTGTTTGGTTGAAGTTTTTGTTTGGTTGAAATTTTGTTTGGTTGAAGTTTTTGCAAAATAAAAAAATTAAATTTCACTCTGCTATATAAGTGAATAAGCTTGCAATTTAGAAATTTACATTAATGTATCATGTCAGTTGAGAAATTTTGTTTGGTTGAAGTTTTTGCAAGTTAAAAAAATTAAATTTCACTCTGCATATAAGTGAATAAGCTTGCAATTTAGAAATTTACATTAATGTATCATGTCAGTTGAGAAATTTTGTTTGGTTGAAGTTTTTGCAAGTTAAAAAAATTAAATTTCACTCTGCTATATAAGTGAATAAGCTTGCAATTTAGAAATTTACCTTAATGTATCATGTCAGTTGAGAAATTTTGTTTGGTTGAAGTTTTTGCAAGTTAAAAAAAATCATATTCTATGAAAACGTAAACATCTCTATCTGTAAGAAAAATATAAAATTTTCTTTCAATTTAATTTTAAACGCCAATTCCAGGAACCAACATTTTCTGGGCTGTTAATGTTTGAGTGTTGTCAGCAAAATATCCATCTTCTTTAAACTCTAAACACTTTCAGGTGTCTTATAGTTTAGCTTTCATATTCGCTGCATTACTCAAGATCATAAATCTTCTCAAAACTCATAACATCAGTCATATAAAAAAAGTAAACTTTTTGCTTAAAAAAACAGATTTTTAACAAAGCATATATCTTTCTTAAATATAACTTTTGATTATAGAATGGGAATTTTTAAAACATTTTTTTATTCATTCTAAAAAATATTTCGACAGCTTTCTTTTATTGTATTAATAGTTTTTTAGAAATAAACACATATATCTCCTAAAATATACATTTGTTTAAATATTAAGTACTAGAAATCAAGATGGATATGTCTCAGGCATTATTGTTATAAGTTATTTTAACAGTAACATTTTTTCTCACTCTA
>CM063501.1:175468066-175473066 GCA_032207245.1 Pardosa pseudoannulata
TGGGGATGATTCCCTTATGACATTTAAATTATATTTTCAAGTACATTTTATAACTGCTACTCTTTACACAAATTTCATACGTATCTCCGTCATCAACATAGCTGTGTCTCAAACAGAAAGGCGACTAATGCTTGTTAATTTAACAATAATTCCTTCTCACTCTCGTTTAGTAAAAAATACTGAAGTTTTTAGAAGTTAAAAGATTTTCATATTCTGTGAAGAAAAAAACTATTATTTCCCTTAAGGAGACAAGGGACGTTGAATTTAATTTTTTTAAATTTTTGACTTTTAACGATATTTTTATGATAAGAATATATGTTGTTACATGAAACATATGACACAAAAATCTGTTATAAAAATTTTTGATATAAATATTAAACTCTTTGATAAAAATTAAGTCGAGTCGAACGATGGTTGAATGGTAGGTAGCTGCTCTTCGGTACCGTAGTTCACTATTTCAAATGCCGCCTGTGAATTGGCCAATAGTAGCCTTTTAGACTCAACTTTAAGCAGTAGGTTACCGCCTCAGAAGACCTTGTGTAGCAAAAATAGTAGACCGTAGAGTTCCAAATGAAACCCAAACTTGTGTGGTCCGACAATATTTCATAAAAATGTTTCTAGTACACAGCGTACTAACCAATTGCTTTTATTTTTTCAGTGTATCTTTAGAATTCATATAGAAGTTAAACTAGGTATCGATTTTCACTTACGTTAAATACTATTAACATGAGACAATTATTTAAAATTATGCAATATTTTATCAACTGTTTTAAGTTATTGAAACTTCTGTAACTCCGAGAAAATACTTTTTTATATTCAAAAGCATACCCAGTTTAGTGACAAAAGCATTAAGAATCTCCAAAATTTTTAATAAGTAGGGAATAAAAATAAGGAATCTCGAACATTTCGTAATTACTAACTCAATACAAAGATATTCAAACTCGAAAATATTGTTTCTTAAAGGTTTAAGAAAGTGTGTATGACAAAAAACAAGTTTCACTGCATTAAGATTATCATTATATTTGAAAAATGTCTTTTAAAAATGAAGCGTATACCTAGTTTAATTTTTTCAGAGAAAACAAATTTCATATTTTTGGTTAAATTATCTATTTTAAAGGTAATTTTTCCCTTTAAAATGAGTTTTTTTTAGTTTGAAGAATTACATCAATGAACATAACTACATGAGAGTGCATTCGTGTAAAAATAACATTGCGTTGGCCTATTATGTGAGAAAGAAGAAATTAATACTCATTAATAAACACGTGGACGAATAAATCTTGATTAAATGAATTTATACAATTAAATAAATACCTATGGATTACAACTGGAATCAACTTATCATTTATTACATATTAATATTAATGATGATAATGATAATAATGACAACAATTATAATTATAGATTTGTGGTAACTCAGTCGGCTTAGGCATCGATCTCATAACCGGAGGGTTGCGAGTTCGAGGCTCAAGCTTGCTACAGAAACGCCGTATACATTAAATGCGGTTTGGGTCACATAAAATAGGTTCATGATCACAATGGCCTCCTGTAAAAATAATATTACGTTATAAAAATAATGTTAGTATTTGAGAAAGAAGAAATTAATACTCATTAATAAACACGTGGACAAATAAGTCTTGAATAAATGATTTATACAATTAAATAAATGCCTAAGTAATACAATTGTAATGAACTTATCGTTTGTCTATATCGAAGACTGCTCTCGAGTCGGCGCTGGCCCTAAAAAACAATATGGCGATGATTTTTCTCAAAAGGTCTATCCTTCATGCCGTGGATGCCCGTAGCGTTCACCTTCTACTCCCCTCTGGTCACAACCTTGCCGACCGATGGCCGAATGGTTAGGGTGCTGGCCTTCGAAACCGAAATTCGTGGGTTCGAATCCCACAGTGGCATGGATGTTCGTAGCCGTTCGGAATCGGCTTTAAGCAGTAGGTTCCGGTCTCATTATCCCTCGTGTTGCAAAAAGTAGACAGTAGCACTCCAAACCAAACTGGTCACAACCTTGTCCTCTAAAAAAATCAGACTGCCTCGAAAAGGAAAAGACAGGGGTCCATTCCCGAACAGAGCTGTCAGAAAAAGTCAAACCAACTGGCCCTTCTATTGGTTGGGAGAACTCCGAAATTTCTTTCTAGTTCAAACCGGTCCTGTTCTGGTATATCTTTGACGATGACTCACGGGAAGAGGTAAAAAAAGCTGAACCGAATATAGCTTATTGTTACAGTTTGTTTGAACATTTAAAAAAAAAAAATTCAATTTTTTAAATTATCCGGTTTTTAAAACGAATTTTTGTGTGATTTATTTATTTGTAGATCAACGATTAAGAGTAAAAAGTTTCTTAAAACTTACTTAAGAACAAAAACCGTCTGTCATGTATCAGAAATTATACGGTAACAGGTGCTACTTCTACTTAATGATATTATGAATACAAACAACTAACTTGTTTTAAAGTTATAATTTAGAAGATTGTATTAATATTTTTAAATATATATATTTATTAGAGTTAATGGCAATTAAGTCAAAAATATTAACTTCTTAATGACGCCAAATATTGTATATAAATTCCAGAAATGTCTTTTCCCATATATGTTTAAAATTGCCTGTCTTTTAATGTTTTGTTAATTGATTACAAAATAACTTCTAATGCAATTTTCATAAAACATTACATAAAAATTTAGGTACAAGAAGTGTTCGAAATCGCCTTAATGAATCACCATGAAATGCACTCAACTTCGATGCCTGTAGGGTTAAACGCATTAAAAACGGAGTAGTCATCGTTGTTTTCCTCTAAAATCACGTTACTGTAAATATGTTGAAATACGTCTTCCCTCGGAAATGACAAAATTTATTTCGTCAAAAGTTCTGTGGGGATTACTGCAGCTTTCGATTTATCCCTTTAATTTTCGAGTCATTTCTGCCGCCTACATATTTTAAATCTAAGCTATTATGAACTGATGATGTACTAGATATGAGTTCACTTCGAATAGCTTAGGATACCCGAACCTGTAAATACTTTTTCTGTTTTTATATAGCTGTTTATATTACAATAAATTTTCATTTTTTTTTCTTGCTCGATTTCCATAAAACAAATATTAAGGCATAATCAAACTCTTTGTTATATCTCAAAGAGAATTTTATACAGTTAAAAAACCCACAAGTGCGTTTCACATCCCACCGGAAATTTTTCAGACTTACGCATATTATGTAATATTACATCACTAAGTAAAACGTTAGCTGAGGGTGGAGCTTAATATTTAAATCCACGCATCGTTTTTTCACTCCAACAAATACTTTTTTTTTCCATTCACCAGCTTGGAGGTGTCCCATGGTGGTTAAGTCCGCCTGCTGCATTGCGTCATTATTCTCCTAGGGTGCACGGTTCTGACCTCGATGACAAAAATTCAGAAACTTAATTTAAATTATTAAAAATTGTTTTTTATATTTATTTATTATTCTTTAAGTCTTTTTTGGATTTTTAATGCAGTTTAATTATTTTTAAAACACTTATTTTTATTTTTTTTTTAATTTTCAATTTTTTCGATTTTGATCATTTTAATTCATTAGTTTTTTTTTATTTTGTACGGATGTCACTGGTTGCAAAAATATTTTATGTTTTTCTATCCCTAAACTCTCTACTCTCTAGTTATTGTGCTATGAACTCACGAATCCACCCTTCTATCTCTTTGCTCTTTTATGTGTTTATTTTTCGCTCGTTGTCATTTTTGTGCTTACTGACAGAAGCCTCTGGATTGACGGGCTCGGCCCATAGGGTCCAGTTGCCACACCACCTTTAAAGCCTTTAAGCCTTTAATATAATGTTACATAATATGGAGAATAATATAGAAATTATATAATTCTTTTACGCTATTTCCGAAAATAGGTTTCAATGGATCAATAAAAACTTGCGAGCGAAATTTGAGTCGGGTGTATGAACACTATTCAGAATTTTTCCCAATAGTGTATCTAAAAGTATAAAATATCGATTACCGCCTAATAGAGTTAGATCTATTCCTACCCTCCAACCCCCATGCTATGCTTTAGAGCGAAATGTGAGAACATTACGTGATTTAATGTAGGGAATGTACGTTATAGTGGTCAACAGCTGTGGTCTCCCATACCCTAGGAAACTTTATATCTTAAAAGTACAGAATTCTGCAAAAGGGATGTGAGAATGTGAAAGTATCAATATTCTGAGTTCCCTGTACCATTATATAGTAAATTTAAAACGTTCAATGACGTTTTAATAGAAACAGTGAAAAACATAATCAATATACTTTGAAATCCGTAGCATCGCTGCATGATATTCAGCCATGCATTTCGTTTTCAATTGTTATTTTTATGAAATGGTATTATTTTTATGAAATAATTATTTACAATGGGATGCCATCTACTATAAATCGTATCAAAATTTTAAAATGAACCTAGAATTTCCTTTGAGTGAACTTTAAATACTCAGACCGAAGACTGTGCACAAAGAGGCTGTTAATTAATATACATAAATCTAATTTAAAAAAATACACATACAAAGCATACAGAAATGTGTTAAAATTACATGTCTAAAAAACATACAAGTAGAGCTGAGGTAGTATTGCAAAATCATTAAATTTTATCAAAGCTATGCATAAATTATGAAGACATTAGTAATGGTATAATGCAAGTTTAAGCACGTAAATAAATTTCAAAACAGAAATATTTTATTTCGACAAAACAGTCCATAACTGAGCACTTAACAACCGACATTAAAATTGATAACTAATATACTTCATTAATCCCAGATTTTACTTATTAATCATTTCATAATTCACCAATTATTTTCAATATACAAGTAAAATATACAAATAATGATTCGTTAGATCTATTGAAATTTTACATTTAATGTACA
Source organism: Pardosa pseudoannulata (assembly GCA_032207245.1). NCBI lineage: Eukaryota > Metazoa > Arthropoda > Arachnida > Araneae > Lycosidae > Pardosa > Pardosa pseudoannulata. Next base: position 175,472,964 of record CM063501.1, read on the forward strand.
TGAGCATCCACTGGCACAAGGTAATGTCAATTTACCTACTTTATAAAGACCTTAAAAGCAGTATTCAATTGTCGTTGAAATACCAATCTTGTAAAGGTATTCC
>CM063501.1:175478066-175508066 GCA_032207245.1 Pardosa pseudoannulata
GGTTTCCGGTGTAAAGTGCGAAATCCAAGTCTCATTTCCCGTGACGATCCTGTGGAGGAACTCGTCGCCGTCATCTTGATACCGTAGCAGAAATGTCAGTGCTGCTTCTAAGCGTTGAATTTTGTGTCCGGGTGTCAGTTTCGGCTCATAGTCCTGACAGAGGTGACGATGAATTTCAATTGGAGCAAAGATTTGTGCAATCAAGTTCACCGACCTGACCTTACAGGCGGAGGGAGAAGAAATTAGAGTTTTCATTTCGGACCACTGCTATTCCGCTACTGGCACGAATCAGGACTAGTCCAGCTGGCATATTATTAATACGTCATAGATCTGTTACACAATCTCTATTAATACGGCTAATTACGTTTACTTTAAAGAGGAAAACATCGGGAAATTTACTTTCTGGATGCACCTCGTATATATAATTTATCCTGTGGACTCTGATACCAAATATAAAAAATATACTTGACTGTCAATATTTTTAATATTTTCTCTACAACAGGAACTCCCAAACATTTAAACATTAAGACACGTTATATAGAAACCAATAAGCTGTATTTTTAGGAAAATTAATCTTTTTAAAGTATTCAACTATCAAAGATAAAGAATGTTTCAGTATAAGAATATCATAGTTTTTATACGTATTGCTACATTGTAGCTGGATGAAGACTTACTACTCAACCTTTTGTACAAATTGTGAAAAGATACTTTCTTGAGCAAATGTTACTTTCAAGGTCTTGCCGAACCCTACCAAAGCCGAACGATTGTGAGATGGATAGAACGCTGCTCCTCGGTACTAGCGTTCATGAGTTTAAATCACGCTGCTTTGATAGATGTTCGAAATTGGCATTAAGCAGTGGTCCTAGCCTTGTTAACCCTGGTGTAGCAAAATAGTACATCGTCACGCTCCAAACAAAAATTGAAAACAACTCTCGAGTTTCAGCAGTGAATCATTAACCACAGTTGTGAAAACACTTCTCTATCGTTTTCACAGCCGAACGAGGACCGAATCGTAGTGCGTTGGGTTAGCCTATATTTGATGGTGCTCCTTGATTCTCGCCAAGTTGTGATCGTGGTGGATCGCCAAGCTGGGCTATGTTGTTTTATTTATGGGAACGTCTATGGTTTTTTTTCCGAAACCCAATCGTGATTCTGATTGGTTTAGATTAAACGTTATTTTTGAATGTTCAACGATATATGTAATTTCAGAGGTCAGTTAGTTCTACGTTGGATGTTGGCTAGTCAGGTTAATTTTGCTTCTGGTCCTAAAAATAACTTCAGTAAGTAAAATAAAAACTTAAGTTTCTTTACGATTTGAATAACAATGAAAATAAAGTAGTTCTTTATTGGTGTATGAATGAAGGTTTAATTAATAATCGGTATAAATATCTTATTTGTGCGAACAATGTCTCTGGTCGAACGTTCATATCGATCAGATGGCTTTGAATGTGTTTGTCGTGTGAAAGGTTCAAATGCTCCTCACATAAAACGATCCATTAGAAAGGGATCGTATTTCAGAAAGTCATTTGAGTATGATAGATATTTTAATTCTTACGTGGATGTCCTGTTTCATTCGCGATCAAGATTGGTGGCAAACAAAAATTGCCAATTTCGCCAAAAGGGCATCCTCAAATATATGCGCTGATCTCCAGTACCGTAGTGTACGGTTTGGACTCTCACTGCTAACATAATTGTTCGTAGACAATTTGAATCGGATTTAAAAAGTAGGTTCCAATCTCATTACCCATCGTGTAGAAAAATAGTGAAAAATATACGATGCAAAAAAGTATTAGGTAGAATAATCGAAAAGTAAGGTTTACAAAGTTTGTAATGAAACGTATAGATTTAACTGTACCAACAAAGGAAACTGATAATGCATACATGGTGTTATTTTTCAACATAGTCCGAGACAGTCATATATTAACTAAAAGTAATCAAGTGATTTTGTATGATCTTGGACAGTTTTTGTATTTATTTACATTTTTGACAATATTTTAATTTAATTTTCTATTTTCGCCTTTTTTTATTTTTGCTTGTATTTTAAATTTTAAAATTTCATTTTTGTTACTTGCTTCATTTCTAATATTTTATTTACATTTTTGACAATTTTTAAAATTAATTTTTATTTTTACTTAATTTTTTTTATTTTCATCTTTTTTTTTAAATTTTTAAAATATATTTGCTATTAGTTTTCTATTATAAACTTTATACCTCAAGCTGTCTATAATGGGAAGTAAACAGCCTGGTTTTTAAAAATAAAACATTGTTTAAAAAAAATGTTATTCAATATAATAATGTAGAAACTTACATTTTTCTATCAAAGAATTTTCAAAAGTTTAAATTTTACTATTCCTTTTTATTATAAATATGACCCTTTTAGTTAATATATTAGTCAATAGATGGCGCCAACGAACCAAGTAATTTTTTTATACTGTACCGCCGAAATTTGAATGTAAAGAGACATCCATTTTGAACTCTTGATCAATCAGGGTTAGGAAAATTCAAAGAGAGTAAAGTTTTATACGAATAATTTTTAATCAGCCTGATTGTAAAATGGAACAACATTTATTAAATATAAATGGTAAAAGGGTTCCCCTTACTGTCGTTCCAATAGTTGGGGATGGATCATGTTTATTTCGATCGCTTTCTTATGTTATGTTTGAAACACAGTCTTTTAGCAGTGGCATTCGAAAACAAATTGTTACTCATGTGGTACAAAATTGGGATCATTTTAGTATTATGTCACATAATGAACAGGGGCATAATTATAGTTTGGCTGCAGTTTATTTTTCCGAATTTTCACGATGTTCAACTTTTGGAGGATTTTGCAAGTTGTATGCAGCCGGTGAAATTTTTAAGTGTGTTTGAGGTTTACCTTGATTGTAGCCTTTATTACAGTTTTGAAAGTGAGGGAAACCCCACTAAGTGGCTACGCTTTTCCAATGATTTGTCAAGTGGCCATTTTGACGTTTACGTTAATTCTGTGTCAAATTCAATCCCCTGTATAATAATAGCCTAAGTTGTCTGTCCGTGAATTTATGAAGCGGTTGTACCTGGAATGGGTACAGGAATCTATATTGGATTTTTTTATGACTTAGGGTTAGCAAAATTCACCGAGATTTCGAAATCCACCCCATCACCACTTTTTGGACGTTTAATGGTATTATTTCAAGCCTTATTCTTCCCTGTTAAGAGCAAAAGATTAAATTTATCAATTTGGATATCATTCATATATACCACCAAATAATCACTGTCAATATAAAAGCCACTGCTGTCTATTCTATCACGTACGCGACCCTCATATATTCTAATTAGTTTCTTCACCATTTGTAGGCATGGCAAGCTCAGTAGAGTGTCTGCCCATTTGCTTGTCGTACTCCTTGGGTTAACGGTTCTGTCCCCGAAGCTGCCATTTTTTTCTAAATGTAATTAATTTAATATATTCTTTTTTTTTAATATATAAATAAATTCCTATTCCTAAAGTTGTTTTATTTTTTTTTAAATAAATTTTTACTATTTTTTTCAACTTTTTATTATGTTAAATTCACGTATTTTGTACGGATGTCCCTGGCCCCATAAACATTTCATTTTTCTATCCTTAAACTTTCTTCTCGTCTATTTTTATGTGTCCTTTCACCTTTTAGTTGTTAATTTTTCTGCTAGCCTTCATTTTTGTGTTTATTGAAAGAAATCTCCGGATTAGAGGGCTCGGCCCATGCAATCAAGGCCCATACCTACCGAGGTGATAGTGTCATTCCTTTACTTCCATTAATTAATGTGGCAAAAAAAAAAACTGAAGAACTTGACGATAATTTTAAGGTAGCTAAGAAGACTTTAAATTATCTTTCTAAATGAATTCAATGTGATTCTAAACTGCATTCACAGTATTGGGAGACTTTAGAGGAGTATGAAGATAAACTAATTATTGATCGTGTACCTGATAATTCTCAGCCAAAAAACAAATCATTTTTTAACCTGCCTCATAAGCTACTTTACAATTTTAGAAAATGAAAAAAATTACGTATTCCGTCATATGACGGGCTATATGCTAGTATATATATATATATATATATATATATATATATATATATATATATATATATACATATATATATACATATACATATATATACATATATATATATATATATACATATATATATATGTATATGTACATATATGTATATGTATGACACGGACGAGGGGACGAGGTCAGAATCATCCGAAAGTACAGTTTATTAAGCGATGTATTAGAGCGGGGATTTACGTGCTGAAGCGCTTTTTGTTTTTTAACTGATTAACTGGCCATACGATTTTGCAGAAGGTTCAATGTTTAAATTTATATATTGTAAGAATTTGTTTTCATAGAAATATGAAAGAAGTATTTCATCAATATAAAGTGAAATGTTTTAGTGTAGTAAATTAATTTCGGTCATGTATTCTATTTATTGAAATAATTAGCTGAAAAACAATGTTTTGTTTTAAAGAATCAAATTTTAACAGAACAGTCCAAATTTTACCATTTATTGTGTTTTACAGACATTATATAAGTTATATCTGTAACACCATATCCTGGTTTTGTTTTTAAAAATTGTGAAGATGTTCTCTGCACGTCCTGCATGAAAACCTACCGCACGCCACTGATTTACACATATGTGTGTATTATGTATGTGTATATACAAGCTCATATGTTATACTAGATTATATATTTAAAAGACGAAAGAAAAAGCAGTGATATCTGATTTCAACAGTTTACATATATGAGTATTTAAAATTTGGAATATTCTAGAAACAAAACAGTAGAAAACAAAAAAATATTCTAAGCAAAGTCTAAAAACAGCAAATGAAACTCAAAACTTCTTTCTTTTAATGGAACAGTAGTATTTGAGTATCACCTTCTGCATTATTTTTAATTTTTTTTCATTGAGTAGCGTGAAGTATATATTAGTGCGTTTCGATATAAATAATATATTTTATACACTTATACTCGCAAATACACTCTCATCTCTCTCTCGCTCTCTCTCCTTCTCTTTCTCTCTCTCTCTCTCCCTCTCTCTTCTCCCTCTCTCTCTCTCTCTCTCTCCCTCTCTCTTCTCCCTCTCTCTCTCTCTCACACACACACACACTTATATGTGGTGTGTGTATGTGAAATGATATCTTAACCCAGAAAAAAACTTAATTATAATTGTATTTTAGAACAAGTTTCTGGTCATTCTATCTTTAAACGTACCCCTTTTGTCGAGATATCTTTGTTTTCCATTTGATTGTGGTAATCTTGGCAACGACTTCGCATTCGCCAAAATTAATTCTTGCTTAACTCAACTAATGTTATCTAATTCCTTAACGTAATTTAGTTCCACTTTTTATGTACTATCATGTGATTGATATTAACATTCCATTCTTACATCTTGTAGGTTTGCTCTTGTTGCCATTTTTGTACTTACTGACAGAAGCCTCTGGATTGACGGCCTCGGCCAGTTGCATCACCACCTTTGATGCCTTTGATATATCTTGTAGGTCTTGTGGGTCTGGTTCACTAGCAGTGTTCAGATGTCCCTGGCCACTTAAATTTTTGTGTTTCTCTATCCTTAAACTTTCTACTCGCTTATTTTTATGTGTTCCTTTCACCTTTTAGGTGCTTATTTTTTTACTCGCCTTCATTTTTTTTTTTGTTTATTAAAAGAAATCTCTGGATTAGAGGGCTCGACCCAGGAAATCCAGTTGATCTATCATCTTGTAGGTCTGGCTCACTAGCAAAGTTCAGATGTCCCTGGGCACTTAAATTTTTGTGTTTCTCTATCTTTAAACTTTTTACTCGCTTATTTTTATGTGTTCCTTTCACCTTTTAGCTGCTTATTTTTCTGCTCGCGTTCATTTTTTTTTTTTTTTTTGTTTATTGAAAGAAATCTCTGGATTAGAGGGCTCGGGCCAGAAAATCTAGTTCATCTATCATCTTGTAGGTCTTGTAGGTCTGGCTCATTAGCAAGTCACACCCATATGAAGCCCTTGCAACACGTTTTAGAGACAGCAGCATTATGGTCGAAATGCCTTAATATTCCAAGTATATATATATATATATATATATATATATATATATATATATATATATATATATATATATATATATATATATATATATATATTGTTTGGGGCCCCTTGACTGTGAATGGTGAGCGAAGATTTAGCCTTTATTGGTGTGCTTCTTAAATTGTAGGGGAGTTAAAAAATGCAATAAAAAATTTTTAAGTTAAAGTTATGAATTAATAAAAAATACAAGAATTAAAAAGCCCAGTCCTTAATAATTAAGATATAAAATAAGAGTAAGTAAAAAGGAAAAAAGAGGAGGGGTTTTTTTTTGTTTTTTTAGTTATTAAGAAAAGTTAAGATTAAAATTAAAAGAAGATGAATATTTACAGTTGAGAAGATAAAAAAGGAAATTTAAAGAGAGTTTAAAAATAATAAAAGGTAAGAAGAAAAATTAAAGTTTTACTACGATACATTATGTTTGAGGCGTAGTAAGAGTCATCGTGAAGCTATCTATTGAGGCAAATTAGCCCTCGTGTTGCAAAAAGTAGACCGTAGCGCTCCAAACCAAACCTATTAGGGCAAAGGGAGCTATGTTCAATTTAGGAATTTGTGGAAAATAGTCTAAAATGATTTGCTTGATCATGGCCGCTGGCAATTTCTTGCATCCGTAAAATCATAATCTGGAAGTTCAGCAACGATTTCGTTGTTAAGATTATTATTCTTAGTGATTATTGATTATTAAATTAGAGTGCTCCAGTTGTCTTCTTGTTTTCAGTCCCTGACTAGCAAGTTCTAATACTCGAAGGAATATCGTCTTCTAAAGCCAAATTTCTGTGGAATAATGCTATCATTTAAATCTAGGTGTGTCTGTAGGCGGTGTAAAGACCCCCTTTGTTCAGAACACTAACGACCGAAATCAGCTGAGCTGGGTCCCACCTGCGTGACAGACTACAATAACGCGGCGACGTAGTGCCTACGATGTTTACAGTCCGATTGAATAGGGGTCACGCCCTGATCGGTCGCGGTAATGGTTGCGGAGCATTGCCTCAAGAATTCCGGAACGGAATAGCTAGCGAATGAGAACTCGACTAATTAACTAGCTGTAACCTTAGCTGGAGTTCTCAGTAGCTGGGATCGTAACTGGCCAGAAAACTGTTGGCGGGACCATAACTGATTCCCAGCTATAAAAAGCCTAGAATTTTGCGACTCGGGGCTTTTCGACATTTTTTACGTAAGTGCTTTGACCTCTTGGAGGCTTCCGCGACTTTTGACCGGAGTCAGCTTTTTAGCAATTAAGTTCGGGAGACTCGTAAGCTCCGCTCATATAAGGAAGAGCAGGGTCTCGGACACCGAACGGGGAATAGATTAGGTTAGCATTGAACCCTGGAAAAGCCTCCCCCATCGTTTGAGAATATTTAATTCTTTTTTACGACTGTTATCATTGTGGATATGTTATCCAAGCAACAATCCTTTACATTCCGCACTGTTTTGGGATATTAGAATCCCTTTGTATATAGTCAGTATTTACTCCAGAATTAAAAGTGATTTCCAATTCTGTTAAGACTGTGATCCTTTCTTCACGTTACCTCTTGACTCAAGAACATTGAAGGCGTCACGGCGATTTAGTATTATAGGTTCGATAATCTGAGAATATGTCATAATAAACTGTATTATTTTTAATTTCAAAGTCTCATCTTTGATTTTTTATGGCTCCATGACTGCAAATATTCGGTATGGATACAAATTTTCATTTGTGGTGATTCTAACCCACCCATTAAATATACACATTTGTATATGTATATTATTTCTTATTTTCTATACTTCATGACCACTGTATGAATAACTCCACATTGTCTATGAAATAAAAGGAGATTTTTATCATATTCAAGGCATACAAAGATTGCAGTTATGGTCAAGGTAAAAATAATTAGTTTTTACTGAGTACCTAGTAGTGAAAGAATGCACTACTTCAGGGCTGTCCAACTGGCGGCCCGCTAGCCGCATGCGGCCCTCCGACACATATTGTGCGGCCCGACAACTTATTCAGCATATTTCTTTTTTCGAAATTTTATAGTATCATGGGTTTAGAAAAACAAGCTGAAAATTTTCCCTGAAACTTTGGGACAAAATAACTTTTGTCGTTTGGAGTCAGAGTATGAGGAATGGCTGGATTTTTCTGAATTTTGCCCTGAGTTGCAGATTTATTATTGATGAATTCAACACGAAATCTTCAGATTTTGAGAGCATCAAGAATGACGTGGCTCTGTTTAGTAACCCAGTCACAGCAAGCATTGAAGAACAATTAACCAACCTACAATTAGAGCTCTGTGATCTCCAGGCTGACCCGTTCTTTCAAACAAGAACCGAAAGGGGGCCCGAGTTCTTCAAGTTGCTTCCAACTGAACGGTTTCCAAATCTGCGTGACTTAGGACTGAAAATAACTTCCCTGTTTGGGGAGCACATATTATACAAAAGTGCTTTTTCGGCAATGAAGTTTATCAAGAACCGTCACAAGAGCTCTCTCTCCGACAGTTCATTGTTAGACCTTCTTCGACTGGCAACGACAAACATCGATGTCGATATTCCAGCCCTTGTAATTTACAAGGCCGGGAATGTCGACATCGACAGTAAAGATGGCTGATCGGCCACAGTTTTCACATTAAAATATAAGCAAATTGTTTTTTAATCCTTCTGTTCCATTGTTTTATAATTAATAATTCAACTATTAATTGTTATTGTAGAGGTAAGAGGTTATTGTTCAACTTTTTCAAACTGCGGCCCACCAGGTCATCAGTGACCGGAATTCTGGCCAGTGGACTCTTTGCAGTCGGACAGCCCTGCACTACTTCAACCTCCGAACGAAAAAGATCAAAAACATAATTTATTGAATCGATGCGAAGTAACCAAACATGAATTTTCAACCGCTAACAGCCACTTCTGAATAGAAAGTGAAAAATTCTGTACGATGAGGATAATCAAGGTCAAGGTAATTTGGTTTAACGGAGTACCTAGCGAAGTGTAAAATCTTCACTTTAACCTACGAACGTAAGCAGAAAAAAAAACATAAATTTAGGCCTCTAGGCAAAAAGTGATCCAAACAAAAATTTAATACACTCCAGCTCACAAGGAAGCTAGGAGGTGAGGACGTTATCATAAAAAAATTATGAGTAACCAACGCGTTGTCTGATTAAGGAATAATTAGACTGTAACCTTGACAATGACCATTCGGTATAGTTAACAGCAATGCATGGATTCAACAACATGAAGTTCAGAAATAATAAAAAAGTAGTACAATAATAGAAATAGGGACAGTAAAAAAGTTGCAATTTGGTACAGCAATTAAAAATAAACAAAAAGGGACAACACTAACAAAAAGATTTATTTTCGAGTTTTATAAAATTTTAAAATTTTTATTAAGCATTTTTTCAGTTTTTTTATTTTTATAAACATAAAAGAAGACAAAACATTACGAAAAGTAAAAATAAACCAGAGCAAAGTAGCGGAATGATACGATACCCAAATTATTGGAAAATGAAAAAATAATAGAAAATATCCGATGAGGATAATCGTTCACTTATCAAAGATTATTATTATTATTAAACTATTGCTTTATGACATATATCTGGGACAGTGTACTAGTTATGTTTTTCGAGACTTTATTAATAGTAGTATATCAATGGCTACAGCCAAGATCTTTCAAAACTTCTTAATAGTTGTTTATACTAGTTTGGGACACCCTCAAATTGAAATTCTTGGTCCCTCCCCAATATACTATTAATGTATGTAATACAAGATGTATTATTTTTCTTGTCAAAATTTATGTACATACTAATTTCTACTGCAAGTGTTGAAAGATAGTTTTCAACTCTGAAAAAAGTAGAAATATTTCTGAGCATAAGAGTTTTACATGTTTAGCATTACTTTAGGTTCACATAGGCGTGGCTATAAAAATGGTTGTCTCTGTCCTTTTAAAGGTTTCAACAAGATGACCTTAAAAGCTAGAAGAGTTTTACAATATTATAGTAAATACAATACTACAATACAATAGTTTTACAACAGCAAAGTTTTAGTAAATCTAGAAATTACTACAATAAAACGGCAGTTTATAAATTACTGATTATGCCATTCTGTTTTGAAATTTTGTTGTCATACAATGAACATAATTTTGTAAAAAGAAAAATAAAAGGATTTGTTCTAATTAGTTCCTCAATATTTTTTATTTTTCTAGTTTTTGTAAAATTATTTCAGTTTTAGTTCGTCTAGTAAATGATGGAGAGTAATTTAAACATGCTTTTAAACCTGTAAAAACATAAAGCATAAAATAAAAGACACCATGTAGCTGCAAATATATTTCTCAAGATACAATGAAATTATGTTCAGCTTTGCTGATCCGTTTTATGATGTATTTATGCAAAAACTATGAATGTATGTATTTATGTTCTTTATACGTGTGTGCTTGAATGTAAGAAACATTTTTTATGGAATTGAAATTTCACTTACTTTGGATTAAGACTTTGGACACGCCCCCAAAAAATATTCTGGCTCCATCACTTGTAATAACAACTTATGTTGATGTTATGTTCTATTAGTATTTGAAAAAAGAAAATCATGGTTTGCTTTTTCCATCAGTCAAAGATGTTTTTTAAGATGACCAGTATACAATCTACAACAATCTGTATAAACACACCTTTAACAATAGTGTTTACCCCAAAACATTGACAAAAAATTAACCCATTAATCCATTTTTAAACACACCTAAAAAGAGTTTTTTTTTCAGTTCTAATGTTTCCGAGAAATGAGCATTCGATTTCAGCAAAGTTAGAATGCAATATTATAAACAGTCTACGGAATTTTAGATAAGCTGCTATTATTCCCGATAACAAATTCAGAAAATCAAATAAAGCTGATTTCATATATCGGGAACACTTTATGCGCATGCGCTGTTAGAAAAATGATTTAATAATGAAAATAAATTTGGAATTATGTTATATTAGGATATTACCACCTCACATTACTCCAGAATATCGAAAAGATATCACATCGAAAATCGTCGGAGAGGCTTAAATCGATTTAACTGTATTGGCATTCGTGCAACAATGTGATACATCACCGAAGAGGAAATTTGAAAATTTATATCACGTTCTAGCGATATCTCGCGATACATCGACTGGTCCAAATAATAATAAATATTTCAAGAAATCGGAAATGTGATGTTCATATTATCGAGAACGCTATATCGAACATGCGCTGTTACCCTCTCAAGCATTCTCGGGAAAACGATATTACGATGTACATAAATCGGCGAACAGGTTATATCTCTGTGCGCTGTTACGTGAAGTTGGGAAGGACTATGTTTATCTCTCGAGTATCTGCATGTGTTAGGACCCCCTCGCCCTTCGTCATGATATCAAACGACGGTATCACGTCGGGGATCGGTGGAAAGACTTAACTCGATCTAGCTGAATCGGTGTTCGTTCGCATCGTGAGACATCGCCGAATTGGAAGTTTGAAAATCAATGTCAAGATGAAACACTATACATCGAAATTTCGCGATACCTCGCATAGTCGTAGTAATAATAATAAACTCTGTCGTTTATCACATCTATGCCTTGAGTATAATAAGAGATTATTAGAAACATCTGAAAATAGTTTGTAGAAATTTTATGAAAAAATTTTCCCTTTCGATAAACGATTAAGCAGATAAACAATCTACCAAATTTTCAACTACCAATATAGTTTTGTCATTTGGATCGATATAATATTTTAATCGATGTAAAATGTAAATCCAAAAATAATATGAATGAAGTTTAATTAAGTTTCTGCCAATTCTATCTGTAAAATAGAAACCTTTGGCGAAACTCCTTTGTTTGTCTTATCATTGTGGTAGCTCAACTATTCTTATAAAGCTCATTTACGTAATTAGTATTGATTCTTACGCTTTATCTTGTGCGCAATTATTAACACTCTGATTGGCTGACTCACATCACCATGTTACTGCCTGTACACGTTTTCAGGTATAGAAGCTCAATATACGAGGAGTCAAAATAAACTCATCATTTTGATTTCCAAATTTTCATGTTCTTTTCGGAACCAGAACCAAAATGGAAGGTTGTATGGGATTCCTTGGCTAATAGTCGTTTCCAAAGTGTCTTACGATGATTAAAATCCTTTTGGTGTTCTTCTTAAATTTAGGGAAATAATTAAAATGCGAAAGTAATTTAAAGATAAAGTCATGAGAAATCATATTAAAAAAATTTATTTAGAAGTTCTTTCCTTAGTAATAATTACTATCAGTATTAGATTTTTCGTGGTACCTGTTGTTAGATACGACAGTAAATTTTCACCATTTTGTCCATTCATTAACTAATTTTTATCTACATAATCTCAATAAAAATGAAACACAACCAAAACAGATCTTTTCTACTCATCTACTTTTTTTTTTAAATTCTTACAAAATCAGTACTATCGTTTTCATTACCTGTTGCCAACAGTTTTTACAATTAACTGAGAAATAATGACAATACAAAAATCGATATGAATAATGCTATAATTAACACCTGTGAAGGAAGCCGTATCCCCAGTCATGAGCGTTGATAGGCTCATTCACGTTGTGCAAACAGAAATTGAGATTACATCAACATGGGTGTGAAATAAAAATTATTTGAAATATTTAGAACACTTTACAATACAACGATCTGCCACAGCAAAAATTAAATAATTGAAAGTGTAAAAATATTATACGGTATAAATATTATACGGTACTACAATAATCACAATAATAAGTAAAAAATTACCACTTTTTACTTCTGAAGTTAAAAAGCTCATTATATATATATATATTCATATACTACATATATATATACATATACATATATGCATATATATATATATATATATACATGCATTGGTATGTATGTGCCTATGTTTACATACACACACACACACATATATATATATATATATATATATATATGTATATACATATATGCATATATATATATACATGCATTGGTATGTATGTGCCTATGTTTACATACACACACACACACATATATATATATATATATATATATATATATATATATATATATATATATATATATACATAAATAATCATAATGTAATTAATCATTTCCTTTCACAAATGGAAATATAAATGTACAATTAATGAACTAAAACCCAGTATCTGCTATCCATTACTTTTCGGCTTTTTCTTGTTTAGAAAAGATTAAATCTTAAAACAACGACTAAAAGTTTTTAAAAATTATTTTAACAAGTTTCATCAGCTTTACTTAAAATATGACACATCCTCCACCTCAATAATTCATAACAACAAATTAGTCATTCAATATTTACCCGAAGGTATGAGTTATCTATTAAGAAGGTTTGTTTAAGAGATCGATCGCTCCGGAAGGATTTTGCTAATTATCGTCAATATTTCATTTTCGAGTTTTAAAAAAATTATAAATGCTTTCACGTTATTACACCATTATTCGGCTTAAAAATAAGTTTGGCTACAAGGAACGTAGATTATGCGGAAGGAAGGTATAATATCAGCAAGTGTATGAAGAATACTGAAGTTAAGCAATGTTAAATAAAATAAAGCTTACAGAAAGTGCACATAGTAAAATAATCGCATTTAATTTTGTACGCTGTTTTTTCAAAGATAGATGGCGGTGTTGCGTCTGGTTTGTATACAGTACAATTACATATAGAAAAATTGTTTATGTGTTTGTTTCCCTGAGTAAAGTTATGTGTTCTCTGATTCAGGTAGTTGCATTAATTAATATATGATGGCATTTTCCCAAGCCCGTAATAAAAATATGCAATTATTTTTTTTTAATTTCGGTACTAATGAAATTTTTGCTGTACTAACCGGTACTAAAGAAGTACTAATAAATGTCACCTGTGAAATTATCAGATCGTGTAGGAGCGGCGCTCGGGAAATGTACAGGATGTTTCAAAAATGGCCATATTTGAAAAATCAATAAAAACTAAACGGACAGTGATAGAAATTCACGGTTTATTGCATTATGCTTGGGACAATAGTAAATTTTCAGGCAGACAAACTTTAAAATTAGTTACAATATTCCACAACAGATGGCGCTGCAGTCTGGAAAAGTCTAAACTACGATATTTGTCTGTGGGGACTCTTAAAAAACCAGGTGTACCACCACTATCCAGCCATTTTATTGCTGCGTGTGGTGGATATCTGGAAAATAACGTAGTTTAGATTTTTTACAGACTGCAGAGCCATCTGTTGTGGGACATTGTAACTAGTTTTGAAAGTTTGTCTGCCTAAAGATTTAATGTTGTCCCAAGCATAATTCGAACTAATTGGAGTGCAGACTGGGGTTCCTTGGCCGAAGGCCTTATCTCCTGTTATGAGGCTATTAAATTTATGATGATTGTCCGGTCATTAAGGTGATAAGCAATAAAATAACAAATGCAGGTCTTTAGTTTACATTAAATTAAATAGAAAATACTAGGCCCATAAAATTAATAGTTAAAATAATAAAATATAAAAATACTAAAAAAAAAGTTTAGGGATAGCAAAGGATTTTTATTTTATTTTATAATTTTATAATTTTTTTAATAAGAAATATACTGTCAAGGCAGTAAGATAAATGTGAAATGAAGTTAAGATTAAGTTTTTTTGCAAAAAGTGTGTATTTCTATCACTGTCCGTTTAATTTTTATTGATTTTTCTAATATACCGGTCTTTTTTTTAAAACATCCTGTATGTAACTTATACGAATTATACACAGTGACAGACGCTTACTAATCTTCTATGTTGCTATAGTTTTCTGACATACATGACACTGTTACCTCTGATTTGAGTTCAGTTTAAAAATTCTTCTTTTTATGTGTCTGTTTCCGTGAGTAAAGTTATGTTTTTTTTTCTGATTGTGAGAGTTGAATTAATTAAAATATGAATTTTGACACCATTTGGAGAACTTCATAGACCAAATCCTGTATGTTCCCAACCTTTTCTTAAAAAATACTTACAAGAAAAAATATTCAAATGCTCCTTAATTTATAATAGTTAATTAAACCAAATATTAAATTATTGTTGAATATTATCTATATCTATTTTATCTTCTATCTATCTAGTGAGATATCAAAGAAGAAACTAGTTGAAATAACCATGAAATACTGAAAAACAATTTTTATTCAAAATTTAATGAGCATGAAATTAATAAGAAATATGAAAAATCTTTTCCTGACCTTCATGACATGGAGCAACAGAATTATGAGAGACTAGCCCTTCAATCTTGAGTTTCTCTCAGAGAGCATAAATAGCAGAGAGCGAGAGCATAAAACTTCGCACGAGATAAATGTTAGATAAGGATGAATTCGTGAGTTCATGACACAAAATAACTGCTGTTGTTGTCTTGTGGCACTTCTCAAAACCAAGCACAATTTTAAGGCAAAGGTGTGAGCCTTTCATTTTAACGAGCACCTCAAGGGTGAAAGTACGACTTCTTGCTAAATTTTGAAGTAGGGACCAAACAGAAGACCCATAGGCACGTTCTGCCACACCCAGAGGAGGACTTGGAGGACATTGTGACCACGAACATATTTTACGTGCCTCAGTCACTCATCTTTAATGAACACAGCCACAAAATAAATGAAAGGAGAAGACATAGACATAGATATGAAGTAATGTCCTAACACTAAAGAGCAATAGCTGCATAGCCACGATAGTAATTTATTAAACTAGTAGGATATATTAAGATGCTGATTTTAGTTGACAAAAAAGTTATAAAAATATAAGAGAAAATTGCTATTATCATTTGTTTAAACCAGTTCTAAAAATTGTATTGTTATGACTTATATAAATCAAACTCAAATAAATTAGTATTCGAAATTCAGAACGAGACATCAGTTTCGGTCAGACTATATTGGTTTAATAAAAGGATGACATTGGCACTGATATGTGGGTGTTTGAGACGCCGAAGGGTCGAATACCCTTTAGCTCCTGTATTGAACATTAGAGGTAGTGGATATTGCAGTTACTATTGTGAATTGAATGATTGAAATATAATGAAAAAAATAAATAAAATAAATAAAACAGAACAAGAGTCATGGATAACGACCAAGGGTTCTCCCTCCAGCTACTGCCTTTCGGATGTTGCCTCAAGCCTGACTTCCCCTGCCTGTTCTTCAACGGGTTATATTATGAACTCTGCCGAACCTATGGACTTCTCTAAGATCGCTGATATTGTCGACTCTGCTAAAGGACCCAATGCTTTTGACCGGCAAATTATCAAATTGATGAAGAAGGGTATGCTGACGCAGGATTCCATGAATCAATTCCTCAAAGAAAGACCTTACATTGCCTCATACCTTGCAGGTAAGCACAAAAATGATTGCGAGCAATCCTCTACTTCTATCTTAGGAACTCCTTCTTAAAAGTTTAAAACTGACTTCCAGCTCCCAGCTCCTCGCCATACGGCTAAACGTGCCTCTTCTAATACTAAAGTTGAATCAGCCAAAATTGTCTGAGATAACAAGTTCTCTTTACTTAAGTAGAAAACACTTTCTGGAAATTTGCCATCGTCCTTTACTTCTTTCGAACTTAAGAAATCGAAAATTAAACCTATTTCCATATTTAAGATGGAAAATTATCGTCAGATTTCAGCTGAAATAGCTGGTCCCCACAACGAAAGGAAATTCCATTCAAGGGTTGGTGGCGAATTTATTCGCATTGATCCAAAAACTGAAGATGATCACAGGGCCATCTCTAAATTTATTGTTGAGAATAAAATTGAAGGATTTATTCTCCCTTTGGGTACTGTTCGGCCTCATAAAATAGTGATTCGCGGTCTCCCCAGTAATATACCGCTGGAGGATATCAAATCCGAACTATCTAAGTTAGGCTTCCCAGTTATCAAAGTGGCTCAACTTATAAAACGTAAAACCCAACTGCCAATGCCACTATTTCAAGTTCAACTCACCCCTACTGATGTTGCTAAAACTATTTCTGATCGTGATTCCCTATTTTATATCAAAATTACAATAGAAAGCTATAGGGCACCCGTTAAGACTCAGCAGTGCCACAACTGCCAGCATTTCCATCATCATAGTGATAACTGTCTTATGCGGTCACGTTGCGTCAAGTGCGCAGATTTTCATAGTACGAAAGATTGCCCCTTGGGAACGGGGAAAATTGATTCCCCTAAATGTTGTAACTGCGGTGGTTCTCACCCCGCTAGCTACCAGGGCTGCCCTAGATACCCTAAGTTAAAAACTGTCATCCCTTCATCTGTACATGCAGTTCCCAAACCTCTATCGAAATCTTTCGCTCAGGCGCTCTTGACAAATGTGACCTCAGCACCAGTTACTGTCCCGTCTCAGCCCACCCTTATAGCTAATATTCAAAATTTTAATTCTGATAATATTAACTCTTTTACTAATTCATCAAACCAACTCTGCGATATTCTTAACGTATTAAACGAAATCAAAAGTATGTTGGGAGTTCAAGATTTTAACGTAATCTTAACTCAATTAAAAATCATTAAATGTAATATGGCCAGATCTAAGACCTCTCAGGAACGCTTATTTGCGTTCTTCTCGGGCCTTACTCAGGCCCCCTCCACTGGTCCCTAATTTGTTTTCTTGTTAGATTATTTACATCTGTTGCATGGTTATTTATTTCTGTTGTAATTTTAATTTTTTTTTTAATTTCAATTCTTATATTTTATTTCATTTATCACGTAATTTTGTTTGGATGTCCCTGGCCACTTAATTTTTTTTGTCTTCTATCCTTAATCTTTCTTTTCATTTATATGTGTTTCTTTCCCCCTTTTAGTTGTTTATTTCTCTGCTTGCTTCATTTTTGTGCTCACTATTAGAAATCTCTGGATTAGAGGGCTCGGCCCAGAGAATCCAGTTGAACTTACATCCTGTAGATCTTGTAGATCAATCCAGCAGTTCTGCTACTGCTGGGAAGTCAAATTAAGTAATTTTTTTGCGGCCATTGCCCCTGTCGGTGATAAAGAGCCAAATAACGATGTTAGGCCTACTCCGGGACCTAGTGGTCTGGCAAGTGGTGCTACCGCTCCTACTCAAACTCCCACTTCTCATAAGCGATATCATTTTTTTTTAAATAACTAAGAACTGTCGACAAAATATCCAGCATTTACATGCTCTCTATAACGATCTCACAATAGAATTTCACAGAAGTATGATCCAATTAACAACCGATTCAGCAGATGCTTTCCACGCTGCGCAAACTTATTTAATACAAAATAAAATTCCAACTAGATCGTTAGATCTTAAATCTGCTAAGCCTCTCAAATTTGTTATCCGAGGTTTCCCCCTCTTTACCGAGGTGTCTGAGATAGAGGATGCTTTAAGGGCCCATCTAACTGAACCCATCAAAATAGCTTATTTGACAAATCGGAAAACGAAACAACCCATGCCACTGTTTTTGGAGACTGTTAAACCATCGCCGGCGATGGACAAAAGTGAAAATATAAAAACTATCAATTATCTTTGAGTAAAATATGAAACTTATAAGGCGAATGGTGTGGCACAATGCTACAGATAATAACGTTTTGGCCACTCGTCTCTAAACTGTGAATTAACCCAAAAATGTTTGAAATGTGGTGGGGATCCAATAGTTGTCAGGCCACTCCTGAAAACTTTAAATGCGCTAATTATGATGGGAGCCACATGGCTAACTTCAAAGGTTGTCCGGCGCACTCAAATAACAAAAAAATTGCTAAAACTAAAATATCTGGTGCTGCTGCTACTGCACCACGATTTGTCCCTGCACCTCCTCCCACTAAAATCCCTGGGCGAAGGTGCCTAATATTGTTCCGCCAAAAACCTAAACCTCAAATTCCTGAAAAAAAATATGGATAATAATACTACTTCTAACTGTTTAGATGTTTCTGAAGCTTCGGCTAAGAGAACTAAACAACCCAAATCTAAGAAATCCTCAAAATCTAAATCTAAAATTATTCGATAACCAGAAATTAAAACTGCTGAACATACTATTCCATCTAGTAGTCAAAATTTAATTGTAAATATGGACAGTAACGTCTCCGACAATACTAATGATATATCTTCATTACTTGAACTCCTTAAAACCAATAATGAATTTATGAGGGATTACAATATCTCTGATATTTTAGCTCTCCTTAAAAATATTTCAAAAATTATGAAGTCGTCAAAGGACACTTTCACAAAAATGTACATTTTTTAACTTATCGCTAAAACTTTTGATAATGGAGACGCTTCTGATGGTTAGATAACCTCATTTAGCCAATCTATTAATTACTACAGACTAAATTTAATAATTTTCTTAATTTTTACTTTATTTTTCCAAATTTCTTATAAAATTACATATTATTTTTTATTAAATATTGTAATCTGAAGTTATCTTTTCATTCTGTTGCTGTATTGAGCCTTCGGCTACGCCCGGTAACTCCCTTACAGCGTCTCATATGGCCATCCCACTTTTTTGATGTTTTTGTAATATCGCCCCCTAAACTTTTGGGCCTTCTGAATATTAGGCCCCTCCCTCCATTATAATGTACCTAAACTGTAAAAAAATGTTTTAATTCTAAACGCGAGAACTAAAAATTCTGGGCTAACTTAGCACACACTACCCCTAATGAAGAGATTAAACTCCGCCCACTTTTTTTCTGTGAAATTTTAGTGATAGTGTGCATGGATCCGAATTACGATTCTGATCGGCTTTTTCGATGTTTTTCTGTCTTTTTCTATTATTTAACTCATATTTAATCGAATTTACTGGGTTTTAAATTTATTTAATTGTATTTTTACTCATATTTAGCCATTATTATTATATTAATTTTTAGCCCTTTTTTATTATTAATCTTTATTTCGTTTACCATTTATTATTTACTTATTATTTTTAATGTAACTGGCATCTTTAACATTTTTTTTACTCATCATGAAACGCTCCCTTTCACAATTATTCATCTTTCATACTGGAGATATGCCCAATCGGGCCAGGGACTCCGACAACTAAATTCAAATGGAGAAGCTCGCGCACTAGATGGCGTCACGATGACTTTTACTCCTCAAATTTTAGTATCTTACACTAACCTTAAACTTTCTCTTAATTTTTAAATATCTATCACCAATTTTTAATTACTAATTAAAAAATTTAAAAAAAACTTTTAAAAAAATCCGAAAAAATTTATAAAAAATTAAAAACAAGGTAAAAATTCTTTCCTTTTTCTACTACCTTTCATGTTTATTATTATTATTACTATTTACTAAGGACAGGGCCCAAATTATAATTTTTTTATTTTTATATGTAATCATGACTTTCACCGAGTAAACTCCTGTAAGTGTTTAAAATATTCCTGCAAACTTTAAGAAGCTCATCAGTAAAGACATCTCAGCGCTCACTATTGGGGATACGACTCTGTCACGGAGCCCCTTTGAATCTTGACTACTTGGACACTATGTCCTCAAAAATTCTAAAAGTCTATTTAAATTAAGATTAAATCTTTTTATCATTAATTAATATTTTTAAGCCATTTTCTGTTTTTCATGCAATTTAATTAATTTTAAAATACATATTTATTATTTTTTCAATTTTTTCGAATTCTTATGATTCCGATTATTTGAACTCATTATACTCACTTGTTTTGTACGGATGTCCCTGGCCACAAAAAATTTTTATGTTTTCTATCCATAAACTCTCTACTCTCTAGTTTTTGTGCAATGAACTCACGCATCCACCCTTCTATCTCTTTACTCTGTTTTTGTTTATTTTTCGCTCGTCATTTTTGTGCCAAAACCTCCGTGTTGAAGGGGCTTAGCCCATATAATCCAGTTGCTCCATCGCCTTCAAAGGCACTATATAAAAACTCAAGTGTTCAGTATGATACGCGGGAAAATCAAAGGAAATTCTTAAACTCAACAACGAATATTTATCAACATGTGAGTGCCCATTAATCTCGAGAGTGTCGAAATTGTCTTTTACTTTCTTTCAAAGATCTTTTAAAAATCTAATCAGAAAGGTTGTACTATAAATGTAATTCCCTCGATATGGAATACATGTCGTTAGTAAGGTATGATAAACTCAATTTAACACAAAAAGTCAAATAAATTGGATGAAAAACACAGAATTACAGCACTTCACAAACATAACTCATATGTTCTTTGATTTAAATTAATCATTTCTCTTGACACCCATTCATGCAGCTAACTCAGCCCTTGAGAAAGAAAAAAAAAGTTTTTTGGCACGTTCATTCTTAAGTTGAATTATCTCCTTCCGAATATTACCCCGTTTTTTGAGCAGTTATATAAATTCCTTGTATTATGCAAACGGGAAAGCATTACATCGAATACATTTTCGCTCTAGTTCTTTGTAAAATTCTTAAAGAAATCATTAAATGCAAGCCATCCAAAAGTAGAACTTTTTTTTTTTTCATAAGGTGTCATAAAGAGATAGAACATAAGTTCTCATCCCTTCTAGTCTTTCACACAATTTCAGGTGTTAATTTTTACTCTCGCGGTCATTATATGCTCACTGAAAGACATATCAGAATTAGCCAACTGGACCCATACAATCTTATTACTTCCTGACATGAAATCTATGTAAAACATAGTTTTCTAATGGAAAAGGTATCGTCCTCATTGGGTATTGAAGCCTTCCTGTGGAGCTTTAAGATTTTCAAGTAGGTTGGGCAGTAGACATCATATCTATAAAAATATACATCATATCTCTAAAAATAATTATAAATCATTCGAATAATATTGCATTTGCTGTAATGAGTGCTATATTTTTTTCAAATAACAATTTCGTGCATTTCACCACAAACCACAGTTTGGACTAGAGTACAAAAACTTTCATTTCAAATTCTACACCGAATTCATCTTATTCTCATCTCCCAGCCATAGCCAATTCAATTCAATAGTGTTTGCCCAAATTCATATGTTTCACAGAACTAGAGGGCTAGGCCCAGGCAGTTCTGTACTGATCCATCCTGTGATCCTGTGATCTACATCGAATTCTACATTGCCAATCCGTCCGGAGAGGCTACATCGGAATTCGCTGAACGGAGTCTCAGTAGTATATTGACTATTAAAGGAAGGAATTCTGGAAGTGTGTTCCTGGAAGCATTGCGGTTCCGCAACAACCATTTACAGGTGCTTAGAGAAATTTTTATGTGAGATCAAAATTTGAAAGAAAATACCTAAATTCATTCTTTAAGTTTATGTCTTTAGTAAGATGTGAAAAATCCGATTTAACACTAAATGTGAAATAAATTGAATGAAGAACGAAAAATTATAGTACTTTACATACATAACTTTTATATTCCTTTATTTAAATTACACTCATGATATGACACGCGTTGCTGTAGCTAATTTGTGTCTTTTGGATTCACCAGACCTACCAACTTATACTTTTACCTCCACCAGTAGTCTTAAATCTACACTACCGGTACATAAAAAAAAATGTCTTAATGACCTACATGCCTTGGCTCCACAGGATTCTTTGAGTCTGGCCTTCTAATTCTCATATTTCATTCGATAGGTTCATTACTGACAGGGAGTGTAACATTACTAAATGGTGAATTTATGAGTTCGAATCTCAAAGTAGAAACAGAGTGGGTAAGTTTACAATATGTATTTGTCGTTCTACAGACAAGCACGTATATATTCAGTAACCTTTGGTTCACTCGAGGGTGCCAAAGGTTCTTGAGTTATAAAATAAATATTTCCTTAAATAATAACTTACATTGCAAAGGAAAATAATATATTTAATTTAATTGTATAAAAATATTGATGTTAAGTAAGTTGATAGCAAAATTTAAAGTCTGTTTTTAATCAAAACACTATTAGTAAGAAAAACATTTTTATACTTCTTTTTTTATGTGTCTCTCTCAGATAAGGTACTGTGTTAAAGTACAGCTGTTCACTGGGATTTAGGTAGAAACTAAATGAAATTTTTAAATTCAACAACTAATATTTATTCAGCATGCAAATAAGTACTGTGGAATCAATAAATGAGTATGCATTTGAAAATGTAATAATTTACGGAATAATATAGGTAGAGAGGTAAAAATAGACACACTTGCATGGAATGACATAAAATTTTATTGTAACCACAAAAAAAGTTCAAAAAATGACCACACAGTAAGTTTCTCGTCGTGCAAAGGAGTCTGCACGAAAGTTCTGGGATTTTCGGTATCCCAAATTCTGTAGTTGTGAGAGTTGTTAGACCTTCGGATTGTGAAATGGACTTCGTCGGTTCACTACACGTTAGACAACCAATCGTCATGCTATCTTTTGAAACGCTCACACCACAAATGCTCTCTGCTTCCCAAAATCTCCGGGTAACAGTTCTTGATCACACTGGATTTTGTAAGGATAACTTCGGAGGGTACTCAAACAGTAGTTTATGGAATGCCAATTCTACATGTGACTTCAAGTTTGCTGATTTCTCCAAGCGTACACGAATCCTCTACCATTTTTCAACAGTCTCAGCATCATAAGCACTTGTGCTATGGCCATTACGGGGATTATCGTCTAAACAACTCGTGGCTTTGAACTTTAAAATCTTTTTTTTTTTTTTTTTTGCAACTGCATTTGTAATAGGACCTCTACCCTTTAGAATACCCTTCCTATGGCGATAGAATCGTAAAGCTGCAGTAGTAGATTTCCCACTCTGATAGTACACAACGCCTTTTCTGTCAACGTCAACATACAACGATTGATGTGCATCTGATTCCCTCTGTTATTACAATTCATTCTATGTACGATTCTCGTGCAACATCATGCCAAAGGGTGGCCGAAAATTAGAGCGCTTCTCTTCGGCACCAGAGTTCGAGGGTTTAAATCCCTCTGCTGGCATGGATGTTAGTAGTCATACGGATTCAGTCTTAAGCATTAGATCCAGGTCGAAATTCTCAGTACCCAGTTGCATGCGTTTCGCGTTATTTACATGGCGAAAAATTTATTAAGGCGAAAATAAAGCCTTAAATTTATAGTAGTCAGTGAATTATTATTAATTTTACTTATGCTTATAGGTTCGTATATCATTTTACCTAATCTCTCTAGTAGACTAAAAATAATTCAAAGTTAAGTATATTTGGAGAGGATAAAAAATATTATATTATACCCAAGGATAATTTTGATCAGATTTTAATAACTTTACAATTGACATTATTTTTATTTTTATTTTTTCAAATTTTGTGCTGTTGACCTTGCTAATCACCTTGTTAATTAAATTTTTTCTAAACAAAAAATTTCGTAATTGCCAATATTATTGTTTTAATCTTATACACATTTTTACTTTTATATACATAAAATTTTTAATGATTTGAAAAATGAGTTATGAAACTTCTCGTCTTGTATCTAAACTTCAGATTATCATGTGGTGATTACGCATCATTTCCGATTAATGCCGTTAACGTTATGTTCAGTCTTTGTAAATAGTGTCTTGTATATATTATAAATGTAATGTATTTTCACATATTATTGTAACTGTATCTGTACATTGATCTGTATTGATATTTGTTATGAGTAAAGTTTAATAATTATCGTATATTTATTAGTGGCAACACAGCATCTTTTTAAATATGCAGATATCTACAATGTACGTATATGTTGTCTGCCTATATAAGAGTCAGTGTGCCAGTAGCAGATGGCTCGGTTGCATCGAAGGTGTTGATATTGGTTTATGTAACTTGTATGTACTTTCAGTATTTTAAAATTCTATAACGTTAGTTCAGTTTGATATCATTCATTATACTATCTTCAATAAATATCTGTGTCTAGATCTAGTTGTTTTATTTTAACTGCACCGTGTGAATCCCTTCTGAGCATGGTTTTATATATGATGTAATCTCTGCGGATACTTCTTAATGGATCGTCGAGCCATAGCAAGGGTTCCCATAAGTAATTTTATTCATTGATTTGGCATGGTTTGTTTTTTCTTTAAATTTCTCGTTATATACATTACATTAATAATGTATTGGAAGTTATACTTTATCCCCTTGCCTGTTTTGCACGTACACCGTACGGGCGTGGTTACTGTGCCTTTAATGATTTGTCCGTACGACATACGGGCAATCTGATTTCTTTGTCGTTCTTACTGTTTTAGCTATATCTTTTGTTTTTTAAGGTTAAATTAGTCGTAGAGGTGTCCACAAGGTGTTAGTTTTCGATGTGTATTCTGTTTCGTTTGAAAGCTTGGGCTTTCTTATAGGTTTTGCATTTCACCGCGAGTTTTATCTTTGAGTTTTTGGCTTGAGGTTTTGGGAGACTGACCCAGTGAGACATTTTAGAGGTAATTCCACCTACAGATAAGAAACTAAGACCTACAAACAAGTGCTGTGTGTGTTCACTGAAGTGCACCAAAAGAATTCGACTAGGTATTTTTGTGGGCTGGGACGTTGGGCTACTTTTTACTTTTCGATTTATCGCACTAAATCGGATCTTTGAAAAAACAGGTTAAATATATGTATTTGTAGTATTTGTATTCGAAAATAATTGTGCAGTAATTGTAATCGGAAATATTTGTTATCTGCATAACTGTAAACGCTACTTCCCTGGCTAGTGTACATGAGTAAGAAAAGAAACTGTAATTTCCTGTAAATAAGTTGTTATAAAGGCTTAAAATAATTAGGAATATTACTTTTAATAACATTTTACAGATTACAAATGTAAAAGGAACAAAAGTATACAATAAAAAAATGTGACATTTTTTGGATCGAATTCGGGAAGAAAATGAAACTGTTAAGGGGTTAATGTTAAAAGTTGTCAGTATTTCTTTTTTAAGACTATGAAATTATTTTCATTTTTGTTAAGATTCAATGTTTGTTTTACTCGTAATCCACCAATTCTTCTCTTTCATTTTATAATATAGGTGGCGCTGCGAGGAGCTTTTGTAGCGGTAGTAGTAGTTTAGTTTTAGTTGTTGCGTATGTAATTGTAGTTGTTTTTGTGTTGCTGTCGTAATGTTAATAATAAAATTATCTTAAAGAAAAAGGCAGAGTTCTCGAGTACTGAATGTTAATCATCTTATACATTCAATTCAATATGGATATGTTTGCGGAATTTACTTCAAGTTCCTGTTTCTTCTACTGTGCTTCCGATGCAGATGTGTTATGGGGTGAGTGAACATTTTTATTACCTCATCTTGTTCTCACATGAAAAATTTACAACAATGTTCTCCAGTAATAGAAATTCAAATGTCCAACTTTTCTTATGTTTTCCAGGGCTTTGAATCATAATTTTTTCGTTCCGGTTTCCTTTCTGGTACAACTAAAAAATATATCGGTTCAGTTCCGGTTTTCGTTCCTCTCAAAATAACAGTTTTGGGTTTTCAGTTCAGTTCCCAATGGATAATTTTACTCTATGTATATTCTTATTTGTACGAAATAAAAATATAATTAAATGTAATTCTATCAAAATTTGGAAGATTTTACTCGTTTTTTAATTGGTACACTATATGAATGGATCCAATTAACCAGCATGAACGGCGTGAACAGAGAACGGCGAGCATCGGAATTTTTATCCAATATCAAAATCGCATTTGATAACTATACATTCAACTGAATTAAGTCTTCTACCTACAAGTAGTTTCTTTCGAAACTGAAGCAGAAATGTACAAGTGAACATCAAAACAGGAAATCGAGAAGCAATGTACATGTAATGACGTTACTTATACGGTTGACGTTAAATTAGAACTTATTGATCAGTTGGTTAGAGTAACAAATTAACTGAAAATATATCAAACCGAAATAAACCGAGATTTTTTTCGGTTATGTTCTGATTTTCGTTCCGACCAAAATACTGGTTTTCGGTTCATTTCAGGTTCGAAACCCTGATATTTTTTTCCTACTTTAATCAGTGACGAAACTCTGTTGAAATATATTCATATTATTTTTCACCTTTAAGTTTATGAATACTAACTAAAGTTTCTACTTACAACCTATATAACTTATAACCTCTTCAATCATGGGTTATTAGCAGTCGGTTCTCTATACCCAGCTTAAAACAAACTGTACATAAACACATAACATGTTTCTAAGCACAATCGGATAGCATTATCATGGAAAACATAAATAAATAGTGAGCTCCAGATTTCAATGCAGATAAATTTACAGAAATTTATACATTTTCCAACGATCAAAATACTGCTCACGGAATACGAAAAACGAAGCGATATATTAGACGTAGGCGTGGCACCTAGAAGACAATATCTCTACATTCGCGGTGTATATTTAAATATGTGGCTATATTAAAAATACCGCTGCTGACTAAACCTTCTATTTTCTACCTTCTACTTTCTGCTCTTTGTCATTTTTATGCTTACTGTTAGAAGTCTCTGGATTAGAGAACTCAGCCCAGGGAATCCAGTTTAATCATCTTGAAACCTTCTATTCTCTTTTAGCTGTTATACTTTCTGCTCATTGACATTTTTGTGCTCACTGTTAGCAATCTTTGGATTAGAGGGCTCGGCCGATAAAATCCAGTGGCACCACTGCCTCATAAGATTCGTAAACCTTCTACTCTCTAGATTTTTGTGTCATGGACTCATATATTTACTCTACTATCTTTTTTTTTCCTCTTTTAGCTACTTTATTTTCCTCTCGTTATCGTTTTTATGTTTACTGTTAGAAATCACTGGATTAGAGGGCTCGGCACATAAGGTCCAGTGGCACCATTGCCTCGTAAATCTTCTATTCTCTAGATTTTTGTGTAATGAACTTACGTATCTACTCTAATGTCTTTTTCTTTCCTCTTTTAGCTATTTTATTTTCTGCTCGTTATCATTTTTATGCTCTGTTAGAAATCACTGTATTAGAGTGCTTGGCCTATAGAATCCTGTAATACCACTGCCTGGTAAGACTCGTAAACCTTCTACTCTCTATATTTTTGTGTCATGAACTCACGTATCTACTCGACTGTCTTTTTCTTTCCTCTTTTAGCTGCTTTATTTTCTTCTCGTTAACATTTTTATGCTTACTGTTAAAAATCACTAGATTAGAGGGTTCGACCCATTGAATCCTGTTGCACAACTGCCTCCAGTATTTTAAACTTCTGTAAACAATTCTGTTAACAATTTAAGTTCTGTTAACAATTTAAGCCTTCTACTCTCTATATTTTTGTGTCATGAACTCACGTATCCCTGCTACTATCTTTTTTCCTCTTTTAGCTGCTTTATTTTATGCTCGTTCTCAATTTTATGCTTACTATTAGAAATCACTGTATTAGAGTGCTTGGCCTATAGAATCCTGTAATACCACTGCCTGGTAAGACTCGTAAACCTTCTACTCTCTATATTTTTGTGTCATGAACTCACGTATCCCTGCTACTATCTTTTTTCCTCTTTTAGCTGCTTTATTTTATGCTCGTTCTCAATTTTATGCTTACTATTAGAAATCACTGGATTAGAGGACTCGGACTGTAGAATCCAGTTGCACCATCATCTTGAAGGTTCTGATGTTCAAGTTTAAGAATAGAATAAAAGAACAATATACAAGTAGTTTTGTTATACACATACAATAGGGTATTAATTTACTGAATTTTTTATACTTCTGTTTCACTCTTTAAAAAATAATAACAAATAATACTTAAGTACAGTAATACAATATTAATAGTTTTCAGAGGTCATAATTTTTTTTAATTATTCCCTTTACAAAGACCTTGTGATGGGTGTCGTGGATGGCGACGACCTCAACTCGTAAATTTTCTTAAAATTCTGTTTTAAGGTTATATTGCCTAATTAGATGTTTTTTGCTATATTTTATGGTGAAGTACCGTTTTCTGTATCTTTTGGCTAATTTTATATTAAGTTTTCATTTTCCAATATTTTGGGTATCGTATTCTGCTACTTTGCTTTCGTATATTTTTACTTTGCGTAATGTTTTGTCTTGTTTTATGTTTATAAAAATTAAAAAAACTGAAAAAATGCTTAATAAAAATTTTCAAATTTTATAAAAGCCAAAAATATATCTTTTTGTTAGTGTTGTAACTTTTGTTTATTTTTATTCGCTGTAGCAAGTTGCTACTTTTTATTGTCCCTATTTTTTATTATTGTATTACTTTTTATTTCTGAGCTTCATGTTGTTGAATCCATGTATTGCTGTTAACCATATCGAATGGTCATTGTCAAGGTTACAGTCTAATTATCCCCTAATTAGACAACATTTTGTTTACTCATAATTTGTTATGAGAACGTCCTCACCTCCTCGCTTCCTTGTGAGCTGGAGTGTATTAAATTTTTGTTTGGATCCCTTTTGCCTAGAGGCCTAAATTGATGTTTTGATCTGTTTACGTTTGGAGGTTAAAGTGAAGACGTTACACTTCGCTAGGTACTCCGTTAAACCCAATTACCTTGACCTTGACCTTGTGTGTTGTGGATGGAAGTGCAGTAGTGCATCTGGGCCTATGGAAATTGATTGCAATGTCAACAGTAAAAATCCTACAAAAGAAGTTTAAAGGTAAGTTTTGAATTACTGCCCTTATTGGATTTATGCATTAAAAAATTAAGTAGCTATATAGTATAGAAAAATTCATGTAGTAAATTTTAAAAAATTAAAACCTGGAATTTAACAATTAAAGCGGTCATTTGGCCGCTCTGATTGAGTTACAGTTAAAGAAGGTATGTTTTACATCACAAGGTATTCTGTATACCCTTGATCGTGTGGGATGTAAGCATTAACGGGTTAAAATATTTCTTTCTCTAACACAGTGTTTCTTAACCTTTTTGGCACAATGGACCACTTTAAAATTTTTAAATATGTCACGGACCCCTCTGTAAAAAAATTGCTTAAACATCATTTACTACAAAAAAATTATTATTTAATTATTCTAATATTTTTATTTCAATAGTATAAAAAATTTGAAGAAATTAAAATTTTTAATGTGAAGGCTGTTGCTGCTTTTCCTTGATTAACAGATTGAACTGAGGGGTGGTTTTCGACAAAACAACGCGCATATCCTGTTCGATATTCAGTCGATTTC
>CM063501.1:175513066-175518066 GCA_032207245.1 Pardosa pseudoannulata
CGACTTGAATTATTTCAACCCCTTTCCCAAAGCTGTTTCAATAAAATGGTTCACTTTTCCAATGACCTAAGCTCCTTTCTGATTGTTAATAACGTTGACTGATTTTGAGCTGCTGATTTCTTGGGAAAGATTCCGTCTCATCTCTCGGCTGACTTTGTAATAGAAAAATGTTTACAAGTATCATTCAATGTTCTGTTCTTGTCAGAGAAACTTGTCGTTTCTCAGAACTCTCTTTGAATAAACTTGAAGTTCCACGGTGGACTCCTTTGTTTTCTGGTATGGAGTCACGACTACAATTTAATTAGGCTTCTCATTGCCTAGCAACCCTGGCAATAAAAAATTAGAGGATAAAACTTTCTTATGTGATCGACAGATTAATTTCACTATGTTACACACACATATGTATATATAATTTATATACAGCTTAGCGGATCCATAAAAAACATGCAGATCATAGGCAATTGCCTAGCCGGTACTGCTAATTCCAGGAACGACAATTATCTTAGCCAATACCAATGGAATTTTTTCAGAAAATTTTTCTGTTCCATTAAACTCTTAAAATTTTTCTGGTGTCTTATCGTATAGCTTTCATATCTACTGCATTACTCAAGATGATAAATTTCTCCGAATCTCGCTGCATCAGTCTTGTAATAAAAGCAAAATTTTTTTCCTCCAAAAAAAAAAAGCTTTTAACAGCGCATATATCTTTCTGATATATTACTTTTGTCTGTAGGATGTGAATTACAAAGCATTTTTTTGTCTATTTAAAAATTTTTGACAGCATATTTTTACTGTTAATAATATAGTTTTGTAAATAAATACATTTATATTTCCTAAAAATATAAGATTTAAAAAATAAAAATATTAAACACTAAAAATCAAGATAAATGTGTCTCAGACAGAAAGGCTACTATTATATGTTAATTTAAGAATATATTTTTTCTTGTTCGTTGACTCAGTGATAGTTTTTTAGAAAATATATCTTTAAAAAAGGGTTATAAGCTTTTGTATAAAAAATTTTAAAACCATTTTATAAGGTCTTATTTCGGTGTTATTATTTTAAAGATGTTGACAATAGATCCTTTTTACACATTTACATAGCATTCTCTTGAATATATATAAATATGTATAGTACATATATGACATGTCGTGATCCAGAGTTAAGGCGAATGGAAAACAGTCTTCTTGATAATAATAAGTTTTATTAACTCATCGTTCTTAAGGAAAGCAACTTGCGCCATTTTCATTGTTCATGACGGAGCTATGCATGGAATAGGTGCTCACAGCTCCATGTCCACTCGCTCATTGAAACTTATCTATTTGCAAGCTCATCAAATTCTTCCAAAATGCTTCCGCCTATCCTAAAAGCTTACGCGAGCGTGGGTCTTTTTCATTTATTTTATTATTATAAGAGTTCCCTTTTTAAAATTGTTTTTAACTCACGTAATTTCCAACTACCCCTTTTTAGACCTGACATATATATATATATATATATATATTTATGTATGTGTGTGTGTGTGTGTGTGTAGTAAGGCTTTTTGTCTCATTACGAATTGGGGTTCCGGGCGTTTTTCACCACCCTGCAGTCGTGGAACCTGGCTATAAGAACGTAGTTAAGACACTCGAAAATTCAATCTAACTTCGTTTATTTAACGACATATCAAAGCATCATCATCAAACCTTATACTGAACTCTATCTACAGTAGAACCTCGATTATCCGAATTAATTGGGGCCGAATCTACTTCGAATAATCGAAATTTTCAATAATCGAGAGTTCGTGAATAATCATCTAGTTTAATATGTAGTATCGTCATTGATGCAATAACATTCGATTGTTCTGACTCGGCAGTATGACCTTCCAAATTTCGAAATGGGGTGTGTTTTTGTCTAGAACAGGGATGTTTGAAATTGGGAAAGAGTACACTCATACGGAGAATTGTGTTTGCAAGAAGGAATTCTAAAAATGGGGATTCCAAAATATTTATCTGTACTCGTAGTTTGGAAAGGATGGCTTGAATACAAAAGGAATGTAAGAAAAAAAGAAAACTTTAAAAATGTGTGTTTGTAAAGAAAAAATTTTGGATTAGAGTAGAAAGTGAAAAAAAGTAAAGAAGAAACCGACTTCGGTTAACTGAGAGTTTCGGTTAATCGAGGTTCGGATAATCAAGGTTCTACTGTATATGATATCTGTAGCGTAGAATATTTTTATTTTCCATTTCTAACAGTTATGCAAATGTTTAAAAACTACAGTTTTAATGCATGTATTTTAATATACGACAATAATTTTTAAAAGGAGTATTCTGGAGAAAAATGAGTATTGTCTAAACCAAAAACTTTATAAATGAATGAAATTGTTTACTTTTAAAAGCCCCATTTGTTTTCTTTTATCGTTTCACTGTTTGAAAAGTTTCTATAACATCAATGATAAATTTAAAAGTCAAAGTTGGAAAATAAATGTAATAATTCATTACATTCTGTATAGCTACCAATTATTTATTAATTTTCAAGAAGGGAATTTCTGTTATTTTCTATCAACATTCTCGTTTAATTTAAGTAAATGTGTATAGTAACTTTAAAAATTCAGCAATTCCTCCAATTTTTAGACATATGCATAAAAACGTACAAAGCACTTTTTTGATACAGCACGTTTAAGGTAAAATAAGCATGATATTAATTTGCTGATTTGGTTGTTACAGTGACATGTAAGTATTATTTGCAGTTTAGCGTATGATACTGGGTCTGATGTATTATGTATGCTTTATGTATTACTCTAGAAGCATTGAGCTAATCCGGGAATGATTACATATGAATAATATATGTTTATATCCCCCCTGTTTTGCCCTAATACGCACAGAATATATTGTTAGAACGATTCCAGTGCAAACATTTTGTCTACGAACATATCAAGAACTGGAACAGACAGCAATTTTTGATATAGAGATTTTTCACCCAAATAAATTTTATATCAAAAGACGAAAAACTTAATTTTGTTGTTATAGATTTGAAATATTAACCCCTTCTGGTACGATTTAATAATGAAAAACTGTGCATGGAGTAACCATTTATTTTTTATTTAAAAAACTTGTTTTATTTTACAATTCTTACATATTCTTAATTAAAATCCACTTTTTACATAGTGTTAAGTATCAGAAACGGTAAAATTAAGATAATAGTCTTCAAGCTAGTGGTACTTTTCAAAACAAAGTGCAAAGGAATTCTGAATTGTTTACATCGCCAGAGTGTCTCACTTTTAATTTGATTCTTGTAACACACACGGCATTTCTTAGTAGGTTTTCTTTTATTCTGACTCATCAATTTGGCAGTGACTTGTACCAAGAAACTTTAAATAAACAATATGTAATAGTGACCTGGGATTTCCACAAGTAACAAAAGTGTTGCTAAATTCAGTACACTAGAAATTTTAAACTAAATTAATTATCATATTTATCAGTAACTTTAGTCGCATGACGAGTGTAGTTCGTCATTGTGCGGTATGGAATGAAAAACCAATGACGAGCTAGACTCGTCATTTTACCGGAAGGGGTTAATATAATTTTTGCTTTTAAACTATGTTTATTTTTTAAGAAATCAGAAAAGCACAGCAAAGTAGAGTTTTTATGTTTTGATAGGGTGAAAGGAATACTATTAAACTTCTTAAAATTTTATACTTAGTTTAAAACCTTTAGCGAAAAACCTTTGTTTTTCTTTTAATTTTGGGAAACTTCAGAGACCACGATAACACCAATAACACCAATACAAATTACACCTTAATTTCTGCTTATCTCAACTAATATAACTGCTTTACATAACATAGTTTTGATTCTCAGGTTCAACACGTGATCTACTAAGAGTACATCATGCTCTGATTAGGTAGCTTCCTTGAGCTCTTATGACACTATATAAGCGACTATTAAAGATTTTAGGCCGCAGATCTTCAAAGATGGATTATATCATAACTCAACATTTTCGTTTTCAAATTTTCCTGTTTTATTTTATTTTTTGGTCTTTTTGGGGCTTTGACGTCATTTGAAACATGTAGTCAGTCTTGATAAACCAAGAACTATACCTGATCTGAAATTCATCATTTCCTCAGACATACTGCGGTCAATGAGGAATTTTCACGTTTTCTAATTTTAATTTTAAACAATAGAATACAAAAAAGTAAGCAGGACAGTACCTATTTTTCTTTCATTTGAGGGCCTAATTAATGATTTCTAATGGGTTTTATAGCGGACTCTTTAACGTCTCTCAAAAACGATACTTTTCCTTTTAAGACGTCATCGTTCACGAAAACACCGACCGCCTATGTTGGTTACATGTTAAAAGACGAATTTTAAATTTGTTTCTGTGAAAAGTATCGCATATAATAGAATTTTTTTTGTCTGGTATTAAAAAATCATATTATAAATATTGTATTGTGCTACTCTGTAAAAATACAATTAATTGCAATGAGAAGATATTTTTCAGCGTTCCCAAAAATCCACAGACACGTAAAATCTGGACAAATGCGATAAAAAGGGATGAGAATTTAAACCCCAAATTATTATATAAATCATCTCTATGGGTTTGTGAAGACCATTTTTTGATAAGTAAATGCTTGCTTTTATTTAAATAGTAATATTTAAACAAAATTTAGAAGGACTGTTGATTAACCAGTGAGTGCTATTTAACTTTTAAAACTGCTAATTTTCGAGTATTATCACAGAGTTCAAGTACAATAAATGTTTGATAAAGCATATAGATATCGTAAAATATATAAATATCCAAAGCATATAATTATCTAATAAATAACTCGGGGAAGGAGAAGGTTATGTATTTTCCAGGTATTATAAATATTTTCTTCGGAGATGCATACTTTCTTAAGTGTATCAATTCACAGTGATATTTTTAGATTAAATTGATGAATCATTTGACAAAAGTATAATATTTTGACTTAATAATGATATTACTTTAAAAATTAAATTTAATTTCAGAGACTTTATACATTTTTTAATTTAAC
>CM063501.1:175523066-175623641 GCA_032207245.1 Pardosa pseudoannulata
ATATATATATATATATATATATATACATATATATATATATATATATATATATATATACATATATTTTATACATATATTATGTATATATATGTATGTACATATGATATATGTATATATGCATATATATATATTTATTTATATGTATACATATATATATATATAATATATATATATTTATTTATATGTATACATATATATATATATATACACATTTGAGTATTAGTGTGTATATATGCACACACACATGTATTTATATATTTATATATGCACCCATTTATACATATAAAAAAAGTATGTGGGTTAACATGCCCGACAGCTTCATCTATAGTTTATTAATACAGACATCGATGAAATTTGTTTTTTAGAACATCTTGAAGATGGGAAGATCATTGTTTACATCAATTTTTCCTAGGATTTTCATTATTGGAGATATCAGTTAAAATCCTTTAAAGGGTTAATTTGTTGATCTAATAAAGTGATATAAAGTACTTTTCAAATACGCTCGGCGAAAAGGCACGTGTGAATATGTGTGCTGAGAGTTTTAGACATTTTAAAATTCCAATCTATTCCTTTTAACCAGGAGATGGTCTCAAAAAATACAGTCTCAATTGTAATAACCCAATTATTTCTCTTACACAATACAGTTATGAAGCATATTTTTTTAACTGTCCTGCACACTTCCGTAATTCTTCTCCTTTGTATATTCCCTCATCGTTTAGAAATGTAGAATTCCCTTTCTCGAAATGTGTAATTTAAAAATATCAGTAAAAATTTATCCATGTAATCCGAGTGGTGTATCATGAAATTTACAAAGTAAATATAGAAAACTACGAAAATCACGAAACCCTATACAGCTGCACAAAATATTTATTTTATAATAATGCAGCACATCACAAGAGAAAAATAGACACATATATATATATATATATATATATATATATATATATATATATATATATATATATATATATATATCTATATATATATATATATATATATATATATATATATATATATTTAATATCCATTATCACAAGTTACACATCTCGGAAAATCTCAATTAATGTTCGACAGCTCTTTGGAGCATCTACTTCCAACTCTCGCAACCGACTGACCCTCTCTCTTCCCATCACTCTCATCAGCTGATCCATAATCGTTGTTTCATTTCCGGTTTGGATTTTTATAATATCTATATATGTATATATATAATTTATCTATCTCTCTACATAGTTATACGTATATACATGTATATGCACATATATATACATTTTTATATATACAAGGTGTTTCATATTGAATGGGACAAAAAGAATAGCGCAGTGTGACTGACGTAATGGATTTATTCAGCCGAAACAAATTTATTCTGCAACTACAATTATACAAGTTTTATTTGGCAACAGGAAAAAAAAATCGTAGGACGAACTCGCCGCTAGAGGCGCTGTTAAAGAAAACGTCGTCCATGTAAGAGAAAGCGTACTGCATTTTCGAATATGCCAATACCTCTTAGGTAACTATTGTGCAAAGACATTTTCGCACAAAATTTCTTAAAAAACCACGGCATTGGCATAACATAAGCAGGTGGGTTCCAGGATACCGGCTGCTTATGCAAGAACAAAAGTCCAGGACGAAAAGAAACAAAACCCGCTATGTTATCACGAATGTGGCAGGTGCTTGATTACCGTGTAGACATTTGTCGTGTCACCGGAATCGCACATATTGAACACCTGTCGAAACTTGAATAAATGTAGTATTGAGGTAAATTTGAATTGTAGTTTTGAGGTGAATTTGAAGTATATTAATTATAACGTTCACAATCATGTTTTCTTTTTGTCCCATTCAATATGAAACACCCTGTATTTACATATATGTATATGCATGTGTATATATATGTATATACTTGTATATATAAATGTATATATATTTATATGTATACAAATATATATTTACATATTTATATAGATACATATTAAAATTAAAATTGAAATCAATACAGTATTATTGTAGTTTTTTTCATTATTATTTATAAACTAACCCCAAAACAGTTAAAAATAATCCTAGGTAAGCGACATTGTTATATAATAAATTGATCAAAATAAATTATTAATATAATAAATGCAAAATTTGTGAAACAAATTTTGCCTTATGAATTCCCAAATTTTGCCCCGGTTTGACCTTTACTGCTTTATGATATGCACAAAATCAAAATTTGTATACTAAATGAACTGAACGTGTACATTTGAAAACAACTTCTTTGGAAAGGACGTTTATAGACATAGAAAATATTTCCGTTATTATAGAAGAATATTCGGTAACCTTTTACAAAAATATAGGAAAAAAAACTTGTATTTCATATCCATAGTTTTAAAAAGACTCAAAATTTTAATTAAACATTTAATAACACACACGTATTTCCTTTTTTTATGAACGTGTGTGGGAATTCAGCAGCTTTACAAGAAGTTATTTTTTTGGGAGGGAGGAGGATTGTGCAAATATTTTTTTTTCTTTTTTTCCGTTAAACGTTCATAATATCTTCGTAAATTCTCATACAACCATCACTTTCTAACTGATTAGGTGAAAAATATCTTGGCATCATGCCAAGTTCATTGCCATTGTTTTGTTTTGTTTTTAAACGGAAGCAGGAAATTGAAAATAACCGCATTTCATTTTTGACTTACGAATAATTTAGTCTGAATTTTCTCACCTACAATCAAAATAAGCAAATTTAAATAAAATACTAAACCCCATTTTTCTCCAACAGGAGCGTACGCAATGGGGGAGTTAGGGGTTTAAACACCCCCTTGAGCTCAGACAAAATGGCAAAGGTAAAAATTTTAGTAGAAATTATGCAGGCAATTATTTTTTAGAATTAAGAACCCCCTTGAAAATTATGAACCTCCCACCTTGAAAAAATTCTGCTTACTCCAGAGTTCCCCAACAATGTCATATATTTTTAAAATTTTTATTAAATTAATTTTTTATATTTTTTCTTATAAATTATTATTTTTGAAGTTTCTTTGCGATTTTTTAAATTAACTTTTACTATTTTTCAACATTTTACGATTTTTATTATTTTTATTTTGTTAAAATCACGTATTTTGTTCGGATATCCCTGGCCACAAAAACATTTTACGTTTTCTATCCCTAAACTCTCTACTCTCTAGTTTTTTTTTTTTTCGTGTGTGTGTGTGTTATGTGACCCTTCTATCTCTTTTTTAATCTTCTAATTGTTTCTTTTTCCGCTCGTTGTCATTTTCGTGTTTACTGTTGAAAACCCCTGGATTGAAAGGCTTTGCCCATGGAGTCCGATTGCTCCATCACCTTTAAAGCCTTTAAAGCCTTACTCGGGCAATGGCAAGTACATTAGCTAGAATGGTCTCGTGTTTAAAGAAGTTTCCTAACGTCAATGACCACCCAAGCCAGCATTAAAATTCGAATTCTGCTAGCGAAGAGGATCGTACTACCCATTGAGTCATCGTACGGCCAACCAGTATGAAACATGTTAAAAACATCTTAAACGAAACTAAATTATTTTCCCTAATTCTAATTCTATATCGTGATAAACGAAACATGTTAAAAATCTATCTTAAACGGAACTAAATTATTTTACCTAATTCTAATTCTATATCGTGATAAACAAAAGAGCCTCATTTCTCAAAAAGTATGTATATCCGAGGTGTACAAGGAAGTCATACGGTTTTCACCTCATATTTTTTAATTATATCCCTACTGAATACACTAAAGGAAACATAGTACCTTTAGATTCTTAAAATCGTCCTTTTTCTATAATATAAAAGACTGGTGCTGTAAAGCAATGATTACTACAAAGGATAGCTGAGAGTTTGGATCCCTATTTAAAAATGATTAATTTTTTATAAATTAAAAATAAGTAATATATTTATAAATGAATACTTTTTACTATTGATTCCTATATTGTCATGGAAAATTCAAGAAAAAAAAATAAAATTCCAAGGTTCTAATTGTTGGTTAAGGGAACCCCGTCTATGTTAAAAACGTCATTTTTGTCAAAAATCATAATATTTTTTAATATCTCTATTGTAAAGTTTCAACTTTTAGGCTTCTAAATCTGTTTTCGTTTTGTCTCTACGGCATTTTAAAGAAAAGTTTCAGCTGTTTAAACATCAGTGACAGCTGTCGAAACAAAACGGAAGTAGGGTATCGGAAGTTGTGAATTTTAAAGCCTTTTAAAGAGCATTTTTTGGACAAAACTTTTTAAATTTTCATGAAGATTAGTTTAAACATTTTTCTAGTATTTTTAATAATTAGCAACTTGGCAATTAGAAGG
Source organism: Pardosa pseudoannulata (assembly GCA_032207245.1). Taxonomy (NCBI): domain Eukaryota; kingdom Metazoa; phylum Arthropoda; class Arachnida; order Araneae; family Lycosidae; genus Pardosa; species Pardosa pseudoannulata. Next base: position 175,527,370 of record CM063501.1, read on the forward strand.
TTTTGAAGCAAGAAAGTGTGGAGAATTTTAAACATGTATTTTAAGTTTTTAATAGTTAAAGTTGCTTTCATAAACTTCAAATGCGTTTTTCTCAGAACGGTATTTTTAATAAAATGTTGAAACTTGAAACGTGATTTCTCAAGAAGTTCTTAAAATATTTTGTTGAAAACTATTATGAATGCTTTTGATAGTATTTACTAGTGAATGACCTAAAAGCTTTAAATTCGGATAATTTTTAATGATTTTACACACATAGTTAGATATAAAGGTAATGAAAATTTTTTACCAAATGTAAATTAAGCAAAGATTTTAGGTGATTCACTAATCCAGTGTAAAAGAAATGTGTTGCGTGAAAAAATATTGAAATAATTTAATTTATTAAAAAATTAGACTTTTTGAAAATACCCGATTTTTTTACTAAATTTTCTTCATTTATTATAAATTTTATAAAATACTTCTCCAAGAATAAATTTTTTGAGTGCAATTCTCTATGATAATTTAAAAAATAAATATAAAAATATAAAAACATGATCTAATTTCTACGTTTAAAGAAAAAAGTTCTCTGAACGTAGACGGATACCTTAAAAGAGATTGTAAAGCATTTACAGGCTTTTTTAAGCTCTAATAAAATCATTAAATGACTGATCTTAATCAATTACACAAAAAGTATAGAGCAATTAACACTAGATTTACGGACCGAGCCAATTTGACTCATTAAAAATTTGATAACTATATATATATAAAAACCTTCTCAAAAATATACGTTGGTTTTTAGTTAAGTAATAAAATATAATGTAAACTTTCATTCCTCTTCCCCGCAGACCCCTTCATTTCGCATTATCAAATGTGGTATACCTCTTTTCACGGTTGTGAGCCAATATGACTCACAGAATGTATATGAAAATAAAGAAATATAGTATAAAGTAAATAAAAAGTATAAAGTATAGTATAAAGTAAATATGAAGAAGAAGTCGAGAACACTTCCATTCCAATGACAGAATATCATGCTACTAACGTATGGAAAAATTGTCAAGTTCAACAATCATGTAAAAGAAACAGATGCAGAAAACCATTGTGCTAAATGGAATAGAAATGTTTGAGTAAAATAGGTTACAAAAACAGATTTTATATGTAAAAAATGTTTTCCACGAATTTTTTTATAATAAACACTTTATTTAAATTAATTTGGAGCTATTTTCTTTGCAAAAAACTTCAATTTGCTTGTATGAGTTAAATTGGATCACTTCAGTAAAAATAGATATATGATCAACATCCTTAAATCTAGTGTTAATATAGAAGCAAGTATGTTTATATGTTATATCTCTATCAGTAAGATTTAAAAAATTGTATTCTATGAATAAACTCATTTTCTTCATGTGTTGTATTATATATAGATAGAATGAATATCATTTCTATAATACAAAATTTTATTGTTCTCAATAATGAATTAATTACAATTCATTATATTTTTAATTTTTAGCAAGTTTGGATGGTTATTTTTAATAACTTATGCCAAAAGAACTTCTGTATTAATTTATCATACAGAATACAGTCTTACGGTAAATTTAACGCAATTTGTAAGATGTTTATTGCAATAAATGTGTGAAGCCGTTTTACCCTTTCAAAGTTTTCTTACATCAATTGTCATTCCTTTCAACAGACAAATTACGAATTGAATACAAAATGCACTTCTCCATCACTAAAACATAAATGAGTTGAAAATAATTCCGCACATAATAAAAAGCGAGGATGATTTAAAGTTCAGTAGCGAATAAATCAGAGTTTAAACACGGGCGAACTCCCATTAATTATTGTCTAAAATATCTGTCAGGCTCTAGTTACATAATTCAAAAGCCGTACTGACATTAGCGCGAACGATTTCAATTTTATTTCTGCATTATTCATTCGCAATGCCGGACTGCCCAACAAATGATTCGTTCAGACGTAACTGAAAGTTAAAAGTAATTGCAACATTTCTCTACGTCAACGCCCTCCCCCCTACCGCTACAAACACTTCTGTAGACAAGAGTTCCTTAAGCTATGCTAATCCGCAAGCATTTGCTAAATGCTCCGTGAAAAATTATAAAACTAAGATTAGAGAACAACAAAATATTGTCTATTTTTATAAATATAAAAAAATGCATAATTCCACCCTCTTACATGAAAATATGAATAATTTCTTTGAATTTTGAACACTGAAATATTTCAAGATTGCTGTTCTTCGTTTACACACGAGGAAGTGAATAGTGAATTTTTTTTTCCTAGACAATATTTGAATAAACCTAAAGTTTTGTGTGTATACAATTGTCTGTCTAACTTATGACAGCAAAGAAAACTATTCTTTTAATTATGTTTTGTAAAATAATTTCAAATACTTAATTCAGACTTGGTAATGTTTTTGAATTTGCAAAATTTTTATTCACGGTAATGGAGAGTATATTCTACTCATTATGCGATAAGTTAAAAAATCGTTAAAACTACCAATTCCACGGGACTCGTTTTCATTGCATTTTCATTTCATTTCTGGCTGAACGGAAGATTTTTATTTTTTAGATCTTATTTTACTTTTTTACATACAATATTATTATTATTATTATTCCTTTTGCGTTTATTTTTTAAATGAGATCTACCATATTTAAAACATTTAATATGCATATTTAGTCGTATTTTTATTTTACTATTAATAGAAAGCAAATATAGCTAATAGATGGCGTCCCTATTTAAAACTGGTGAATTTATATATATATATATATATATATGTATATATATATATGTATATATATACATATATATGTATATATATATTAAAAATATTTGATTTATCCAGAAGATGTTCTTTTATGTATTATATATTGATATAAATAAGTATGTTAAATGTGAATTATGATCATATGAATTATTATCATATGAAATCGGCAATGTTATATGAATATGATCACATAAAATGTGGAATATTACATGAATAGTATTTTATGAAATTGGAAATATTTTATGAATATTATATAAAATTATATAATTGATTATGCGAAAATTTAAAAAAAAATTATTTTGGAAATTTTATAGGGAAACCTGTCATGCCTTGTTCTCTTTTCAATGATTGAATTTATTTAAAGGCTTTAAAGGCAACTGGACCATATGGGCCAAGCCCTTGAATCCAGAGGCTTCTTCCAGTAAGCACAAAAATGACAACGAGCGAAAAGTAAACACACAAAAGAGCAAACAGATAAAAGGGTGGATTCGTGAGTTCATAACACAAAACTAGAAAGTTTAGGGATAGAAAAACATAAAACATTTTTGCGGCCAGTGACATCCGTACGAAATAAGAAAAAAAAATATTAATTAATAGTGATCAAAATTGAAAAAATTAAAAATTTTGAAAAATAAAAGTTTTAAAAATAAATAAATTGCATTAAAAATCCGAAAAGGGCCTAAATAATAGTAAATAAATATAAAAAACAATTTTTATTAATTTAGATTGAATTTATTTAAGAATAAGTTTTATTTATACGTTTGAACATACAGTGTATAAGTGGAGGACAAATGAAGAGATATTTCTGTATCAGTAAAGTGGATAGTGCTCTTTAAGAAACTGAGTCTCATAAAGCATTTTGATTCTTCAATTTTATTATGTCCTTTTAACCTAAAAATGTTTTGACTCATTTCGATTTTTATCAGTAAATTGGATATATTTTTCTGATAAAATCTTTGTAAAACAATTTTTCCTCTTCCTTGTGATTTAAAAGTATGGAAGGCAATCGAGAATGAAGAAGAAATATGCATCCCATCTTACACAGTTTCAAACATGGGGAAATAGAATTTAAGACAAAGTGAACAGTTAAAGTAACATAAAAAAGTAATATATGCCAACGCCATTATCGTAGAAGCATGTCAATTTGCATTATTTGAAATTAAAATGCTTTAGTGATTGTTAAAAAATAGAAATGAGGTTTTTAAAATTTTATTTTATTTATATATTTATTTATTTATTTTTAATTTTGTGTCAAGGATACACTTATACTGGGCTCATAATTTGATATCCGATGGGGCTAACATTTCCAACGAAGCACATTCAGAATCCAGTTCTCTTAGCATCTGTGTTCTGTGCCCCGAACCAAAGAAATATTTCAGTGCCTTAATATTTTAAAAATGTTAGTTGGGTTTAGGCTTTTTTGGTTTTGTTATTTTATCTTCTTTTTGAAGTTATTAAGTAAATTTTAAATTTTTATATTATTATTAACTAAATGATGTTGCTGTTTTAGTTGTTTTTATAATTTATTTCTACTTTATGTTGTGTTTATTATAGTTATTTTGAGCAAATTTAATATGTTATATTTTAAACTTACTGTTTCTATTTCAAAATATATTATACCCAGTATTTATAATGTTGTATTTTATACTCCATGTACTATGTTCTGTAAACAAGTTAATTTAATTGCATTTATGAGGCAACCTTTTTGTAATGAGAACATTAACTATAACTTAGAATAATTGCCTCACATTGTTGCTCGTGCATATTTTAAATATTTTAAATAGTATGATTGTTAAAATATTTTTAATAGTAAGATTGTTTTCCTTTGTCTACAATGGTGTATGTTTTTGTCTGCGTTAGCATCAGCTCCCAAAAGAAGTGTTGTAAATCTTCAAATAACTATAAAGTTTCTTAAAAATTTCAGAGCTTAAAATTTATTCTCTACTGAGAAAATACATTAAGATATTTTTTCTTTTGCCTTAGTTACTTCAAGGCAACAAACTACATCAATTTATATTTCTGTACATTTTTATCATGCAAAAAAAGGTGTTGCTCACCGATACCATTATTGTGATTTATTTTCCGATTCTTTTTACCTGAAAACTCAATATAAATAAATTTAAAACTTCGAATTTAAACAAAGTTTTTAATACTAGAGTGTTTTGTAAATATTAATCTTACCCTACGATTGACTTAAGTTAATTAAAAAATTGTAAGCATATCTAAGTAAATATGCCAGTTATCTTTTACTGACAAAAGTGAATACTTATTTCCTAAAACCCAACTGTTGACAGAGCATGTTTAAACGAGTTAAATAAAATAAATAAACAAAATGTATTTTATAATGAGGATCTTTTACTGACAGAAGTGAATAAACCCAACTGTTGACAGAGCATGTTTAAACGAGCTATATCTAATTTAATAAAATGTATTTTATAATGAGGATCTTTTACTGACAGAAGTGAATACTTATTTCATAAAACTCAAATTTCAAAGAGCATGTTTAAACGAGCGGCATCTAATTTAATAAAATGTATTTTATAATGAGGATCTTTTACTCACAGAAGTGAATATTTATTTTCTAAAACCCAACTTTTGACAGAGCATGTTTAAACGAGCTGCATCTAATATAATAAAATGTATTTTATAGTGAGGATTTCTCTAACTTTTTACTAGTAGCTGAAAGCACATTTTTAGGCACTTTTATGCGAAAGCTAATATATAACATGAATTGTAATACATACTTTACGGCTCTGAGAAGTTGTAAAAATATTAAGAACACACCCAAAAGGGGCGGTTAACCTCTTAACCTATCTATGTTTCTGGAATTGTTATCTTTGTACAGAGGTTAAGGTGGTGTTCTTTTAAATCACCAGTAACTCCGTATAATCTTGATCTCAGAAATGTTTTAGCTGTAAGGTCTTTATGAACCATAAAAATGTCGAAACTCTGGTTTCTACACTACATAGCACGTGTTGCTCTATATCCTAACACAATAGGAGAGACCATAATTTACTCAGGTTACTCGACTTCTCTGGGCGAGTGCTTTGTATTTTTTTACATTTTATTTTTGCTTATATTAAAGAAACATAGCTATACTGTTATCCATAAGGTTGATTAAAGTCTTTAATTGCAAGGATAATCCTTTAACCCTAAAACGCTATTCTTACATCTTGGAGATGATTTGTAATTAAAAGAATAGACTGTTAGAAGCTGAAAATAACTTTAATGTACAGTAAATCATTTTTTCATAATGAAAGCGTATGTGTTGTTTTCCTTCCTTCCTGTAAAACAAATATTATAAAAGTCATGTTGCAGACGTAACTACAGTAACAAAATTTGATAAAAACAGGATAGTGATCTAGGGTTAATAAGCTCTCCTGGCCTTGATCTTTTTTTTATTTAGTTAAGGAAAAATGATGCCAAATATTTCTTTATTCCAAAATTAAAAATCTCCTACGGCTGAATGATGCCATTTGGATTTGTAATTTGAACAGTTGGCTGTTGTTTAACAATAACATCATCTTTCTTCTTGATCTCAGTGTAGAATGCAGAACTGGCAGATTCGGCCCATCCCAGAGAAAATCTGGCCGGGTCATTATGGGATGGGCTCACCAATAAAAACCAACTGGTTTTTTTTTTTTACTAAAAGTAGGATTTTGTATAATATTTATGATATATTTTAAAAAGTTCTTTAAAATTACAATAATTTATATAAATTTCAAAACTTTGCAACTGTTTCTAAATTGTGCTATTTTTGTGTTATTCTTTTTAATTTGACTTTGTAAACATTTCTATTTATTTTAAAACTTTAAACATTTTTGCTGCTTATTAATATTTTATATAAAGATGTACGTATAAAAATAAATATAATTATATACATACAAATAAATTCTTACCTTGTAATGAAATTTATATTTCATAAAGTGAAAGAATTACTGAATGCAGTATATGTATGGTATAATATTATGCTTATGTACAGTAAATCATAATGATTTGGACAGAGATTTCCTATAAACTAGCCTTTTTTTGGTTTAGCTCTGGTTTTCCTAATGGAACTTGTTGCTTAACCTGGCAAAGTCAGTTCACATGTGCTTATCACGGAAATGTCTTCCTTCTTAATTCATATCATTTTGATGCAATTGCCATCCTATTTGTCACCTTATTTCGTTACCTTGGAGTCTCCTGATCTCCGATAGGACATCTAAGCAATTAATCTAACCAATTTATGCAAGAAACATACAAGCAGATTTCATCTCTGGAAAGATTAGGTGACGTCTGTTATAAAAAAAAAGCTTGTTGAAGAAATTTATGTATGAATTCTTACTGCCAGTCAAGGCTTGAAAATTAGGGTTGTCAGTCTTTCTTCCCGTCAAGCTAAAAGTTATTTTTTAATAAAAATATAAAATTTAAATTAATGATCAATAGTTTTTTAAATTACTTTATTTGCAGGAACTCTGTCTACTTTTTTAAAGTCAAAATATCTACCATCTTTCTCTCTCCAATAAAAAAAATAGATAAATCTACCTGTTTTATTTTTAAGCATTAATTTTAATTGTCTTTTCAGTAAGGCCGAGGCTATACCTTTGGCTTAATGACATAAAACTATAAAAGCAAACTAAGCTATTTTTTATTCTATAAATTTAAAAAAGAAAGAAATTTTATATGTCAATCATAGAAAAGCAAGAAATTATAAGATAATTATTTACATATACCCAGAAAAACAGATACCCCATAAAAATCGCAGCAAGCTTCCAAATCTTATGAGTTTGGAAGAGTTTCTTCCAAAAACCTTAGTTTTTGCCTACTTTGGAAACATGCACTTCGTTTGCATATGGTTATTCGTTTTAAAGTATTCAATGAGCCTGGTTATATAGCCCTAAGATCTCCTACGGCTGAGTGATGCTATTTGGATTTGTAATTTGAACAGTTGGCAGTTGTTTAACAATAACAATAATCTAATTGTAAAAAAAAAAAAAAAAAATTAACAAATGATAGTAACAAACAAATGAACGAATAAATCTATAGTATAATAGTGGTGGCATCTACATACTGAAAATTAGTTTAATAATATCTTCAGTATGTATTTTATTGGCAACATTAGGTATTAGAGCTTCAATATTATTCTAATAGCATTTTAGAAGACTAAATTTGGTATGTTGGTCATTTGAGGGATATAATAGTCATTCCATAAATTTGGTACTTTTTTGTTAAATCATTAGCACATACATTTTGAGTAGACATAGATATAGACACGAAGTATTGCCGTGGCACCAAAATGCAGCCACCCCATATTCACGGTAGCATTTTGTTAGACATGAAGGACTATTAGCATATGGATTTTAGTTGACTCATGGCATAAGAAAGAAAATTATAGTAGAAAATTACTATTATTATTATTTGTTTAAATAACTGTAAAAAAAATACAAATTTGTGATTGAAATTAATGAAACTCGAATTAATTAGCATTCAATATTCAGAAGGAGGCACCAACGTCAGTGAGACTATATTAAAGTAGACTTATTAAAGGAATGTAAGACTGTTGTACTTTTGTAGCTTTCAGTCTTTAGAAAAATTCTGTGGGATCATTGGCCTGAAGATTTGCTATTCTTTTCTTACTTTATACGAGTTTCCAAAATAGTTCAAAGCAAGGTTCCTAATGATTACTCTAATGGAATCCATTTTGGTATCATGATGTTCCAATTCACTGGTATAGTAACAGAGAGGCTTCGAATTGATCGAAAAAATTTGTTTTGCATTGTTTGCAATTTTTAATAATGAGCGTTTGCCACTTATCCCACTTACATATATTATGCCAAGCCAAGTCAAGTCAAGTAGCCATATCCACAGTAGTTTACAATGTTTGAGTCCTTAAGGTCCTTTTAATTTCGGGGAATAATGCAAAATAGTTTTTAAGTCCTGGTTTAATACAATAAAAAATATTTACAAGCCCTTTCCTTAGTAATTTTAAATATTAAAGAAATTTTATAAAAATGAAAAAGAAAAGGAAGAAAAATCCTGGTTAAATATTACATTGAACTACAATTTTAAAAAATACATTACAAAAACTTAATTGTAAATAAGAAATAAAAAGTGAATATTTACAGTTAAGTTATAATTAATACACGATGCAACAGTAATTAAAGATTACAATATAAAGTTACATATTAAGTCCATTATATGTGATTATATTAAATAAATAGTAATAGTAGTGGTGGCATCTACATACTGAAAATCAGTTTAATAATATCTTCAGTATGTATTTTATTGACAGCATTAGGTATTAAAACTTCAATATTATTCTAACAGTATTTTAGAAGACTAAATTGGGTATGTTCGTCATTTGTGAGATATAATAGTCATTCCTTAAATTTGGTACTTTTTTGTTAAATCATTAGCACATACATTTTGAGTAGACATAGATATAGACACGAAGTATTGCCGTGGCACCAAAATGCAGCCACCCCATATTCACGGTAGCATTTTGTTAGACATGAAGGACTATTAGCATATGGATTTTAGTTGACTCATGGCATAAGAAAGAAAATTATAGTAGAAAATTACTATTATTATTATTTGTTTAAATTAAATAACTGCAAAAAAAATACAAATTTGTGATTGAAATTAATGAAACTCGAATTAATTAGCATTCAATATTCAGAAGGAGGCACCAACGTCAGTGAGACTATATTAAAGTAGACTTATTAAAGGAATGTAAGACTGTTGTACTGTTGTAACTTTCAGTCTTCAGAAAAATTCTTTGAGATTATAGACCTGAAGATTTGCTATTCGTTTCTTACTTCGTATGAGTATCCAAAATAGTTCAAAGCAAGGTTCCTGATGATTACTCTAACTGGATCCATTTTAGTATCATGATGTTCCAATTCACTAGTACTTTAAGAGACAGCTTTCGGAGTGATCGAAATAATTTGTTTTGCATTGTTTGCAACTTTTGATAATGAGCGTTAGCCGCTTATCCCGCTTACATATACAGTGGGCTCCGCTTAATGTGATCAGCTTGGGACACCGTGATTTTGATAACAACAACCGATTGATAACAATAAACGATATGTAAACTTAGATAAATTTACCCCCCCCCACATTTAATTTACACGTACTAAATTTCAAAATAAAATTTAAAAAACTCGCCTTATATTTATGTATTGTATATTATCCTTTAAAATATAAGAATTATATACATAATTTAATAAAATTGATCAATTGTTGACTGTGTACAATTTTTTCTAAGAAGCTTCTTAATAAATTGTTCGTAATCATAATGTTTCTTAAAGTCATCGGAGCGGTGTTGTATTCCACGTTTCAACACTTTCAATGCAATTCAGAGGCTGAGAAATATTTAACTGCACTGCAGCATTAAGCTGACTCATTTTTGGTAACCTGTCATAACGATTTAAAATTTCGATCTTTTGTTTTAATGTTAAATCATTTCGCTTTCTGGCTTCCATATCGACAAGCTGCATGTAAACGATCAAGGCATAAATTGTGAATACGCTCCTTCTCAGTTCCAGTTAGACTGTGTTGCCTTCTGCTTATCTGACAACCATTGACCACCAGCAGGGTGTATGCATTTCAGAAATATTCCAGAAACGTGAAAATTCGCCACTCCTTTGATCCTTCCCCGTTTACCAAGGTGGAGGAGGGAAAATTCTTGGAAATTAAAACAGCAGCGAAGGGAAAAAAGATAAGGTTCCTTCTGAATACATTGTGAATATTCCTTTGCCAGTTAAACTGAGGTTCGAAAACTGATAACATTAACCGATGTAACGATCCCATAAAGCGATAATTTTAATATACAAATAAATAGAGAAAATCGGGACCAAGTGATATCCATAACAATAACCGATTTATAACAATAACCGCGATTACATTAAGCGGGATCCACTGTATTATGTCAGTCAAGGGAAGTAGTTAGCTTGTTTGGAGCTTCTTGGCAGGTAGCCGTAACCTCAGTAGTTCACAATGTTTGAGTCCTTAAGGTGTGCTTCTTAATTTCGGGGAATAATGCAAAATAGTTTTTAAGATAGAGTCATGGTTTAATACAATAAAAAATATTTACAAGCCCTTTCCTTAGTAATTTTAAATATTAAAGAAATTTTATAAAAAAGAAAAAGAAAGGGAAGAAAAATCCTGGTTAAATATTACATTAAAATACAATTCTAAAAAATACATTACAAAAGCTTAATTATAAATAAGAAATAAAAAGTGAATATTTACAGTTAAGTTATAATTAATACACGATGCAACAGTAATTAAAGATTACAATATAAAGTTACATATTAATTCTATTATATGTGATTACATTAAGTGGTGTACCTAAAAATAAATTTTGGAACAAGAAAAAAATATTAGATGATTATGTTCGGATAACAAAAATTGAGAAAAGGATTGTGACTAGTTAGTGGGATGTACTAATCCACAAAAATCAAATTAATACCACTAGTCAAACTGTTTTGGGGGTCATGGAAATTGTATGCTAAAATGATTGAAACGAAGGTTCTTTATTTGATGTTCAACATTTTCAAAAATCCAATTATATTGATTAATTTAGTAATGCCTTTTTTGTTATTAATATATTTATGATTTCCCCTACAATTATATTCCTATAGCTTGTGTTCTTTATTCTGATTTGATGGACATAGTATCGTTATTTACTCAAGGCCTTACCACACGTTTAACTGTACTCGTTGAAAAAAAGTACAGTGTGATAAACTGCGTATTCTCCATCATAAAAACTGATTCCGTTGTTTTTCCAACGCTTACAAATTGACGTGTGGTGCGACCTTAACAATTCACTTAATGAAACAAACCTATATTTTTTGTGCTTCGGCTGTGTTAACTATGTGAAAATATTGCATTGAACAGATGCACCTAGTCCGCCGAGTTTTTTCTCACCAAACTAAGCAATTTTGTGGACTTGCCATGAAGCGATAGTTGGGACTATATAGTTTGTCATTTTTGTGTTAATTGTGATAATTTAGTCTTTAGAAATAATTTAATCTGCAAATAATACTAAAAAAATGTTTCTTTGTTTTAAAATTTATATATTTTATATTTTTAGCTGTAAATTGTGCTAAAAAAGTTTTTTATTCTGTTTTAAATAGTATTAATTGTGATATTTATTTACATTTTCAACTGCAAAAAAAAATGTAATAAATGATAGATTTCTATACGAAATTTTGAGAAACACCTAATTTCTGCCATTTTATTCAACAAAAATCGCCAAATATCATCAAAAATCGCCATATTATGGTGCTTGCAAAAATATTTAAAAAAAAAAAGTTGGGGACCAGCGTGTTGGGTGTATTTTCTTCTATTCGATATAAAACTAAAATATCGAATATTTTTAAAATATTTTTATTCGATATAAATCTAAATAAAATAACGAAAACTGTTACAGTTTATAAAGGTTTAAAATGCATTAATATTCTAGAAATGATTAATTTTATATATTTTAAAAATATTATGATTAATTTCTCACATTTTGTAATGGATTTGAAAAAAATAAATAAATAAATAAATAGATGGTCTTCCTATTCGAACAGATGTTGCTAGCAAAGATTTTTTTTTCGTATCATTTTTATGACTCATAACCTAGAGCCATAAAAATAATGGGCCAAAGGAAGGTTAAAAGGCAATATTAAATTACATTTACGAGGTTAAGTCAAAACAAACGGCAGAAAAAAAACCTGTTATAGTTCAAACAGAGAGAAAAATAACTAAAATCGTGTTTATCGGGCGAAAAAAATAAAAATATTTAAGAAAAATATACCACATAATGATAAATCAATAATATATTTTTAGTTATTTTTATAATCTTTTTATGAAGTTTTCCTGGTGTATTTTTGTTTGTAACGCTATTAGTTTCAGCTAGAACTACGGAAATGATGAATTAGTTAAAACTGAAAATTCATGAAATTTTGATATATTACTATTTTATATTTTCTGAGTAGTAATTAAAACTGATATATATCGTTTATAAATCAAATTCTGGGGTTAAAATGAATTATAAAATTCAAAATTTGTGTTAGTTTCTGTTCTTGAAGTCTGTCAGTTTCCAGTGTTTCACATTTAACTATTTTCACTAGTCTGCTATGCGTTTTCTGAGGAAGTGAGGTTTCTATGGGGAACTAGGAGTCGAGTAAAACATAAAAAGGTTTGTACCTGCAAAAGAAATCCATAGAAAAGACAATAAAAATATATTATTTGAGTGGATAATGTATAGTAGTAATACGCGTTATGTCCTTAACCCGATATTTAATAAATAAATTGTATTTGGCTTTTCGCCAACTTAAGTTTGAATCTTAAAGTAAAAAAACACATTAGGCATTAAAAATAAAGGAAAGGAGAAGTTACTGAATTAATGGATTTTATTGATATTAATATAAAATTTAACAAAAAATAATAGAAGCCAATTGATTGGCTTTTTTTTTAAGATAATAATTAATTTAAAAAAAAAGAGAAAAATGGACTAAAAAAATAAGACAATTATGGAGGACGGAACTCGAAGCTCCTCTTCTCGTTTCGGGATACAGGTCTCTCTTTTTCCTCCATCCTGTCTGTCCTGATGAGAACCGCCAGTCTGGAAAGCTCAAGTGCAAGTCTAAGTAAGTTAGTTATTACTCCCGACCCAGCAAAAGCCATACGGGAAATGAATTCTTGTCGTCTAAACAAAAAAAAAATCCAAAGACCCAAACCAGCGAAACCGCAGAGAGCAAACAATTTCGTATCAAAAATAGAACTGACCTAACCAAAGAAGCTTAATCGCAAAATTTAAAGCTATAAAAACCAAAAATATTCCTTTCCTGTATTCGAAAAAACCTAATTATTATTTTTTTTTAAACTTTTTATATTTAATTTCATTCTTTACCAATAATCATTTTTTTTTTGTTATACAGACAGTAATTACAAACATTTAACTTGTTTTCAGAATTTAACAATAATGTATACTACAAAGTCATATAAAATGAGAGAATATAAATAAATTAAACAATACATTTTTTTTACACAATATACATTAGGCCAAAAGGTCAACAAAAATACACACATTTAAACAATATAATGAAATAAGTCAAATAGCAATTTATAATAAATGAATACGACTATCTAACAGTACAAAATCAGTAGAAGAAACCAAAAATTTTTAGGGGATCCAGATCTCTCTTTCTCCTCCATCCTGTCTGTCCGGATGAGAACCGCCAGTCTGGAAAGCTCAAGTGCAAGTCTAAGTGAAGAATATCTCGAGTCTGCAGGGCTGAAACGGCTGACAACCGCTGATGGTTGGAAAACTCACCAACATTCTAGTGCCCTGCGGCACAATAAAAACCGCCAATCGCAGGACTAAAACATACCAATGTGTGGAGTGGGGATATGTCATATCATGAAAAGGGCGAATTTATAAAATTATTGCAATGCAGCGCTCGCCAAGGAGAACGCCAAGTGACGCTCCTGGTATGTGTGATGTCATCTGATTGAATATCCAGAGCGGCTTATGCGATAAAAAAATAGGTTTTTCGACTCACCAATGGGATAATTGGGATCATGGCAGGAAAGTTACAAACAGGAAATTTTAAGGGAAGCTTATAGAATTAATGGAAACTAAATGGAACAGAATTAAAATAAAGGAAATGGAACGTTATAACAACTAGTCTACAAACCAAACGATGGCTGAATACTTACAGCGTTTCTCTACCATACCGGAGTTCGTGGATTTGAATCGAACTGAGAGCCTGAATGTTCATAGCCGGTCGGAATCGCAGTATCATAATACTGCATAAAATTATGGAGACAATCGGTGTACATTTTATACACAATTTTCAGTCTAAAAATCCTATAAAATTTGTAACTTATCAAACACATTTACTCAAGTTAAAATGAGAATGTTAATAAAACAATTTACTTCAATAGGTTTCTCATTACTAGAAAGGAAATCTACAATAAGTAAATAAATTTATTTTCTTCCTTTCATTTATAAAACTAGCATTCATCATGCTATGGAAACTTTCCAAACAGAAAAAGAATTTCAGTATATATACCGGGTGGTCATAATTTAACTGACAGTGCTCACAGTGTTCTGTAGCGTGATCTATTTGCAAGATTGACGCCACATTTTGTAGGAAGATTAAACAAGACGGGGGATGAAGGATTCCGCGAAAAAACAAATTAGTTCCAAAAGTCACCGCTAGGGGAATAATTCACTCTGTGTAATAGAAAATAGAGTGTTAACAAATGCAAATCAATACGGAAATTAATTTCTTAACTGTGCCAATGGATGTAACGTGAAATTTGAATAAAGAACTTCTTCTTCTGCTCAGCATACGTGATATTGCAGATCACGATACTTTATCGGTGTTTATGTAGATTTTACGCTTTTTTAAAAGTGTTGCCATATTGCACTTGAACTAAATCAGAAAATGTGCATAATAAAAGGTAATTTTATTCCGTATTAATTTGCATTTGTTAACACTCTATTTTCTATAACACAGTGCCAAATATTCCCCTAGCGGTGACTTTTGGAACTAATTTGTTTTTCCGCGGAATCCTTCGTCCCCGTCTTGTTTAATCTTCCTACAAAATGTGGCGTCATTCTCGCAAATAGATCGTGCTACAGAACACTGTGAGCACTGTCAGTTTAATTATGGCCACCCGGTGTATATATATATATATATATATATATATATATATATATATATATATATATATATATACATATACATATATATATACATATACATACATATATATATATATATATATATATATATATATATATATATATATATCACTTGCAGCAAAAGTCCACACTTACATAGTAAAAAATTCTGTAATTTTTTTTTTTTTTTTTGATTTAGACACTATGTTGTTCTTTACCAAAAGGTTTCTTATTTTATTATTATTATTATGTATTAAATAATACAATAATAATTATAGAATTGTATTACTGTTTCAAATGAAAAACAAAACAAAATAATGTATCTCATTTATTTATTTAATCATAATTATTTGCAGACAGAGAATTTTACATTAAATTGAAACACTACAAAAAACAGTTCGTTATATCTATAACATTTGCGACCTGGTATAAATAACATTAACCTTTAGTAACTTTCGAGTTAATCAAATGTTTCCTTCCTTTTTCTTTTGAATGTGGTACATAAATATTTTTGTTATTTAATTTGCAATAATTATTTAGCAATATGTTAGTGGCGTTTTCTACAATTTTAATAACACTTCGGAAGAATGGCCATTCTTACAAATTATGAAAATTAAATACTTTCTTCTAATGATAAAATATAATATACAACATTATTGAAATTTTTCTTTGATTTTGAAATTTCAAAAATTCTTATTCATATTTGTTAATTTTCTTATAACTAAGTAATTATAAGGAATAACAGTTATTATATTATCAGAAGGATACTTTAAACCAGTTAAGTTATTATAATGAATTAAAATGCAATTTTTCGGCAAAAATATTTCCCATTCTTTGTTAAATGACACAAAAATTACAAATATTTATATATTTACTTCTTAAGGAGGTGTTAACCAAACCCAAACAAATGCTTTGTACTCCAGGGTGTTTGGTCTCGAAAACGGGGACTATCCCCCAAAGTTGGACTGTTGCATCGAGAAGTTTTTTTTAGTTTTTTAAACATATACAACTGAAAAAAAGATTTTAATTTTATACCACCATTTGAATATAAAGTGTTGTGTCATATCTTAAATCCTTCCTATATGTACAGTGGATATTTATTTTCCAATAAATACTATTTGGTCAATATTTAAAGATCCTTTCGGAATCAGTATTGACCAAAGAATTTTCGACAGTGGATTAGGGCGTGGTTTAAAGTACCTCACGAGTCATGAGTAGCACTGCACGATATCTCCCACTAAAACATTGTAACAAAATAATTTTTTAAGGTTGCAAAAAATATATGCTTATTGAAGGTTTTATATAAGAAATTTAATTGGTATTATCAATATCAAAATTTTCGAAATGTATAGTATTGGAAAAAACATAGTGTTTAATTCTCTTCTACCGTTTACGTATAAAGCGTTCTGTCATATAAAGGCCTTAAAGGTGGTGTGGCAACTGAACCATATGGGCCGAGCCTTTAATCCAGAGATTTCTGTCAGTAAGCACAAAAATGACAACGAGCGAAAAATAAACACATAAAAGAGCAAAGAGATAGAAGGGTGGATTCGTGAGTTCATAGGACGATAACTAGAGAGTAGAGAGTTTAGGGATAGAAAAACATAAAATATTTTTTCGGCCAGTGACATCCGTACAAAATAAACAAAAAATAATGAATTATTCTGTCATATCAGAAATTCTTCCGATGTAAATATTTGATATTGTACTTTTTTTTTTCCCGTCAATACTGTTTTTAGGATATTTAAAGACCCTTTCGAAATCAGTGCTGACCAAAAGAAGTTTAGTGGCTAAGGGCGTGGTTTAAAGCACATCTGCATCTGAGATAAATACATTTTTAAAAAATCAGTCTATTTTTTAAGGTCCCAAAGAATACACGCTAGTTAATACTTTAATACAATGGAATAAGTCGGTATTATCGATAACAAAATATCCAAAATGTGTACAACTGAAATAAAAAAAAAGAGTTTAATTCTATTCTACAGTTTGCGTACTACTCGTACTGTTATATCAGAAATTCTTCCGATATGAATAGTAGATAGTATTTTTCGCTCCAATCAATACTGTTTGTTCATGCAGATTTCTCTCTCTATCTTTGAGTTATTTGCATTCTCGGGAATTCCCAGACTCACATTTCGTCCATTTGCTACTTGACAACCGGTGGGCGTTTGTTTCTGTCACCGACAGATGGCAGCGCTTATCCGAAGCATTGAAGTCCGATTTATTTATGCTCTGAGAAGACAAAAAGTCGATATCTTACAGAACATGTCATCACCAGTAGGTCACGTCGCTTGTTGGTCAGCGAAAATATATTTTCCCTTTTGAACTTTATGCATAAATGATTCCTGAACGAAGAAAGAGAATAAAGGTGTGTCTTGACATCAGAATGAATCATTTAAATCACGTTTTAGGCTGAAATAGAAGTCTGACATAGAGTTACGATTCGCATTAAGTCTAAACTGACATTATCCAAAATTAAAGTTATTGAAAACAGAACATTTCAAATTTTCTTTTCATTTTGCTTCATTTATAACAGATTTGCTCAAACTTCAGCCTTCAAACCAAATAAATAAATTTAACGGAATTATATCTATCCACTTAAAAAATATACGTTTTTTATAATACGAATATTCTGGAAATGCACGTTTTCAGAAAATTTAGTATGTAATTTCGAAATGAAAACATAAAAAGCTATATGGAGGGAAAAAAATTAAAATCTGATGTAAAGTTTAATCAGCAAAATTAGTAAAGTATAAAATTGTTTAACAATTTTATCCCGTTAAAAAGATTCGTGTAGCATGCTAAATTCGAATCATATAGCTCAAACAGTAAACCAGTTAACTAAACAATGACCAATTTCCTCAAATTTCCGCCTTCAAACCAAATAAAAATCTTTTACAGAATTAAGTGTATTCACTTAAAAATTCGATCAGGAATGAGTAGTTTTGATATATCCTAGGATTAGAAATCGATCTCAACAGCCAATGGGAGTTGAGTATGATGACCGATAAAAGCTTTTCTACCTTTGTTGAAGGAGCGGGTGTGAACAATCGATGAGATGGTGGATTTTGTACAAATTTTATGATATTTTCTTACACACTCTTCTTCCGTCAGATAGCCTTATCCCCCATCTTTAAGGTACAGAGTATTTAATGTGCATTTTTATTAGTGCTATTAAGTTTATGAATTCTCGAAAAGAGTAATTTTTGCAGATGCCGGCTTTAAGGCGGTAAAGGGTCAGAAATTCTTGAGGATTGGGCATAGTTCTAGATATCTGTAAATGTACAAAAAAAAAATTATTAATACTCTGAAAGAGTGTATACAATGCAAAATCACTTATAATAATTTAAGTTTTAATTACACAGACATATATATTATCATAAAAGAAATACAATATGAAAATTTTAGATTTTTTCTTATTTTTTAAGGTTTTATTTTTGTTTGGTATTTTTATAAGATACAAAAGATAAAGCTCTTTAGTAAGGATGCTCTTAGGCCTCTTTTTATTAGCGATATCAGTGGGACTGTAGTTAGCAAGGTTATTGATGAGTTTTCTTTTTGATGAGTTTTTCTGGAATTTAGTAGAAAAGTTTTATGAGCAAACAGGAATTTGGGGAATTTCAAGTTCATTGTGAATATCTATAGTTCTAAAATACCAGGGAGAGTTAAACAAGCAATTCAAAATCCTGCCTGTTTTCATACCCCTTTAAAAATGGTGATTAAACATGACCAGAACTGCATAAACCTGTCTCAAAGGATCTCACGGGGTTAGTAAACAAATTAGTAAACTGAATTTTCTGGGCCAAGCCCTCTAGTTCAGATGTTATTAATAATAGCACACATTCACTAATTAAATTTCGTTGGCATGACATAAAATAGGAGTGATAACATTGTGGAAGAGGTGAATAAAATAAATTAGATTGCTTGAGTTTGGGCAGGCAGAAAATACAGTAAAGGAAACTTAAAAATTTTGCTGAAACTAAACTCCCCGGTGCAACAGCTTTTAGGGGGCCAAGGCTACGGTGCCAATCTCCGTTTCTGAGACCAAGGGCCCTGGGGTGCTAAGTATTTGTTCCGGTTAGATGGCCAACCTTACTTTGAACTTCCAGTGTTTAGTTCCCAAGTATGCTTGGTCTTCAGTTCGTCTACTACTGAAGGCTGAGTCAACCTCGTCCAGCCAGGGATCGAACCTGGGACCTATGTTGTGGGATCGCTAAGAGCTACCCAAACATCACTGGACTTTCTTATTAAACATATTATCTTTTTTATATGGCCAAAAAGTAAATAATTTTGTCAAAATACAAAAGCTTTAATAGAGGGAAACAATATAAGAATCAAAAATTTTACAGTACAGAAAAATTCGTAACACGGTGCAAAAACAAGGGGTAATAAACAGTATTGAATGATCATTAGCTAGGTTTCTTGGAAGTGCACATTAAACTGCATTTTCTTTCTACAGCGGCAGGAAAAGATCAACGTATGCATAAACCTGTAATTTGTAGATTATACTAATATTTGAAACTAATAAAATGCTATCAATAGAAAAAAAGTTTAATTTTCAGAACAAGAAGGTTTAGATTAAGTGAAAAAAAACACTAATAAAAAAAGAGAACAGAGATGGAAAAAATTCCGAATTTAATAAAACTCCTTGACAACTGGAGCAGTCCAAGAAAATAAATCTTTTAATGTTAAATATTTAATGGAGGAAAAAGTGCGGCTGAAAACTTTCGAGGGCTTTGTTTTCTCGCTTTAAAACTGCAGTAAAAATGTGTAAGTACTCAAATAAAATTTTGCTATCTCTTCCCTTTTTTTACCCATTTCCGTTCCTTTTTTTAAAGAGATATTTATACATTTTTTTTTTTCGAAGAAGAATCTTTCATTTCACAGAGCTGCATTTTAAACTTTTTTTTTCATTGAAAAAGAAGAAGGGGAATTCTATTCCTGTAGAGCACTATGACAACCTTCAGCAATACGCCATTATTTGCCAAATCTTTTTAAACGTGGAGTACTTAAAAAACGCAATTTATTCACTTCGTTTGCAAGTGAAACTGCCCAGTTTGATCAGAGATACTTAAACTGAAATATTTAAAAGGGGAAAAAAAGTTGGATTTTTGAACTTTAATGTATTATTTTTAAGCACTATTGGCTCCTAATTTGCAGATATATATTGAGTGTAATGAAAATGATATTTTTGAAGCAATTTTCACTGCGCTAAATATTTTGCTTTTGCTTTTGGAATTTACTAAATTTTAACCCTTTTTATCCTGACGGTACTTATAAGTACCGCTTCAATCAAACACCTATATATTCCTAATAAAGCCGTTTTTCCTGACAGTACTCACAAGGACATGAACGATGCAGTTCCTACAGCAGAAAAGAAATGACAGCACCAATCAGGAATCCTTTTTATTCGCATAGTAGGGATTTTATAATTGGCGTGCTGCATTCGAAGGTCATTTAAAGGCTTTAAAGGTGATATGGTAACTGGACCATATGGGCCGAGTCCTTCAATCCAGAAGCTTCTGTCCGTAAGCACAAAAATGACAACGAGCGAAAAATAAACACACAAAAGAGCAAAGAGATAGAAGGGTGGATTCGTGAGTTCATAACACAAAACTAGAGAGTAGAGAGTTTAGGGATAGAAAAACATAAAATATTTTTGAGGCCAGTGACATCCGTACGAAAAAAGCCGAAAATATAGAATAATAGTGATCAAAATTGAAAAAATTAAAAATTTTGGAAAAAATAAAAATTTATGTTTTAAAAATAAATAAATTGCATTAAAAATCCGAAAAGGGCCTAAATAATAATATCTAAACATAAAAATATTTTTTATTAATTTAGATTAAGTTTTATAAATTTTTGTCTATTGAATAATAATGATCAGAAACGATAAAGTTAAAAATTTTGAAAAAATAAAAATATATGTTTTAAAAATAAATAAATTTCACTAAAAATCTGAAAAGGGCCTAAATGATAAATAAACGTAAAAAACAATTTTTATTAATTTTGATTAAGTTTTAGAATTTTGGTAGAGTTGATACACGTGTTGTTCAATTGAGTAAATTTAGTGGTTTATTACCAGTTATTTGGTACTATTATTTTTTAGATACTTCTATACTTCGCATGTAAGCATTCCATTTGTTTTATTCATACTTTTTATTTGACACGGTGACACGGTGAAAATGGTTGCACAGAACTTCCTGGGCCTAGCCCTGACATACATGGGAAATTTCAACACACAACTAATGAATACATATTGGCTATTACTGAGGCAAGAAAAATACAATAGGCAATGGATGTTTGAGTTTGGGCGAAAAGAACAATAAATACTTTTTGTTTTATTACATTGTTTTATTTTCTATCATAGAGTGAAAAATATATGTAGGTACTAGAAAGTACAAGCTGCAAAATTAACTACTTAAATACAGTAAAAATCAATTATCTTTTTTCTATGATTATTCTCCATTAACACTTATCTAATGATGCAAAAATGCAGTAAGAAAGTTGATGGTAAATTGATTCAGGATATAAAGGGTTAAAAATAAAAAATACTTCCGAGATTAGAAAAAAAAATTCCCCAAACAGAGGTCAAAAGTTGATTTAGGAAACTTTTGTAATGAGGAGAGTACTTCCTACAAAACTTTAGTAGACAAATTTCTTCCAAATCCCATCAAAAATACGGTTTTGCATAAAGCTGAGGTCTTCAAACCTGGGTACCTAGGAACTTTGACAGATATTTTGTAAGTAATCACTATTTACTTAGTCAAAGCATTCAAATTTTAGTAAAATTTTAATTTTTATGTAAGTAACACTACCGTCTCAGTCGACAAAAGATCGGAAAGGTTTTGGTGAAGACAATAGGGCATTGTCCCGCAATTCTATTGACAAACGGAAGGATCATAAGTTTTCCTGTAATAGTTTGCTATAATACCCAAATTTTGGAATGGGTGAAACAAAATGTTTGTGTTGGGGGAAGGCGATTGTGGACTGACCGTCGGGAAAATTCAATGGGCAGCTTGTTTTCCCACGTCAGCCAGGTTCCAAGGACCATGCTCCCAAAGATGATGGTCATAGATAGGAGGAGAGAAAGGATACAACCCTAATACTGAGGTTTCCTGGGAAGGGAAGAAAAGAGCTAGAGAGAGATGCTGTTGGACTCTTCAACAAGAGTCGTGGTTTTTTTTGTTTGTTTGTTTTTTTGGTTAATCGTAACTGAGGCGATGAAGAAATTTTAGGGACTTTGTTTTCCCTCTTGTTTCTGTCACGATGTTTAAGCCTTTTTCTGTCTTTTATCTTTCTTTAAAATGAACTGTTAAGTTTATACTGTTGAAAGAAAGGCCGCATCTTATTCTTCATTACATCCACCATCAATTGGACCCAAGCTGCTAGACCGCCGGGTAGACTAAGATGAGACAAAGGATAAATTTAGCATTTCGATAGGTGGTTGCTACATTCTATAAAGAAATTTTTACAGGCAATTTGCTTATAAAAATAATTTTAGGGATATTTTTTCAGTATTTTAGGGATAAAATAAAATTTTAAATTTCTTAAAAGTCACGTGCTTCAAATACATTAATCGAGGCACATTGCGTCACATATTAGTCTCTGTTCTTTTGTTTCTCCTTGCTTGCTTCCGAAGATGACGAAACATTTGGATTATCTAGGATAAAGCCGACCCCTTGGGTTGCAGCATACATCCCGTACTACCAAACTAAACATATTAGTTCTGTTAACCTAAATGGGTTTGTTAAATACAGTAGAACACCAGTTAGCATTTTTTATATAATTTTATTTTTATTATATCAGAATTGATAACTCTTATTTATTTATAATTTGTACTACCCTAGCAATAATGAACAAATAGTTAAAAACTCAAAGGGTTCCTCAAAATGTAACAGTTTCATTTCCCAGGTATAAAGGACAAATAAAGTAATTTTTTCTATTTTATATGTAAAATAAATAAAAGTAGTTGCTTTGTTCCCAGACTTTTAGTTTGAATAATTCAGATTTTCAAATTACGGCTATATATTCGTTTCAAAATTAACATTAGTTTTTAGACCATAATATACATCTATTAAATTTAAAACTTATATTAGCTTGATTGATAAGAGGGTAGTGAGATATTTCGCCAAATGAAATGAAAGGAAGTGTGAAAATCTCCTACATTTTCTATCGCATTTCAACCTATCATCTTGGAAGATATAAATCATAGACATAGACATGAAGTAGTGTCGTGGCATCAAAGAGCACCAGCTCCATATCCACGGTAGTAAATTGTTAGTTATGTAGGAAATTAAGATACTGATTTTGGATGACCCACGACAATATTTTATTAACTATCGTAGTAAATTATTATTACTATTTGTTTAAATAAGTTTTAAAAAGTGCAAAATTTAAATTCAAATAAATTGATATTCAAATGCAGAATGAGGAATCTACGTTAGTGAGACGATATTGACAAGGTCGTGTGCAAGGGGAGATTTAGGGGAATCGGTCCCCCTCCGAAATTCTAAAAAGACCTTTTCGGGGAAAGAAAATGGAACCATGTGTGTGGCTGTGTCATCTGCCTAACTGTGCATAGACAACAGCGTGTTTAGTGACATTGAATTAAACTAAAGGTGCAAATTGTATTCGACTAGTAATAGCAGACTGATAGCACTGGGAAAATTCGGAATTTTTTTTGCAAACTTTTAATGCTAACATATTTTATAATATTCGGGAATGTTCATTTGCTTTCAAAATTATTCTTTTTGCTGGTTATACTTCTGTTTTAAAAATTAGAATTGAATACAATGTATAGTTTTCAGTGTTAATTTTACTATTAAACTGATTATGTAGTTCCTTCTAAGTTTTGAATTTGCTCATTATATTGCCGCATAAAGAAAGTTTGCCAACGATCGCAGTCGCCGAATGGTCAGAGCACGAGATCCAGACCCAAAGTTTGTGGGTGCGGTGCTCGCTATGGCGGTTGATCCAAAGTATGGATTTTTAATTTTAAAATGTTATTTATTGTTCCCTTATGTTCTCTAACATTCTGGATCTTTCTTTATTATGTAAATTAGTTATTTCTCGAATATTCTTTTCTGGTATAACAGGTGATACCCACTAGTTGTAGGCAGTTTCTCGATCTTGTAAAGTTGCCAGTTTCTACTTTGCTTCATAAATTCGTCTGTTTGGCTAAATAGTGTGTTCCTTCAAATCTTCATGACAATATCATTTTTTAATCATTTTGATATTTTAAAACCCCATTGTATCATGATACTCGTTAGGGGTATACATACATAATAAAACCTGTAGTTTTACTGAAGTATCATTCACAAAAAACAATGTCTTTCCGCTTGGTCCCCTTCCGAATATAATTTCTGGCTACGGTCCTGGATATTGGAGTATGTTTAATAAAGGTAAACAAGATTTTACTCTCTTTATGGTTGAAAACTATCTTTCAACACTTGCAGTGGAAGCTAGTAATGTACATAAGTTTCATAAATTTTTAAAAATTTTGTATTGCATACATTGAAAATATTTCGAGGAGGATCCAGACCAAAAATACTCATTCGATTGAAGCACTACCATTGTCAGCAAACTCAGTACTAGAGGGCTTGGCCCAGGGAGTACTGTTGCCAATTCATACTACTATGTGAGGATCCAGACCCTCAAACCTTCGACCTGTAAACACATCCTTGCAACTGTTTTATCTTACTTAACTCATATCGTACAAAATAAGAACCACTTCAGGTAGGATACTTATTAGAAATAGACGGTATTTGAGGTTATCAAAATCATCTTAGTTATATATATTAACATTAATAATAATTGCCCTACGCAGCATGTACCCAGTCCATGGCTGCATGTTGATGAATATTATCACAACACATTGGCCAAGTTTGTTGCCAACCATAAAAACCTAATATCATGTTGCCATAAAAATAACAAAATATCAGTTATATTATAATACATTACATGATTCCTACGACTTCTTAATACCATTATATAATATATTTTTACACATTAGGTAGAGCAAAAGAAAACTACTGAATGGTGTTCTTTCGCGTTGTTCCTAATTCTTTAAACCACATCACGAAAGAAACCATAACTTATGATCAACAGAATCAATTAGGCAACTACTTTCCTCGTCGAAACAAATAGTCCACAGCGTGATTTGTTGGTATTAATTTGCCGAGACTATTGAAATATAGAACACTTTAAATATTCTTTAAGAGATCTCCCGCTGATTCGGAAAATCAATCATATGTATTGGTGTGCTGAAAGCGAGAAAAATAAATCGTTCACTCTCAACTGATCGATGTAGAGCGATACCAGAGGGAAAAAAATTAGCAAATGCATCATTTCTCTTTCAGTAGCTCATGAATACAAACGGATTTGCTAGCATCCATCAGTCTCTGTTAAACGTACGTCACACTTGGGTTTTCGTTCAATCCAGTTGGACAGTGTACTAGCTTCTTACGGAAGGCCAGAAGGTAATAGTAGAGGGCCAATCCCATTGCATCTTTTTTGACACACGCAATTAATACCATTAGTTATTTTCAACGACCACTGGAAAGCCAGTCGATCATCAATCATTTTAATAGAGTCCTTTGAATACGAACCCCTGACAGTTTATAACACAAGCGAGAAATTATTCATGTGGTGTTCTTAAGTGGTAGTGATATATCAGGACTAGACCTTTTTTTCAGACATTCTTTATGCTTACCGCATGGTAATAGAAATAAACTTGGGTTAGGATTAAAGGCCAAAAGATATTGATGAAAGACTTGTTTTTATTCTAGAAAATTTGAAAAAAATATATTATACTGCGTATGTAATTTATTCAAGAGTACAGTGTAAAAGGAAAAATGTGGTACTGAAGAAATCAAGTTACTTTTTAATGGAATCAAAAGGAGTCTGAAACAATGTTTTAATCCTCCATCCTAAAAATATTTTAAAGTATATTGCAAGCATTGCGAATTTTTTTGGTCGTTCTTGGCTTTCTAAGGAACTGTATTTATTTTAAATCCTGCATTTTCCATTTTATTTCCATGAACTTCAATATTGGTTATTGTTAGATGATTTCTAGTTTTCTAAAGAAATAAGCTCATTTTAAATGCTTATAGGTCACAATTTATCTTCTTCAGATTTTAATATCGCATATACACTATTTGTTTTCCTGTGAAATAAGCTTACTTAAAACCCATATAATTCACATTTCAATGTAGACTGGGGTTTCTTAGAGGAAGACCTTATCCCCTTTTGAGAGGCTATTAAATTTATGATGAGTGTCCGGTCATTAAGGTGATAAGCAATAAAATAACAAATGCAGGTCTTTAGTTTACATTAAAATTAAATATAAAATACTAGGCCCATAAAATAAATAAGTAAATATAGTAAAATATAAAAATACTTAAAGAAAGTTTGAGGATAGCTAATAATAGAGATTTTTATTTTATTTTATGATTTTATAATTTTTTAATTAAGAAATATACTGTCAAAGCAGTAAGATAAATGTGAAATGAAGCTAAGATAAAATAACACATGAATTAAGCTAATTTAAGAAATGAAAATAAAATGAAAAAAATAAAAGTTAAAAATTAAGTTCCATTTAAAATTGATGATGAGAAACGCTCGGATCAGGTTCTATACTTTATAATTTACCTTTCTTGAGCTTTAATCTTGGTCAATTGTAGGTGATTTCTGACAGATGTAAATAAATTTGTACTATTTAGCATTTGGCAGTAAATTTTACATTGACAATATCAAAATTGATAGCACCTACACAGTTCTTTGTTTTTCGGTAAAATATGTTTATTTAAAATCCATATATTTCACAATTTCCCTTTCTTGAGCTTCAATGAGATCAATTATAGTCGATTTATGACACATGCAAACAAATTTGTATTATTTAACATTTGGGTAAATTCTACATCGATTTATGAAGCCTTTAACTTACGATATATTAATAATTATTACCTTACATATTAGACAGAATCTTTTTAAAACTAAATTGAGATACTTTTGCAGGGAATAGAATACATATTAATCAGTTCTTAAGATTCTGTTAGCCCTAAGAATATTTCTAAAATATTCAGCTTTTATGACTAATAAAATAAGTAGAATAAGTGTTTGAAAAATAATATTATGGTTCTTTTTGAACAAAGTGGGAAACCATGATTGTGCATTAAATTTTGTTTTTTCCGTTAAAACTATTTTTGCAGAGGATACAAGATGCGTCTACTCGAGAAAATACATAATTTTTATCCAAAATTTAACTACCCTTTGAAACAATGAAATTATTAGCCTCAATGAATTTAAAGGATAAAAAAATTTTCAAAAAAGTTTCAGAAATGTGTGAAGCATTTTCGTGTATCTTAGATTTGTCTATTTGTTTTTATCAGACAAATAATTAACAAAGTAAAAACGTTATTTTTTTTTAATAAAAATTTTGATTCCACTAAGAATCTTGCATACATACAAAAATATAAAAATATTTTAAAGTTTAGAAAAAGATTATAGTTTTAGGATAAACGCATCAATAGACAGTGTGCAACAATTTGATAAAGATTGAAGAAAATTTGCACCTGAAGCATTTTGAACTCCCCGATAACACTGCTTTGCAAGAAAATTATAACCGACACCATTCCTGCTGATTCTGTAAAAAGACTTGTTGAATCCGAGTGTGAACCTCGTTTCTTTCCATCACCAACTGCTTATTTGGACGCCCTCCTCTGAGCCACTGTGAGGGACCATCAACGTCATGTTTTGAGATGTTTAACCTTGTATTGTGCTCTTTTGACTATAGTAGAGAAATGTAATCGTTATCTTCCTTCAGTGCATCTTTGTAAGAGTGCCTGAATATGTAAGGTGATTAATACCGAGCATTGTTTTAGTTATGCAGATGTTAAAATCCTCCCGATACCTCTTTCTGCTATGTTTGCGGTGAGTTTAATTTAAAAGTTTTAATAAAAACTCTTTCCTCCGTCTTTGAAAACTGCTTATAAATTTTACTTTCCTTGCACATTTGAAAGTCGGGACAAGGATTGGGCTCCAAAGTTTTGCTGCATTACATGCTGCAGGTTTGATTTATTGGCTAGATGGTACTTATATATCAATGCCATCTGCTGTGTTCATGGTTTGTCGAGAATCTCAATGCCATTTCACAGACTGTTGTTTTTTTATGATTTACACCTAGAAAGAGAAAGTAAGCACACAATTCAGTATGCAAATGTTCCTTTATCTGTAAGACTAGTCCCTCCCAATGGATCTTTGCCAATCTCAGTGCCGCCCAAAACCTAAACTCTTGAGCCTCAAATGTATTTGGAGGATTCTGAGACAATGCCTGGAGTATCATCGTCAATCGATGTTGAAGATTATACAGCTGATGTAGTTCATTGACAACAACAACTTGTTACTCAGCCAGGGATGGACGGACTCATCCAGGATTTGGAGTTACCTAAGAATAAATTTCAATTTCTTACATCTCGACTTCAGTTGAGGAGACTCTTAGAAAAGTATTTCTGAGCAAATCACGAAGCACGTTAGTTATTGCAAACCCACCTTGATCTAAGTAGTTTTGGTTCAGAGAGCCGTTGTCGTATAGTGAATCTTCCATGCTTTTTTGAGAGAACTTCGAGACTTCTGTTCCTTATATTTTTATTATTTCGGGGTGTTTGGAGGAAATAAAAGCTGATGAAGCTCAAATATGTATAAAATAAGTAATAAAACTGAAAAAAACACTATATAAAAACAATAATTAATTTTTTTAATTAATTATATTTATTTATTTAATTAATTATTTTTAATTTAAGGAAGAAAATCCTCCCCCCCCAAAAAAAAAAAAAAATATCTCCTTTCTTGCTACAAATGCTTATGTTTCAGAGCTCTTCACCTCTCTAGCCACTCAATACTAAATGGTTAAAATAATCCCCGCCCCACTTCCAAATTAAATTAATAGTCATATAATTACAAAAAAGTGATAAACATAGGAGAGGGGGCTTCCACAGGTGGTGAGGTAAAACAAGTTTTACATTCGGACTCAGAAGATCATTTTACTTAATAATCAGCAGAAATGGTGTCATATTTTTCATTTCTTTATTTTTTAAGATCATGTATCGTTAAATATAGAAATGTAACGGTTAGTAATTTGACTGAAGAGCCGAATACTAAATAACCAGCCATATTTTAAGCCAATTACTGAATATTA
The DNA here is from genome assembly GCA_032207245.1 of Pardosa pseudoannulata. Lineage (NCBI taxonomy): Eukaryota > Metazoa > Arthropoda > Arachnida > Araneae > Lycosidae > Pardosa > Pardosa pseudoannulata. The sequence goes on from CM063501.1 coordinate 175,556,986, forward strand.
ATCAGCCAAATACTTATTTTGTTTTTTAAAAAATTTAGCTTTTGATTGTAATTTTTTAAAAATAATTTTCAAATTTTAAATAAAAAAATTAAATAAACATTAACAACTTGATGCATTTTTGCATTATAATTATATAATCATGTGTTATACAATTATATTACTACACATTAATGTTTATAATTACAATTAAATCTTTATTATTATTATCATCATCATCATTGTCGTGATTCTCATCTCTGTTATTATTAAAGATACAGAGCTGTTACTCAAGATATTTCTAAAGGATATAATAAAACTATGCATGGAATAATTTGCTTTTTAGATTATTTTTACAGACAAGTAACAGTCCAATTTCATTTTTTCGTTATTTTCTTCTATAAGCAATCAGTAAAAATTTTTCATAAAATGTAATTTTCAAGACATCTGAAAAATGTCTGTGTAAAAACATTCAATTATCTCAAAAAAAGTTTTTAACAAATATATTAAAATCTAAAAAATTTAAAAGGATTTTAAAGAAAAAAGGTTTTTAAAAATTAAAATTTAATTAAATGAGCTGTTCAAATAGACTTTACTTTTCTGAATATCTTTTAAACTGGGTTTTAAAATATGAAACAATTACAATGTTACTACAACATTTAAAATTTTAAAACACTTGAAACGGTGACGTGTTTCTAAAAGTTGGAATACACCCAGACAAATTTCAAAATTATATACAAGTATATGACTGATTAAATTAGGATCATGTTTTAGGAGTATAGTATAATTTAGCCTTTGCTCAGAATTTTCAGTTTAATTTTTAATTAAATGATTCTACTCCTATCTTAGAGAAAGATTTCTTGTGAGACTTATTTCTAAACAAACCAATGTCCCAGAGGATTAAATTGAACTCCATTTCGATTTTATTTTTAGACGGTCATGTTTATCTGTTTTAAAAAGAATTCCCTTGAAATATGTGAAACATTCTGTTGTTGAAAAAAATATAAAAATAAAGTTTTACCGTCCAAATATTTCTCCTTTTATTATCATTGCCTTACAAATAGGAAAACATATATACGAAATAACTCTAAGCTTTCAATTAGATCTAAAAGATTTATCGAAAGTAATTTAAAACTATGATTTAAAACGGATCAGATTTTATATATCAAATATAAAATAATATTTATTTTTCATTTATTTAGGCTAATGAAATTTTCCTTGGGTAAATACATTTTATGTTTTAAAAAAATCTTAAATTCTAATATGTGTTTTTGATAAACTTCTCTAATCAGTAAACAGACTAAAATCAAGTTTTCCAGAAGGCATGCCTATTTTGGGGGGCGGGGCAAAATAAACGGGCAGTTGACGAAAAATAATAATGAGCAGGTCACAAAGAGAAAGTGAGCTTGTAATTATCGTGCAATTAGAGCATTTTATAATACTCGACAGCTTAAAAGTTGAAAGATCCAAATCCAAATAAAACATCTAATTGGGACATGAAAAACCCGACCCCTCCCACAGAACGAGTTTTAAATCCTGTTGCGGTAGCAAGCTGGAAAATACAGACAGCATTACTGTTAATTTTCAACACAATTAACACGATTCCATGAAACTGTTTACATAACTCTAGTTTTCGCAAATATAGTTATTAAATATCATAAATACATTTCATTTCGTGAAAAAGTATCAGTGACTAGTGTGCTACCCTGAACATAAGGCTAAATCGGATATAGCCCAAGTTGCCTCGATTTTGCTTGCACTGAAATCAGTATGGCAGATGTAAGAAATTGAATTATAAATTATTTAGTAGTTTTTTTTAATAGATAATAAGTTAGCTTTGTAACCTACTCAAATTTCTCTGTATTCTGGAAGAAATGACTAGAAAATGCATTTTCTGATAATTAGGACGCATTACTATAGGCCATTGGCTCTAAATATGTCACGACGGTAATAATGAGAGTGAAAAAAGGATGTATTCACGCTGAAATAAAAAAAAAAAACTGTAGGAGTCATCAACATTCTAATAAGGATGAAACAATTTCAAAATTACCTTTGACTAAAACTTTCACTTCAAAACACAAATTCATTCAAAGGCTTCAAAGGTGATGTGGCAACTGGACCATAAGAGCCGAGCCCTTCAATCCAGAGGCTTCTGTCAGTAAGCACAAAAATGACAACGAGCGAAAAATAAACACATAAAAGAGCAAAGAGATAGAAGGGTGGATTCGTGAGTTCATAACACAAAACTAGAGAGTAGAGAGTTTAGGGATAGAAAAAAATAAAATATTTTTGTGACCAGTGACATCCGTACGAAAAAAGCCAAAAATATAGAATAATAGTGATCAAAATCGAAAAAATTAAAAATTTTGGAAAAAATAAAAATATATGTTTTAAAAATAAATAAATTGCATTAAAAATCCGAAAAGGGCCTAAATAATAATATTTAAACATAAAACTAATTTTTATTAATTTAGATTAAGTTTTATAAATTTTTGTCTATTGAATAATAGTGATCAGAAACGATAAAGTTAAAAATTTAGAAAAATAAATATATATGTTTTAAAAATAAATAAATTGCACTAAAAATCCGAAAAGGGCCTAAATAATGATAAATAAACGTAAAAAACAATTTTTATTAATTTTGATTAAGTTTTAGAATTTTTGTCTTCGCCGGGGACAGAACCGTACACCCGACGAGATCGATGAAGTATTTATTCTGTCCAAAAATTGTACAAATTAGCTGGAGTACATTAGAAATTAAATAATTTTAAAGGAACTCTCAAAATTTTTAAGAAAGTGATTTCTCCATTCCTTCTACTTTAGTTATCTAATCTGACTTTAGTAATAATAATACATGTTATTAATTTTTGGAACCAATGTAAGTATAACTTTAGTTTCTGCTACCGAAATGCTGGTAATTTAAATGAGCTAATTCGCTCTCAAAGATTTTACGAAAGTTGATTTTATTTAAGGAAAAATCATCGTTTAAATTCTTCGACCAGAACCAAAGACTTTTATTTTTTTAAGTATATCTTCCGATCAAAACCTAGACATCCTTCTTAAAAGAAGGGGAAATAGAAGAAGTACGTGCAAAATGATGTTTATGTAGATTGAGGTTTAAAACAAAGAAAGAACCAAAATTTATTCACGAACGTCCCCGAACATGCTGTGCCATTTTGTTGATTTGTTTCGCATGCTGTCAAACACAAAAATAGTCTGGACTCCTCCCTTGAATATGCAATGTCTGGATTAGATTTTCAGTTGCTCAAAAGGAATAAAGCGTAATATAGAATTGTATTTTTAGATTATAGAACAATCTAGTTAAAAAAGAAATTCATATTTGGATTCTTAGAAAAATGTAGTAAACATTAAATTGGCTGAGATTCTGCTATACTGCTACACTTAGCTCTGTGTTAACTTAGGGGGGAAATTTCCTAGCGAAGAATAGTTTACAATTCAACGATAATTCTAAAGCAGTAGTTCCCAAAAGGGTTCCTACGGACCCGCAAGTGCTCGTGTTAACGCTGAGGGTGGTATATCATGCATAAAATATAATTTACAGTTGAGAGGAGAATGTTTGATGGTCCACGGGCGAAAGTTTTAATCTCAAGTAAAATTATTATGGCCCATTTTTATTTTCACGAAAGTTAAAATAATCTTTCACAACTTTTTTAGTTGTTGATTTTTTCTCTCATTGTCAATTTTATGCTCAGTGATTGCAGTCTTAGGATTAGAGGGCTAGGCCCATACAATCCTGTCGTTCTATGTCTAAAGGCCATGAAAAATGAAAAGCATTTATCCCAAAATTTGAATTTTCCATAATTTTACGATCGTGAGTGAAACTTTGTGATATTAAAACTTTAGTTTTCTGCCGAATTATCAGTTAGTGTAAAAATAGCCCCAACTAAGCTTCTAATAAACTGTAAACAAAGCATTGTTTTAGGAAACTAAGTTTACAATCTGTAAAATATACTAATAAAATATTTTATGAAAATTTTGGTTGAAATTGGATTTAATAAACGAAATCGGTTATCTATCTTACATGAATTTAAATATAATCTACAGAACTTTAATTTAAAAAGATGGTATCAGGGTAATTTTAATAAAATCACTGTTAATAATATATTTATTGCTTCACTTGCACGAAGATAGTATTTTAATTCTGTTTGTTAAGATAATCAAAATAATTAATTTAAACTGAAACGATTTCTTTTATTTACATACGAAAATCCTTTTAGCACATGCTCAAATTAAATCGGAAAGTGAAAAGCAGTTATTCCAGAATTTGAATTTCCTATAACTTTGAGTACATGAATGAAATTTTGTTCTATTTAAACTTTCATTTTATTCAATCTCTGATTTTCCAGCTAGTGTAAATAAAAATAGCATATACTAAGTATCTAATTAAAGTATAAACAAATGATTAATTGCTTTGCACTTCTAAAACAACAATCTGTAAAATAAACCTGTAAAATATTTTTATGAATGTTTGGTCGAAATCGGCTATATTAGGCGTAATCTGTTATTTATCTTACAGAAAATTAAATATAATCAATAGAACTTGAATTTAAAAAGATGGTGTCAGAGTTATTTAAAAAAATTACTTTTAATAATTTATTTATTGCTTCACTTGCACGAAGATAGTATTTGAATTCCGTTTGTTAAGATAAAATAATCAATTTAAACTGAAACGATTTCTTTTCATAGCAAATATATTTATATAGGAAAATCTTTTTTAACACATTCTGAAATTAAATCGAAAAGTGAACAGCAGGTATTCCAGAATTTGAATTTCCAATAACTTTGCGTACATTTAGAAATTTTGTGATATTCAAATTTTCATTTTATCCAATCTCTGATTTCCCAGCTAGTGTAAAAAAAATAGCATCTACTAAGTATCTAATTAAAGTATAAACAAAAGATTAATTGCTTTGCACATCTAAAACAACAATCTGTAAAATATACTGGTAAAATATTTTATGAATGTTTGGTCAAAATTGGCTATATTAGACGTATTTGGTTATTTATCTTACAGAAAATTACATATGATCGATAGAACTTGAATTTAAAAAAAAAAAATGGTGTTAGGGTTATTTTTTAAAAAACTTCACTCTTATTAATTATCAAGGTTAATTTTTTTAAATTATCTGTTAATAATTTAATCATTATTTTAATTACACGAAAATAGTATTTTAATTTTGTACTGTAAGTATAATGGACATAATTAAACTAAACAGAAAATATTTATCTTGAAGGGAAAATATTTATACAGAAAACTCCCTTAGAAGCCTGCTCAAATTAAATCGAAAAATGAAGAGAAATTATTCTAGAATTTGCATTTTCCATAATTTTGCGTACATGAATGAAACTTTGTGTTATCAAAACTTTCATTCTGTCCAACCACCGATTAGACATTACAGACCCGTTTAATTAACCAAGCGAAGAAGCTGCGTCTGACAAATTGAGGGATGAGGGTGCCAAAATGCTTTGCAGCTTTATGCCTCATTTGAGTGCGTCATACATGTACTTATATGACTAGGTTTACCACATTTGATATGGAAACATTTGCCTCATAACAGTTAGCGGATATATATTACAGTTTCTTAGACTCTTTGTTTCAGATGCAGAATAAGTTTGGAATCTTCGGATGAACCACAAATGAATTTTTTTCTTATCTCATAATGGAATCTGAACAATATCATCAGAAATCCTACAAGACAAAGAATATAATGAATTCCGCCAAACTCAATTTTAGTTTTTAAATTTTTATCTCCGCAGCCTTTACCCTCTGTACAATATAACTTGTCTATAACTCTTCCAAGTTGTTTACCTGAATCCTGCCAAATATCATTACGATGGGTCAATCTAAGTCTAAATGCATAGTGAACTTATATACACACATACATACAACGAAATATATATATGTATATAACATATATTTACATGTATTTGTATATATTATATATATAATATGTATTACATATATATATATATATATATATATATATGTGTGTGTGTGTGTGTGTGTATGTTACATATATGTGTGTGTGTACAGAAAGAGATATAACCTTTTTTCCAAAAGCTGGGATTTTTTACAAAAAAAAATTCTATTTTTCATATATATAATATATATAAAAAATAATTTCATATATAATATATATATATATATATATATATATATATATATATATGAAACATAGCGTAGCATGCCATGCTTCAGGAATGTAACGGGGTCGAAGGGGTGTAGTCGTCGGCGAAAAGAATAAGATTTATCAAGAGAACATTAGCAGCATCTTTATTTAGCAACATCCAACAGCAAAATCTCTCAAAAAATGGTCGTGTGGCCTTTTATAAGGTTGGGGACGCAACAGGTGTGAGAAAAGGAATATGCTTAATCAGCATAGTAGGATAGCTAGTTAAGTTCGCCAACAGGAAGAAGATTTTTCTAAGACAAAAGAGTTTAATGCCAAGAAGCTACTGAGAAGATGACGAAATCGCAGATTTGGTGGTTTTTTAAAATAGGAGTTAGTAATTTTAGTTTAAGACTAAAGTATTAAATTTTTACATTACACACACACACACACACACACACACACACATATATATATATATATATATATATATATATATATATATATATATATATATATATATATGTAATTCATCAAAATAATACCTGCCGGTCACAATAATTATGTAGCCTCTATTATTTTTACTTGCCCGGGCTACTGGGCAAGGAGGAAAGATAAAACCAGCTGCAGTAGTAAAGAACAATGCAGTCTGGCCACATTGAAGAGAACGGCACAAGTCAAACTTTATTTCAGAGCTTCTAAAACGGACATCTTTACTAGTTAACGACAGACATGAGAAAAACACAAAAATCACTCTGCTCGGATTGAGATGCAATTTTCTCACTTACTCAGCGAATTTAAGTGTTAAAATCAGGAAAAACGCGGAGCCGGCGACAGCTGGGAAACGTGTTGAATAGACAGAAAATTTACATCTATAGGATAGAAAGTTGTGGGAATTGGATAGAAAGAATTTTAAGCGAAGAACGCTCCTTTGATTAAGACGTTTAGAGGCTGGGGAAAAGATTTTAAAGAATTAGAATGAGAGAGAGGAGGTTTTTACGGAAATATTAAAGTTAAATAATTTTGAAATATTACACACACATACACACACACACACACACACACACACACACACATATATATATATATATATATATATATATATATATATATATATATATATATATTATATGTGTGTGTGTGTGTGTGTAGACAGAGAGAGGGAGTAAGAAATCACCTTTTCCAAAAAAATGGGATTTTTTAGAAACAAATTCTTAAAAAAATTCCACATAATTTCTTTGTTAGTTTATGACAATATATTTGTATGTGTGTCACAATTTTCTGTTACACGGAGTCCAGATTGGAATAAGAAATGTATGTGACCAAAGTTTAGAGTCTAATTGTTTTTTAACTATACCCTACAGCAATCTATATAACGAAATGCTTTAGAATTGTGTAAATTAACATACGTTATACTAAAGTATATCGTTACAAAGAGTGGAGATTGTAATCAAAAAGGAAGGAGTAGTAGACATTAAAATGGTCCTAAATACAAATGTCAATATTTTATAACTAATCGTTTTTGTATTATGCTCTACGGCATTAATAACGTTATATTGATATTTGTCGTTATATAGAGTGAGAATCGAAATCAAAAGAGGAAGTACATAACTAGACGTTATAAGTCTTAAATAAAAAATTTCGATACTTTACAATTAATTGTTCTTATTGTGCCTTACAGCATTAATATACGCTGCATTTAAATTTTTCTTTATATAGATTGTAGATTGCAATCAAGTGAAGATGAGCAAAGTAAAATAATATACGAGTCCTAAATGAAAGATTTCAACTGTTTACAGCTAATCACTTATAAGCATGTCTTCCAACCGTAATTTTTTTCGTTCCGCCAAAATATATATATCGATTAAGTTCTTGTATTCGTTCCGCCAAAAGTAACGGTTTTTCGTTCAGTTCCAAATGAATAGTTTCGTTTTACGTATATTCTTATTTCTATTGAAAATATAACTCTACCATAAACAAAAAATGTAATTCTATCAAAATTTAGAACATTTTATTCTTTTGTAATTGGTGGCTTGTGTGAATCGATACAATTAACCAGCATGTACGATAAGAGTGGTGAACAAAGAACAGCAAGCATTGGCATTGCTATACACTAAACAAATCGCATTTGACAATTAATTATTCAACTGAATTAAATATGTCTTCTACAAGTTGTTTCACGCAAAACTGACACAGAAAAGTACTAGTGAACATAAAAACAGGAAATCGAGAAGTGATGTCCACGTAGTTCGGTTTGGTTTGAAGCGCTACGGTCTACTTTTTCTCAACACAAAGGTTAATATGACCGGTACCTACTGCTTAGAGCCGATTCCTAACGTCTACGAACATCCATGCCATAGTGGGATTCAAACCCATGAACTATGGTACCGAAGATCAGCACCTTAATCATTCGGCCATTGTTCTGCACAATATGTATGTAATGAGGATAATGGTTGACGTTAAATTAGAAAATATTGATAAGTTGATTACAGTAACAAAATGACCGAAAATATATCGAACCGAAATAAACTGATATATTTTCTGGTTCAGTTCCGGTTTTCGATTCGATACCCTGCTTTATACAAAGAAGTAAAACCTGCATTCATTCAAACCGTATTTTGTGAAATGTAAAAAGCTAAAAAATATTAAAAATTAATCTTCCCTCCTTGAAAATATTGATAAGTTGATTACAGTAACAAAATGAAGATATATCGAACTGAAATAAACTGATATTTTTTCCGGTTCAGTTCCGGTTTTCGATTGGATACCCTGCTTTAATCAAAGAAGTAAAACCTGCATGCATTCAAACCATATTTTTTGAAATGTAAGAAACTGAAAAATATTAAAAATTAATCTTGCCTTCTAGAAAAAATTGATAAGTTGATTAATGCAACAAAATGAACGAAGATATATCGAATCGAAATAAACCGATATTTTTTCCGGTTCAGTTCCAGTTTTCGATTCGATATCCTGCTTTATACAAAGAAGTAACACCTGCATTCATTCAAATCGTATTTTGTGAAATGTAAGAAGCTAAAAAATATTAAAAATTAATCTTCCATCCTAGAAAATATTGATAAGTTGATTACAGTAATAAAATGACCAAAGATATATTGAACCGAAATAAACTGATATTTTTTCCGGTTCATTTCCAGTTTTCGATTCGATAACCTGCTTTGTACAAAGAAGTAAAACCTGCATTCATTCAAACCGTATTTTGTGAAATGTAAGAAGCTAAAAAATATTAAAAATTAATCTTCCATCCTAGAAAATATTGATAAGTTGATTACAGTAACAAAATGACCGAAGATATATCGAACCGAAATAAACCGATATTTTTTCCGGTTCATTTCCGGTTTCCGATTCGATACCCTACATCGTATAAAGAAGTAAAACCTGTATTTTTAACCGTATATATTTAAACCGTATTTTGGAAAAAATGTAAGAAGCTAAAAAGTATTAAAAATTAATCTCCCATCTCGTGTTTACAGGTAATGAAACCTCTTAAATAATTCTAAAACTTGATACATTTTTTTCGCATACCTGCATTCCCTCTCTACGATAACTTCTCAAAACACACTTTATTAAAAGTGTAAGTAGTTTTATTATATACTTATTCATTCACCAGTTTCATGTCACCATAACTTTTTTTTTTTTTTAATAACCCGTAGATACTTGTTTGAAGAGACTCTCTTATTCTTTTTTTAATCGTGCTATTAATCACTGTCATTCTCAAATCCAATTAATTACACTTTCGTTAAAGTTAATTACTTTCCAAAGAATTCGTCGAGACGCACTTATCAAATGGGGTTTCAAGAGCGACACACACACAATTGCTGGAATACTCCGGCTAAGCCACGTAATTAGCTATTGAATTATAGTAATGGCGAAATTATGAAATTTGGGAAAATTAATTATTTTTCTTTTATGTTTAGGGAAAAAATAATTATCTAATAATACCATGTTCGTCTCATCTGTATATTATATAGCAGGGGTGGCCAAACTTTTGGAATCCGTAGTCTACTCCACATTTAAAAAATCGAAGGCGGTCTACCAATGGCAGAGCTAAATTAACGTAATGTACATGTATATATATATTTATTTTCGGTAACAAGAAAAAATAGTAAATTATCTGAATATTTACAAAATAAAAATTTCCTGACGAAAATAATCAAAGTATTCCTATATCAAAAATTGACCATCCTATTCACTTCGTCTAGTTGAAATTTGGCACCTTATATCTGCGACAAGTTTATCATATTGTGGCTGGCACGAGCTTATTCCAATGCGTAAACACGAAATTAAATGTTCTTCTGTTAACGAACCATTACGAACCAGGCTTGCCACTACAAAGCGCCAAAAAGCTTGGAAAGCTTAAAGTCTCCAGCAACGTCAGACATCGCCTGAAAATTCGCCAAGTTTGGCGACAAAAACCGCGGTGTGTATAGTATATCGAATCAGTACCATATAATGATTATATGGTACTGATTCGATTATATTATAATCTAACTATCCCACTTTGTCAAGTTGTTTCTATTTAATTCTCCACTGTAAAACGACAATTATATTGTATTATTTTGCACAGTTTGTTTTAGATTTTGAAGCTTAAACTGTAGTAAATTTTTGTTTCAAATAATTCATTAATTCTATGTCATAAATCATAAATTAAATTGCTAATATCCAAGGTCATTATATGGATGGTCGCGGGGACTTCCTAAAATGTCTTCGCGGTCGACGTCTTGGCCACCCCTGTTCTATAGAATACACTACTCATTTTAAACATATTCCGAACTAATTAATCTATCTCAGCCTTCATGAAAGCTATGTTACTAACATCAACTCGTTTTAAAGCTATAGTTAGTTTTAATATAATTGAATAGTTAATAGAAGTTAATAGAAATCTATTTTAATTAATTGATACATACATACACATGCGTACATTTGCACATGTGCTTAAAAACAGATAGTTTTAAGACACGGGCTAACTGGCATGGCGAAATTCAGCACATTTGGCGATGGAGAGAAGGAACAAAATTATTTGGCAGAAAAGATATGTATTTAATGCATGCCTTTTAGTATTGTTTCTTGTTTATATTGTCGCATAATATCTGGAGCGATAAACTGGTATATATAATATATATATATATATATATATATATATATATAAATATATATATATATATATATATATATATATATATATATATATATATATATATATATATATATATATATATATATATGTATATATATATATATATATAATATATATATATGTATATATATATGTATATATATATATGTATGTATATATATATATATATATATATATATATATATATATATATATATATATGTATATATATATATATGTATATATATATATATATATATATATATATATATATATATATGTGTGTGTGTGTGTGTGTAATATATCAAAATTATTTAACTTTAATATTTCCTTAAAAACCTCCTCTCTCCCATTTTAATTCTTTAAAATCTTTTTCCCAGTCTCTAAATGTCTTAATCAAAGGAGTGTTATCGACTTAAAATTCTTCCGACACATTACCCAAAGCTTTTTATCCTATAGATGTAAATTATCTGTCTATTCAACACGTTTCCCAGCTGTCGCTGGCAAATGGCTCCGCATTTTTCCTGATCTTGCACTTAAATTTGCTGAGTAAGTGGGAAAATTCTTTCTGTCTTCGCTCTTGGGTTCACCTCTGTTCGAGCAGAGTAATTTTTGTGCCTTTCTCTTGTCTGTCGTTGACTAGTAAATATGTCCGTTTTAGCAGGTCTAAAATAAAGTTTTAATTAAACTTGTACAGCTCTCTTCAATGTCGGCCGACTGAATTTTTATTACTGCTACCTGGATTAGGTTTCTCCTTGCCCAGTAGCCAGGGCAAGTAAAAATAATAGGGGCTATCATGTGTCCAGCAGTTTTACAATTATTGGATTATATATTGTAAGATGCATAAGTCCGTACAGAAGCGTGCCCAGGGGGGGGGGCTGTAAGGGGACATTTACACTCCATCCGATTTTTTTTTATTTCAACTTCTTTTTTCAATCATTAAATGGTATTTTATCAATTTTCAATGATACAGGATTTTATCAATTCTGGTAAATACAAAATTTTATTTTCTTACTATCTCTATTATTTTTCTTAAATGGCCATATTTTTCTAATTTTCATAACTTGGTAAAATTATATCAGTGTATGAATAGTTTTACAACCGAGAAATTAGATTGATATAATGTATTCTTTAGTTTTTACGTGATGATAATGCTAAATTAAATAAGTCTATTTTTTCATGGCAATTATAGGTGCCCATATAAGAGAATTTAGGAGGGGGGGTTCTGAGATAAAAATGTGTGTATACATGTGTTGTATTTGCCTGTTTAAATATTAAATTTAATTTAAAGAATCGACTTTACAAAATGGGGGCAGCTCAAGCCGCTTCTGCACTTTCCATATGGATGCCCTTGTTGGCAATGATAATATGCATCCCCCCCCCAAAAAAAAAAAAATTAAATTAAATTCGGGGTACGAAACTGAGTTCGTACGCAGAGCCGTACCTAAGATTTAGTTTCGGAAGCTTAACTAGCAAATTCTTGTTAACTAGCACATAGCCCGTCATATGACGGGATCAGTAAAATTTTAATTTTCCAATTTGTTGTTAATACCGGCGATAAAATTTTCATTGTAACAAAAAAGTAATCGATGATTCAATTTAAAATTATCACATATGTACCTAATCTATTATTTAAGCCAAATATGAAAGAAAATGTGTTACGTAATATGTAAGTTCAATGATAAAACGCATGAAAATAATGCAGACCATATTTCAATAATTTAAAATAAAAAATTAGGAAAGGAATGACGTCACAATGCTAGAAAAAATGTTATTTTTACCTATTTATTATGTGATAAACTGATAAATTTAAGCGCCTGCTCTTAACCGGAGAAAATAGGGCTTGAATTAATGGCATTAAACGCTCGAAAAGGGGTGAAGGGGTAGATTCCGAACGTTTTAAATACGACAGTATTTTTCGCTGTGATATGAAGCATATTTATACCAATTTATTTTAAAATCATGGATAGTTTAGGAGAAGAAAAACTTGACTCGTTTTGAATTTTGTTAATTGAAAATCGTCAAAAATATGTATTTCAATTGAACTCTGAATAATTAAAGTTTTCGCAACTACAATACTTCCTTTACTTCCTACTTGTGTTTGTTGTTTTTTTACTTTCAATTTTCAATTTTAAATCTTTTAATTTACAATTTCCATTTTCATATTGTTTGATTTTCAATTCTAAATCATTGCTTTTTTTTAATCAAACTTCCTGATCTTTTGTGTTAATTTTGTTGTTTCCCTCAATTTTCTAATTTACTTGTATTAACGGGTTTTTTTTTATATAATTTTTAAAAATCTTGTAAAGAATACATTAATAATATTTTGGGGAGGGTTCACATCGCCGGACACTCAAACCTTTAAATACGTAACTGAAAATAGTCAAAAATATGTATTTCAATTGAATTCTGAATAATTAAAGTTTTCGCTACTACCATGGTTCCTTTACTTCGTACTTGTGTTTGTTGTTTTTTTACTTTCAATTTTCAAATTTAAATCTTTTAATTCACAATTTCCATTTTCGTATTGTTTGAGTTTCAATCCTAAATCACTGCTTTTTTTAATCAAACTTACTGATCTATTGAGACACGTGTAATAACAAATTAATTTTGTTGTTTCCCTCAATTTTCTAATTATTTATTTGTATTAACAGTTTTTTCTATCTGTTTTAGATTTCTTACCCTTTTATCTTTACCTCAAAATTAATTTTAGAATATTAGTGTTACAAAATTGTTTAAATCTAAAACAGATAGAAAAAACTGTTAATACAAATAAATAATTAGAAAATTGAGGGAAACAACAAAATTAACTTGTTATTACACGTGTCTCAATAGATCAGCAAGTTTGATTAAAAAAAGCAATGATTTAGAGTTCTACTGAGTTTTATATTTTTGTCTTATTTGGTGCAGTATGTACCAAGAGGATTTAGAGCCCGTAAATTCCAACCAACCTTTACTTTTTGTGTGTAAAGAAAGTGAAAGACAGGGCATTTCATTAGAAATACCAAAATTGTTCAGGTATGGCATAACTGTGCGACCACACGACACGAATTCCGAAATCGTATTGCAAAACGGTCAGCTGTGGGTGACATGCCCTGTGCGACCTGCGAGAGAATAAACAGCTATACCTATTGGACACGGACACAATGAGCAGAGAAACATGGCAGCTGTCGATGACAGCTTATGGTACGCATTCCCCATCACTAAATAGATGGGAGAAAAGTGTGAACGGGGACGTTAAAACGCTTGTTTTTAGGGGAATTTAGAGTGCAAATAATTCAACATCTTTTAGGCAGAAAGTGAAAGTTATTAATAGGGGTAAAAAATTATTTTGCTGTACTAGAATATAGCCCGTCATATGAAGGGATTAGTAAATTTTTTAGTTTTACAGAATTGCATGAACCCTATAAGGCAGATAAAAAAATGGTTTGTTTGTTTGGCTGAGAATTACCTTTCAACAAAAATAATCGATTAAAATTATCACATATGTACTTAATCTATTATTTAAGTCAAATAAAAAAGAAAATTATTTACGTAATATCTAAGTTTAGTGATAAAACGTATGGAAATATTGCAGAAAATATTTAAATAATTTAAAATAAGAAATCATTCAATGAAATGGTTAAAGGAATGACGTCATAAGGCTAGAAAAAAATTGTTATTTTTACCTATTTATTATGTGATAAAGTGATAAATTTAATCGCTTGCTCTTAAAGTGGGGCTTGATATGACATTAAACGCTCGAAAAGGGGACGGGGTGGATTTCGAACGTTTTAAAGAGGACAGTATTTTTCGCTGTGGTACGAAGCTTATTCATACCAATTTACTTCAGAATCGGATCTATAGTTTAGGAAAAGATAAACTTGACTCGCTTTGAATTTTGCAAACCCTAACTCATCAAAAATCTAGTATGGATGCCTCTATCCATTCCAGGTCCAACTGCTTCATAAATTCGAGGACAGACGGACAGATAACTTAGGCTATTATTACTTTACGAGAAGAAAGTTTAAGGATACACAACATGAAACGTTTATGTGGCCAGGGACATCCGTAAAGCAATACGTGAATTTAATAAAATAAAAATTATAAAAAGTTGAAAAAATAGTAAAAATTTATTTTAAAAATAATAATAAAACGACTTTCGGAATAAGAATTTAAAAGAAAAGGCAGAAAATATTAAATTTATTAGACAATAAAAAACTTGGCTGCTTCGAGGGATAGAACCGTCAGCCCGAAAAGTACCACGATCAAATGGGCGGACACACTACCAAACGTACAACGCCCGCACGTTGAAAGCGAACTAATTAGAGTATAGGAAGGTTCAAGTAGAAACAGTCCAGAAATTTAACTATTACTCTCTGCCTTTGCCATTCTATCAAGAATGAATTTTGTACAGAATAAGAGGAAGGATAAGGCTTGAAATAATAACATTAAACGCTCGAAAAGGGGAATGGGGTGGATTTCGAACTCGCTTTCAATTTTGATAACCCTAACTCATGAAAAATCCAATATGGATGCCTGTATCTATTCCAGGTACAACCGCTTCAGAAATTCGCGGACAGACAACTTAAGCTATTATTATTTAGGGGATTAAAAGGGGAGAGAGCCCTTAAATCTTGATTTTTTAAATAGCCATTTTTTATTATAAAATTTTTAAATAGCATTTTTATTAATAAGAGCAGAAATGATGCAAAACACAATGCGCTGAAATCTACAATAAAAAATTTGTGATTAAATATGAAAAACTTCTTAAAACTTGCCCCATATCAAAATGTTCCATAAAAATGTTCAAAACCCACACGCACAATATATATATATATATATATATATATATATATATATATATATATATATATATATATATATATATATAACATGTATATAATATATATATATAAAACCTGTATATAATATATATATATATATATATATATATATATATATATAGATAGATAGATATACAGGGTGTCCCAAAACGACCGCATAAACTCATACAGTAGAACCTCGATTGTGCGAGCTAATTGGGACCGTTAGAACCTCGGATATCGAAAATCTCGGTTAATAGAAACTATGTATAAAAACCTTCCGTGCTTGCGAATTTTACTAACTTTTAAAGTAAAAACAATAGAACGTTTTTTAAATGATAAAATAAACATATATGAATTTATGTTTCATATTTAAAAAGATTTAAAAAGAAAATTAACTCTAGTAGTAAATTTTAAAAAGTAAATGTAATTTTTTTTTGGGGGGGTAACTTAGGGATTCATAATTCCACAAATGTACATTCTTACTTACTGTCATGTACGGAGACACGATTCTAATCTCGGTCTGGGATCAAAATCCCGCACACGACGAACAGCTTTCATAGGTTCTACGTTCTTTACAAAAGGATATGATGAGGTCAGATTTAGATCCGAAGCATTACAGCTTCCTATTCTATTTATATTAATTCCATTAATTAAAAGGATATAAATCGCGTCACCACAAGGATTTATTTTAGAGTTAGTGTTTTGCGTAATGATTAATTTTAGATAAAATTATTGAAATAGAGAATTTGTTGAAAAGACGATAGTATTTAACGTTCCTGAAAATGAAAAAAGATTTCATCTTTTCAAGCCATCGATATGGTTGAAATACATACTTTTTCTTTAACAATGTTCGGGTTATAAATTCCCTTTCGCCATGAAAAAAAGATATATAATAATATTGTTACGAATTTGTTAGTATACCTTAAATTTAGCATGGGACTCTCGCTAAATTGGCGAGATATCGTCTCGTTGGCGACAGTTTTAGTAACCTATTTTTTGTCGTCGTTAAGAGGATCTCTCGGTCTACGGAGTACGCACGGTGTGTTGTGCTTGATGCGGAAATTGGTACGTGAGCCGACGGCATTGTGCTCAAATTGTTCCGCGGTGATTTTGTCGGTGTGTTGTATCTTTTCCAACTGATTGCGAATAAAGTATTTGTCTTCGTGCTGCAGTCTTGCTTGCTTAAAGTCCATTCAATCCCCGAAACAAGTTTTGAAAGTTCATAACAATATATATTTTTCAGATTTAATCTTCATCACAGAAATGTATTTCTCAACAGCAAAACTTTATAGTTGATGTATACAGACTGACGTGTATGTTGTAGACACTTGCTTACTTGTAATCTTATATAAATTGTCATTCTTTAACGCAGCAATATTCAATTTAGGAAAATACAACTTACTAAACATTTAACAACCGGTAAATTTTGACTTTTTGTTATGGAGGAAGTAGAGGTTTATATTTAATGACGATTTCACGAGAGTAGATCAAAGTAAGGTTACAAGGCCGATATTCCTTGAGTTACGTCTGTTATTCTTATAGTTAAGTTTGTGTGGTAATTTTAATGCTTGCGGTTGGAAACTGTGCAGCTTCAGCCACAAGCCACCTACAGCGCTATTTGCGCGGTTAACACAATTGGTGACAAGTTTCGACAACTTGTCTTGCGATGAAATCTACAGTTATTAGATCGCTCTGGTCGAAGCATGTAACCGCGGCTGAAATTCATCGGGAGCTAGTAGAAGTTTAAGGAGAGACTGTAAATGTCGCTTCAGCATGCTTCGGAATGGTGTCGAAAGTTAGAAATCGGTACAGAAATAATCACTGGGGCTTCTTTATAGCCTGAACCTTGCTCCAAGGGACTATCAACTTTTTCCTTACTTGAAGGATCACCTGGAGATTATGACCCTGCATTTATTTTTCCGTACCCCAGCCACCATTAATGAATACGGCGGATCTTTTGCAGGCTCGAACCTCGTTTCCGCAATCTTACGAGATTGCTGACTTAGTAGACTGAGCTACCACAGTTAATATCCGTTTTGTACCTATCATGTTGTATTTATGCTATTGTTTTTATGTTCATATGACTCATTATTTTATTCTTGTCTATGTTTTATTTAGTATTCCTTATAATGCTGCTGCAAATGATTAAATAAATAATTAAATCCAAAAGGCACTGAATTGAATAAAATAAAACAATTTTTAAAAATAAATTTATATTTCAATAAAGTTATAAATTTTTAATAAGCAAATAAATCCCACAGAACTTAGAATTATTTGTTTGTCTTTGGGGCATTCCTGCATAGGCACAGGGGATTAATCAATTTTATTAAAATTATAAAAAAAAAAAAACTAAAAAAAAATCTTACAGTACTTCTTTTTCACATTTTATTTATATTTAAATGGTGTTGATAATATATTGATTAAAAATTGTACATTTTAAAGATATTTTTTCTATGATAGCATTGATTTCCTTGTTAGCTTCTTTTTGCTCTAATTGCTTTTTAACCCCTTGACATAAAATGACATCTGGGAGACGTCAGTCATTTCATGTACCAAAGTAGACTTTGACATCGCTGAGACATCAACAGCTGTTTTCGACAGATGTCATGCAGCATTATATTAATTCATAATTTTATACTGTTACTTAATTGTACATTACCATAAACCTCATTAATGTTACATAGCAATATAAACTTCTTTACTCAGCTTGCACAAAATTGTTCAGATGAGCCAGAAGTAAATAGTATTCTTTAGATACATCAGATTCTGTTTTACCAGGCTTGCAACTGCTGAAGTACTTTCAAAAAGGTGAGAAAAGTGACAAATAATACAGAATAAGTAACTAAAAAATGACTAAACATTGAAAAAAAAAAAGCGATTTTGTTTTCTCCTCTTGATTACACATGCTATTAAGATTTTTGTATTTATTTTAACTCTAAATCAAATGATTCATGCAAGACATGATTTTAGTGTTGAATACACAGAAGGTTAAAAATTTTGTTTAACGCAAATCAACATTGCTTTTTATTCAAGAAAATCTATAAATTAAATTTGATTACAAACAATACATTAATTTTATAATCACAATTTTCTGCATATATTAATGATGTTTTGAAATATGTACATAGCTAGATTAGAGTATCTAGACAAAAATTGTGAAGAAAAAGAAAAAGAGAAATGTGTGCTTTGACGTAAATTACTTTAATGTATTAAATGTACATTTCAGTACAAATGTAGATTTCAGGAACTTCTTTACGGCTTTTTAAAATCCCTAAACTCTGGAAACCATGTGACTAATTACATTTTAGTAAGAAAAATAAGATTAGAGCATCACATTTTTGGTATTTCATTAAAATATTTTGTTATTAATTCAGATTTTCTTTTTTCAACAACAGACTTTTGCTGTGATACACCATGAAAAAAGTGATCGTTTACTTAAAAAAGTGACTAAAAGTGATCAATTGTAAAAAAAGTGACTAAAGGTGAGAAAAGTGACGGAATTGCAAGACTGTGTTTTACTTGTATGTCAAGGTGTTAATCCATTATGATTTTTTTCTTTTGCACTTCAATAGATTAATTTTCTGAAAATTCATTTTTTGTTGTTTTTTTTCATATTCTCATTTAACAGCAAATAAGCATTTTTAAAAAAATGCACAAGAGGTCTATGATTGGATTTTTTTTCTTTTTTAATTTTGACTGACAGAGTTCTTAAACTATTTTGTAAAAAAAATTCAGATTTTTTTTTTTTAATTTTACAATTTCTTTGATAACTCCCTTATATTTCCAGAATCACCAAATCTGTACTCCTGGTTGCTGATACCATCCCTATAATTAAAATGGACTTGTACCAATTTCAAAGAAAATTACACAATTGGTAATTTGGTTAAAATGACTTCAAAATTCAATTACTTATGAGCCAAGCAATAGATAGAGAAAAAAAAGTTTTATTCCTAATTTAAATGACATTTTAATACAAAATAGCTTTTATTGAATAATTATAAACCAAGAAAATATAAAATGAACAACTTAGCTTTGAGGGAGAAATTTACAGATTCAGTAGAAAACCATTAGTATTTAGTAAATTAAATCATATTCAGATACTTTAAGTTAACCATGCACGCAAAGATGAAAAAAAAAAAAAAGTAATTGTAGGAATAATTTATCTAACAAAAGGTTAATATTCAAAGTACTGGTAAATAAAAAAATAATACTTTTAACTCCAGATTTTCAATTCACCACAATTTGTTCAATGCTGATACAACATATTAGTATTTATATATAAAATCCAAAACAGTTTGAATTTTGAAATTCATTTGATATACTAGTTAACTATGTTACAAATATTTCCCTTTTGATCAACTTGAATTAAATTATTAGAACTGGATAGTGTATGAATGTGTCTTATAATAACATTGCTTGTGAATCATTCCATAAAATAACCAAGGATGTAGATGATAAATAAAAAAAAAAGTCACAGACGAAAAAATTTTTTTAAGATATATTCTAGACAAAAATATCAATACTAAGAAAAAATATTTTAAGTATTTCTTGTGAGAAAAATACATCAATTCATGTCAGTCTTCTACACTATACCTCAAATATGCAATATTTATAAGGCAAACTACGCAAGATTTCTATAACTTTACAGTGAATAAGAATGTTTAAGAGTTAAATGCAGGACTAATCATTAAGTATGAAAACATATCAGTCTTGAAAGTAAATTGCAACTGTGTTAAGTAGTCATTAAAAGTAAGATCGTCTCGTTTGCATACAAGATACATACCTGAACTTTACTGCACTGTATAGAATTACCATTAAGTAATGAGTCAATTTATAGTTCAACATGAGTTTGCAATACTGGCTATTTACAGAAAATAATTTTTATAATTTTTTACTAGGATGAAGTTTTATAAACATGAGCATGATGAAGAAAATTTTAGCTTATATTTGAAACGAAATGTTTTGATTGAGAATAGTAGCTTAAAGCATATATATATATAGATATAGGCCATGACTAGATAAATATTATGCCCATAATTTTTTTTAAGTCAACTTTAACTGTTTATTGAAAATATAAATTTTGCATAAAGTATATTTAAAACAAGACAAAATGTTAATATATTAATAGAAACTAGATAAATATTACTATGTACTGAAAAATGAAAATCGATAAAATTTTTGTTGATATAATATAGCATTTCTTTTATTAAAATATGCTGAATATATGCTTATGTTGATTTCATGCATATATATAAATATATATACGCATAAAAATTTTAATAACTTAGAATGCTTCACCATATGATCTCAATTACTAAAAAACCGAAGAACTAAATAAAATTTTTAAGTTCAAAATCAACTAAAGATAATATTACTAGTATAATTATGAATTGTTTAAAAAAAATGTAAGAATGGAAATTGCAAACACTGGAATAAATTATACAAACCTTATACAAATGAATAACACTATAGTTGCATGTCACACACATATATATCAATATATATGCATAAATGTAGGTATATTTATTTAAGAGGTCAACATTCTTCTGCATTCTTAATTTTCATGGAATGACTCATTAACAATAAATTTTTTCAACTCAAAAGTTATATAATAATGCTCTACTACAGACAAATAACATAACAAAATTATCATACAGAAGCTGGTGATGCATCTCAAGTACATACACTTCTAAGGAATATATCCGATCTCAAATATTATACACCATAATCTCAAAATAAAATTCACATATATATATATAGCTAAAAGAGTCATTTCCTAAAACCAGTAGCAAATAAAAAGTACTTTTATAATGATGAAAGAAATGCTCCAACGTTCCGCATAAATTTTTTGCATTCTAAATGAAAGCTAAATTCTTAAAATTCAGAATTTACAAATAGCAATGACTTGGAAAAGGTACAATATATTAATTGAGTCCATTCTATTTTTTAGCTTGCTCATCTTGAGTGGTCACTGCCATGTGTGGCTTATTATGAACATAGTTTCTGTTTTCCTTTAAAAAATAGTGCCCTAAACACATGGGTGTCATGCACATGGTTAAGTGATGTAACTGCTTGTTTTCATAAGATTTACACATGCTGGGGTGCAGACATGGCTTGTGATGGCTTACTATTGCTGACATCTTCAAGAACTGGAGTTTCTAAAAATGAAAATACACATTAAAAATTGAAAATGAAAATAGAAATTTTTTAAAGCAGTGTTTCTTAAACAAATCTAAATAGAACAGTGCTATTTTACATGTGGTCACTAGGTATCACATGAAAAAATATGAAACTAAGGTTAATACAAAAATACAGAGGGTCGACACATTTTTGTAACAATTTTTACTTTACCCATAAATTTTAATTTTAAAATAAAAAACATGACTGGCATCAATTTCAATTGATTTGGAATATGGTTTAAACTAGAGATGGGCCAACTACGGCCCACCCGAATGTTTTATCCAGCCTGCGGATAGAATTTTAAGTTACTGGTCAGAGTCAAATTAAAAGAAATATTTATACATTATATATCCATCTCCTTTTCTACTTTACTTAAATATTATATCCCAAATTTATTATCTCACGCCCAGAAGATCAGCGGTATATTTGATTCTTATATATGAACAAGTGTTTTCAACTTTGAACCTTAGAAAGAATAATTTCAGAAGTAGACTGACAGATGAGCATTTAGCACCGTTCCTTAAAATCAGTACATCTCACTTCAAACCTAAGTATAAGGAACTTTTAAAAATGAAATTGCAATTTCATTCATCTCATTAACGTATTTAAACCATTAGGTACTTGTATATTGTTTTAAAAATTTTAGAAAAATTTATCTTGGCCAGCCAAACTCAATTTCTTTCGATTTTTGGCCCGCGGCCGCAAAAGTTTGTCCATCCCTGGTTTAAACACTGTCTGCAGCACTATAAATATATCTTAACCAGTTCAGGACTGTCACAAGGAGAAAGAAGTGCTTCCTCAGGTCTTGGCAATTTTCGCATTAAGCTTAATGTCACTTAAAAATTATAACTTTAATTCAATGTGTTGAATTTTATAGATTCTAATCACTGATTGTATATACATTTTCTATAATAAAAACTGTGTGTGATATTTAATAAATCAATTATGATTTTTAAAGAAAACAGTTTTATTTTAAGAAAAAGGTATCAAAATTTATACTCACTGTCAGTAAAAAAAAAAAAAAAATTATAAAATTCAAACAAATTATTAGTTAAACTAAATTATATGTGTTTCCAGGCAAATTTTATAAATTTTAAAGAATTAAATAACAACAGGAATGTTAATTATTTCATATACATTTGCCAATTGCATTTTAATTGTTCTCATTATTATCTGCATAATCAACCATTTCAGTATCATCTGAATATTTTGAATCAGTTACTTGTATTAGAAAAATTACTGTTCTCTACTTCACTATCTGATTTATTCATCAATTTAAAAATATCATTCTGAAAAGTATTCCATTCTTTTTGCCAAAAGGACTAAAATAAAACTTACCCAAATTACAAAACACTATCTGGCACTTCAAACTGCAAATTACAAGTCTACTCCCATCTCTTACCAATAATAATTCTACCCTTTCCTCATTTATAGTTAAACCAAGCACACCAAGCAGGCAATAAATCACAGTCTTTAAAAGGATTCGAACCTACTCTGTTGTTTACATGTTATGTTCCAACTAAAATTTAAAAAATAAATAAAAAATCAAAACTGAAAGCCCATGTTGAAGGTAAAGACTCAATGTAATGCTATTCAAAAATGTAATGGACTGTAACTGTTATCTAGTGCTGTTTAAAAATTAAAATAAAACTTCACAATTTCTGATCCCATGCATAAGATTATGGGACCTGAAGGGAGAATTTTATGATCACATATGTGTGATCACATCCTGTCAGGTCTCCTATTCATCATCATAGTTGATGGGATAATAAGAGAAAGAATCAAAAGTAAAAGATTAGGCATAAGGTGGAATTGTTCTTCCATTTTAGATTTTTTTTTTCAAATTTGTATGACCCTTTGAATTTATTACATCCAAAATAATACTTAGTCATTATTCCATTCTAAAGAATGTAGGAATTGTAGCAATCATAATCAGTATAATCTTTCTGCTATGTACAAACTAAGATATAATACTTTCTGCAAAAATTCTCAAGTAATGCAAAGCTCTTGTTATAATTAATGCCCAGGAAAAATTATAAAAACTGTACCTAGATTCACAAGATTTAACGTTTGAAATTACTTAAATTTCAGTTGTATGTTAATAACTATATTATAAATAAAGTTATGTGAACCATAATATAATTTCTTTTAGAAAATTCTACTCTATTGTTTTATAAGAATGTAATATTATAAGAATTATGGTTTTATAAGAATTCAAACAAGAATTAAATGTTTTACAATATTTTGTATAATTTTACTATCTGTTTAAAGATTTGTAATCTATTGAAGCAATTGAACTTTCAGAATGCAAAGATTTGTTTTAGGTGTCGAGGCTCAATGGAAGTGTAGAAAATATATGTACCTGCTTCATAGTCGCTACCATAGTAACTGATGACTAAGTAAATAAAAGAGTGACTTTGAACAACCTAATAAAAATACACTGATTACAAAAGAAATTTTTAAGGCTTAGTGTTCAAGATCCTGAGATGGTCTAGTAGTCAGTGTGAAAGGCTAGAACCCTCGGGTGTTGGATTCACACCTATTAGTTTCACTAAACACCTATTTATTCAGGAATGGGCAGGATAAATCTGTGGGTTTAGAAGTCCTCTCAATAGGAGGTTGGCAAGAGCAAGAGAAGTACAGAATACGGAGTATAAAGAGTCTCTCCACCAGAGGGTGACCAAAATTGAGAGTAGAGGTTAGTGTGTGGGGCTAGAATACTAGAATGCTAGTTTCGAACTTGCCAGACTCATGAAACATCTTAATGTATACTTAGAACACAGTCAGAATAAATCTCTGGGTGAACTTTTGCTGGGAGGCAAGTACAAAATCAAGAGTAAAAATTCCCTGTCCTTAGGATGATCAAAATTAAGGAGAATCTCCAGCATGGCATTCAGAAAACATTACACCTATCAGGGTATCCTATTGGAGCAATTTACTTGTATTAACTGTTATTTATACAATACACTGAGGAAGAAGACTTGAAAATAACACAAAACTCTAGGCCAGGAATGGAGAGCCTTTTTCAATTAATGTGACAGTTAAATTAAGCTTTATTATTTTTAGGTGTGACACTTGTTACATTTCTTTTAAAAATCATTTTTATAAACTCCCTATAATCTACACAGAAGTGTTTAATCTTTAAAACTGTTCTTTGTTTTCTCATCACAATATGAGAATCCTTACTCAAATATAAAGGTTTTAAGTAACTGACATAAAAATTCAGTTTTTGTATGGTATATAGAAAGAAGTTTTACCTTGTCACACTTTTAAAAAATCAAATTCACATTAAGAAACTCAAAGTGTCTGAATCAATAGGAAGACAATAGTGTTTATCTGTCCTCTATTCTCAAAAAATTATTTTTCCTTACCTCGAAACAGTTTTATTACATACAAACTTCATATTCAAGTATAAGAAACCAAAACACAAACTATGCCATAATTTACAATTAAGTTTGAGTTCACTCTTTTTAACTCATCCCAAACAAGTACTTCTCCAAGAAAAAGCCACCTTACAGAGACTTATATGGTGGAGGAAGGCACTAGTTATCCATCTGTCCTACTAATAATCGCAATGCTGCTCATGTTCATACTTGCTTTAGAATCCACCTTTGATGGCTTCTTGTCTTATATATAAGTTTTATTTTTTAAATGCTGTTTTCAATGAATGTAAGTGGATAAAAATGATTTAATATGCACCTATCTTGTGCCACCTAGGGGCATGTATGCCACAAGTTTGCCATTCCTGCTCTATGCAAAGAATAACATGCACCTAGTGACCCACAGTCTACTCACCCTAGGTATATTGGATCAGTTTAAAAGGATTACTGACCTTCGAAAAGAGCCTTCATTAGACTATAACTCTGCATCAAACAAAATTACTTTGGACTATAACTTTAAGCTACCATTGATCCCTCTCCACCCACCCCCAAAAAAAGTAATAAATACAAAACTTTGTTCAAATACTTATGGATTTTTTTTTTTGTGTGTGTCTTTTGGTCTATGGAGGGAGTCAATCGCTAAACCTTCACCCTGTTTATGCCATTGCTCATTACACTTAAGATGTGCATAGAATTTATTTAAGTAGTAACTGAATTAAATTTGAATCCTTGCATTTAATAATATGTAATTGTAGTGTGGCTCATTATAGCATATGAGAATTTGGAATGTAGCTTTTGTTAAGAGGGTCTTAGACATAATTATCGAAAAAAAAATACTTTATCTTAAAAATTACAGTGTAGTTTTTAAAATAAAATTGATTTTTCTATGATTATATGAAGAGATATTTAATTATTATGTTACACTATGTATGCCACTCACTTTAAAAGGCATTAACAGTATATTTATGCAGTTTTTTTTTTTAAGATTTATGAATTTTAGATTGATAACTCAAAATTCTTTTTGTGAACTACAGGGGTAAAATTTTGAATAGATATTCTCTGATATATTTTCTTTGATTTCTCTTCCAGATTTTTAATATTAGAAGCAATTGTTTAGAAAACATTTTCCATGAGACAAAGAAATCCCCACTAAAATTCCAATTTTCTTATTTTATAAATTATCAAAGTACTTAAGTTTTACTACCAAATAGCTACAGTATGATAAACAAAAAGTACCCTTTGACTTGACTAAAATTACCCTTTTTGATAAATCTACCCGGCCTTTTTTTAAAAAAAAGAAATGGGAACACTACCCTTAATCTCATGTATACCAACTCCAAACATACACTATCAAAGAAAAACATCCTACATAATAGCAACAAAGTTTTTATGATTAAAAAATTACAGATTCCTTTTTGACACACTGCAATGGGAGGATTAAGTGCAAGAAACCATAACCACAGCAATAATAAAAAAGAAATATTTATAAAAGGAAAAGAAATAGATAACAGAAAGAAAGAATCATACCTATTTTCATTCCAAGAAGTGTCTGCAATAGCAAAATCAAAGAAAGGGAGGAAAAAAAATCAAAAGTTTTCAGCACAGTTAGCCAGAGGAAGCAATAAAAAGAGAGAAAAATTATAAAAGAAAATTTAAAATGCATAAATATAACAGGCAAATTTTATTAACTTTGAAAGAAATCATTTGACTAACTAAAAAGAGGTACATAAGATAACAAAATATAAAATTAACATTAATAAATGGACAAAAAATGCTCCATTAAAATAAATTAAATGAACATTGATAAAATTACTAGAAAAAAATTATTCTAATGATTCCTTCCAATACATTTTTCTAACATTTAACAAAGCAGTGATTTATCATTAATGCACAGAAACTTATAGCAACAGATTGTATTATACATCTATTAAATCTATTACATAAAAATGAGCTGTTAAAACAGATATGAGCTACAGGAAAAAAATGACTTTCCTTTTCAAGTAAGTGTACAGGAAGCCCTTTTAATCCCACAATAGCTGGCTACAGCTAAAACCTCTAAGACTCACATTAGCCCAATTTAGCCCCCTCCCATCCCCAAGAAGTATAATTGCTTATGTTCACAGGAAATTCTGATATTGGATTTAAAGAACAGGATCTGCTCTCCTCAGTTTACAAAAGGATGAAAAACACAAGCTTGCTGCAAAGAATGCAATTCGTCTGTTGTTGCTGACAGCAACAATTATAATACTTTTAACAAAATCTAACAGAATTGAAATAGTATAATACTAAGAAAAGAAAAAGCAACAGTCTTATTAATGAAGCGATTTTATAGATAACTAAATAATTTTAACTTAAAAATGTTACAAAATATTTACCATGTATTTACCAGAGTAGAGCATGGTACATGAATTGTAACACAAAATAATATGTTTAATTCAAAGGAGCTACTACTACTAAACTGTAGACATGCCTAACAATATATAACTAAGCTTCAACATTTGTAAGAAGGCAGTACATTGTCAATTTTATAACTGCCGGCAAAATACCTTTCATGGGAAAGGACTTTATTAAGTGCTCTGCCAGTTTCATAAAAGAAAACTTTGTCCATTATGTAACATTTGTTCAATGGGAAAAACTTTATCAAGCTCTGTCATGGTAAAACAAAATAACTTGATAACAAATGACAAGGTAAGTAAAATTTATAGGATAAAACAAAAAGGGTTGTTCTACACAATGGATAAGACTTAACTTGTTTTCCTAGATGAACAGTTTAGACTGAGGGGGAGGAAAACATGCAGACTTCAGGCTACTAGGTTGAGAATCTGAGGATATTCTACATTTCAAAGTGTGGATCTAAATTTCAATGTGTTAAAAATTTAAAAAATTACATTGATACCAATTTTTTAATAGATACATTATAACTCTTATAACTTAGTACTGCAATGTACAAATCAACTGATATACAATAACCATATAAAACTTGAAGTTGTGTAGTAACGGGAGAACTACTTCTAATTAAAGTATCCAGGGGGAAACAATTTAGAAATTGATATTTCCCTGTAATCTGCTATTTCTTTTCTGATAAATTCACATTATTTCATACACAATTTCTTTAAATTATTTCATAAAACTATTTTTAAATATAAATTTATATTTGAATGAAGTTACAAACAAAAAATCCCATTGCATTTAAAACTTAAAAGTATTCTATCTTAGGATGTTCAGAATGACCTGGTTGATTAACAGAAGATTAATCCACTTTGCTAAAATAAATATTAAAAAGGAATGACAACTCTAGCAGCTTTGCTTTTTCAATTTATATTTAAGTAACTTATCCTAATATATTAATTAAAAATTTACATTACTATTTAAGGGACTTAATTTGCTCCTTGAAAGCACTAATTTCCTTCTTAGTTTATTCATTGATTGTTGACATTTTTAGTTCAAAATATTCCTTAATCAATTTTAATGTTTTTTCCTTACAAAAAAACTTTAAATATTTCATTTCTAAAGTTTTCTATTTTTGTTTTTCCACATTCTCATTTAACAATGAATGGGTATTTTAATAAGAATGTATAAAATCTTTGATTGAAGGGGTTTTTTTTTTTTTTTTTATATATAATTTTGACTGGTTGAATTCTGTATTTTCAAACTTTATTTTAAACAATATCCTGATATTTCCAGAATGACCAAATTCCCCGATGATCACAGTTGCTGGAAACCTTGTGATGATATTTAAAATGCCTTCAATTCTTCAATTGCTACATTATAAGATTAATCAATACTACAATGTACAGGTCATCTGATATAAATGAAGCATATAAAATTAAAATTTTTATTGTAAAGAGCTATTTCTAATCAATAATAATAATAATAATAATAAAAAAAAATACAAATTGCCATAAAGTATCTACTAAAGCAAACAAACAAAAAAAATGGCTATCTAAATCTAATAAGTGTACTACTTATAAATAAGTAAATAAACAATTCAACATGACAATTATTCAGAACAACAAGCATTAGGAACTGCCAAAATAAAGTAGTTCATGCCATTCATGAAGCCAATGCAGCAAATCATAAAAGAATGAGATGGCAAGAAATGCTATATTATATAAAGCATAGCTCACACTATAAGTACAAAATAAAACTTCATAAACTATTTAAATTATTTATATAAAATTGATAAATCACTGTTGAGAAAAATAAAGGAGAGAAGTACAATTTAGGAAGTAGAATACTAACCAGACGTACTGACTGGAGTAGATGAAAGAGATAAGTTCGCAAGTGTGTCAGTAGGTAACGTAGTACAGACAGTTATCACAGGCATTCCAGGTAAGCTGATAGTAGTTGTCAAAGGTTGAACATTTGTTGTGTTGTTGAATGCAGCATCAACATTTGCATTATCTGTGTTTGCTAATACACAAACACATTAAAAATTATACAATATATACTTACATTCTATAACATACATATATACACATTTATATATTTGCAACATAGAATGAATCACTCACCTGTAGGAGCTACCATTACAGGTTCTGTAGGTGGTATTGTAGGTGGCGTAGCTACTGTTGTTTGAACTATAAGATTAACAAAAATAAATATAACACTATACGAATGAAACACTAAAATTTACTTTTATAAGAATTTCAAATATTATACAGGAATACCTAGTTTAGTGTAACTTCCCTTAGTAATTCTTTAGATTATAAGTAATAAATTTCAATGAGTACTGATTGATTCACTATTATATAGTTTGGAAAGATTTTCTACCAAAATATGTCATCAGCATCAGAAGAAAAATTATGATGTGGACACTACATGGCTATTAGCTGTTTTATAATGGGAACACCATATAGGCAGCCAACAGACCCAAAGTGGGTCTTCATAATTTAGAAGCAGGAACCAAGCAGAAGAGCAGCAGGCTTGGCCTGCCATCCTCAGAAGTATTGCTTGGGAACTTGAAGGACATTATGACCACAAATTTAT
The DNA here is from genome assembly GCA_032207245.1 of Pardosa pseudoannulata. Lineage (NCBI taxonomy): Eukaryota > Metazoa > Arthropoda > Arachnida > Araneae > Lycosidae > Pardosa > Pardosa pseudoannulata. The sequence goes on from CM063501.1 coordinate 175,587,584, forward strand.
TCTGCATGTCCAAGCCACCACTGAAGAACACTGTGAATCTTTAGCTGGCTCATGTCAGCAATTTGCAACTTTCTGGTTATGAGATCAATGCCTTGTTAAGAGCTACCCAATCAAATTATATACAATTTGTTATTTTGCGTGATGTGTCATCAAAATGATCATTTGCACATTCTCTTCAAAAAGTTGGTCTTGCTGATTCACTGAACTGTGTTCTTTGTACTTCAGCCCCAATGCATGGAGATCACTTTTCTTGTCCTACCCTACAGGATGTTATTTTTTCGGATTCCTTTTTGACTCTCCCATCTAATGGGACAATTTCTTGTCTGTAGTAGACTACATGGCATCATAAGCTTGAAAGAGTTCAGACGGGCGTAATATTTATAAAAAAAAAAAAAAAAGAAAAAAAAATTTCCTCTTCAAATTAGTTTTTTTCAAGGTACAGGGTTGTTTGAGTAAAACATGAGTACAGATAAAATGTACTCATGTTTTACTCAAACAACCTGCAAATAAAATTTTTATTTTTGTATTCTAAACAAGAACTTTAAAAAATAAACAAAATGACATGGCTTTATACTTCATCAAAAGGATAAAAAATTTCCTTATATTTTATTTTACATTTGAATCATATTGCAATTATTAAAACTTCTAAGTAGAAAATCCACATTTAAAAATAATAAATCAGAATTTTGAGGATACAGAATAAAAGACAAAATCATTGCCTTCATTCATAACTTTCATTTATTAGCGAATTTTTTTCATTAGTTACTTAATCTCTTTAAATTATTTTAACAATCTTAAATTAAAACTTAATATATTCAGTAAATTGCTTATGAAAGCATACAAGTGATAAATTATTATTACTGCAGTTCAGAACTTTATAACAAATGTAGAGCTCAGTAATAATAGCAAGCTATATTAAATCTACGACATAATTATTTTATGATCAAGCTGAAAAATTTTAATCCAATATTGTTGCAAAAACAAGTAAGAATAACATGACATTAAATTCTAAGCAGAATGTGTAAAGGTAATGTGTAGGATATGTAAGCATTTAAATATTAAGTTAAAAATGAATTTTAAAATATAGTAAGTAGAAACAGTAGTAATAAAAGAAACAAAAATTATTTATTCAAAATAAACATAGCAAGGACTCTCAAAATGTCAAACCAACTTGAAAGGAATAGCATGTGATACAAAAAAATGCCTAACAAACAACAGAGGCTGAGGGAAAAAGTGGGTAGCTCATCTCAGTACATTTAATATACAATGTGATGAGTGGAATTCATTGGATTAACGATCATCTATGATTTATCTTTGTCATGTCAGTAAGTTAAAAATCCCTTAGGATAATTTTCCAGTTATGCCAGGCAGAGTTAATATGTGTTATGTTAAAATTTCCTGTTATTCAGAGTGTTGATTGGAATCAAAAAGAGCATGAAACAAATAACATAAGTTAGCAGAATCCTAACAAATAACAGTTCTAACAGAAACGTTCCTGTTACAATTGAGTTTTATGAGATACATATGCACAAATGTACCTCACAACAAAACTACTCAAAATGGTCTCAGACTTGGTCAAAATAAATATTTTATACTTTAAGTTTTCTAGGATGCATGAACAGACATAACACAAAAACTCGTAAAAATCAATTCAGGCATGGTTAAAATTAATATTTTCTTTGAAATCTAGAACTAATTTCTTTTGCAAATACTATATTTCTTTTACTTCGTACAAGGAAATGAAAACACTAAAGAAGAATAAAATGAAATTGGAGAAAATGTGTGAACAGAAAACAATTTCCATTGGAAATTCTTGAAGAATTGGGATGAGCATGAAAATTGATTAATAAAAAATATCTAAATAGGGCAAAAATTAGAAAATGATTTTCTGTTTTACTAAAAGTACACTAAAAAAGAGAGGGTGGGAATCAGCAGAAAAAAAAACTTTGATTTATTTTTTAAATAAAAGATAATGCTTTTCTTTATTTTGTAAACATTAAGTAAGAAAAGTGTTCAATTATGTTTACTCTTTATTACTTTTTATTAAGATATGTATACATAAAATATTTTTAAACAAAATTCAGTGGGAACAAATTACATATTTTCACATAAAAATAATGTTTCAGTCAGTACAGTATTTAATACAAAACTTTAGAGGAACCAATTAACAGTACTGAGTGAGGAATTCTTGTGCAAGCTGGATGAAAATTAAATAATGTAACTAAGTCCTGAATTAATCTAATTTCAACTTTATAAAACAAATTAACCTTTTTTTAACCAAAAAATTTTGAAGCAAAGCAGATTTGAATATACCTCATTTCTGTTCTGCTCAACAGAAAATAAAATTCAAATCCAAAGAATTAGCATGCTCTCTTATTTGGCACAAATATATAATTTAAGACAAAAATCACATTGAATGAATTATTTGTAGGATAAACTTTATATTCTATCGTTTCAAATTTTTTCAATGAGCTTCATAAACCATTTTTTAGCAACTGATATGTATAAAGCAACTGATGATATGCCATTTTACCACAGACCTTTCATAAGAATTATGTAAAAAATATCCTATCCCATAGCATGATAATAAGAGATTTGCACATTGAACTAGATACTGAAAATGTAGACTACCTAAGAATTACACAATGGTATTAAAAAAAAGGAAACAATCTTTCTCGCAAATTTATGCTTCTAGCCAAGACAAATTCATATGCCAAATTCATTATAGGGTAATGATATTTCTTGCCAATTTATATTTCTAGCCAAGGCAAAATGCAAGATATATAAATAATAACATGACCTTTAATTTTACCATGTGCAAAATATATGCTAGAGAATTATTAAACTTACAAGCATAAGTTATTTATAAAACTGTACTTAACTAAATACAAGTTCTTTGTAACTAAGATCAAATTTTAATCTCTTATTTTTAAAAAATAAACTATATTAACCTTGGTCTGAAGCTGTATTAAGCCTCAAATAAGATGTACAAATAATATTTTCACATCTTGTTGAGGCTAAAAAATATTGAGACAATGAAAAAAATTTAATACTGCTAAGTAAAATATTTGAAAAACACACTATAAAATTAAAGTGCAAAGAAACCATTACAATGAGTGAAAGTCATTGGAATTTCAGGATATTTAGGATAAATAACCATAGCTTAGGATATTTATTTGATTCTTTAATAATTTCAGAATTTGCAGGAAAAGTACAATCACTGCAGCTACAAAGTAGCTTTATTTTTCAAGGGCTCATAATTTGTATACATTTGAAGCATTTTATTTCAAGCTGCAGTCAATTTGAAATGAAATCATAAACAGCAAAAATCTAACTAAATATTTTCAAATGAAGAAGAATGCATTACATACTTGTACTTGGAGCAGTTGGTAATTGATTTGCATTTACTTCAGTATTCACTTCAAGGGCAGGACTGTAATTAGTAGTTAAAGGAGGGCTAGGTGCATTAAGCTGAACCTGAAAATTAAAACACACAAATGATAATCTTTTATTTAAATGAAGCCAGCAAAATTTGTCAATAATCCAGCACATAATAAAGTGGCATAATTTTTCCTTTATAAACAGATCTTTCAATTAACGGCAGTAAAAATAGCATTAAAATTTGGAGAACAAAAAGTAATACTGCAAAAGATAATTTAGTTTTAGGATAGCTTTCAAAATATTATATTAATGATAGAAGTGCATCATTCATTTATTGCAGACAGTAAATTAGGAAAAATGAATGACTTTCCAAACACTACAATTCCAATATTTTTAGCCATTCATATTCTATATGGATATAAAACCTGATCTTTACCTAATGAAAATGTTTAAATTCAAAATAAAATTGTAAATTTTTAAAAATTTATGTGCTTTAGAGACATTTTAAAGTAAGTTATACTATCAAAATACCCTTTCTAGTAAAACTTCTTTCTTTTTTAAAAAGTATCAAGCAGAATTCATGATGTAAGTTATACCAGCAGATGGAAATAAAAGAATATACAAGACGGTCCTTTTTAGGTATATACTACAGGAGATGAAAACTCGTCAGAGGCTTGAAAATACTGATTTTACAGACCAAAACTGAAAGATGGTTTGGTTTGGAGCCCTATGGTCTACTGTTTTGCACACAAGGGCTAATGAGACCGGGACCTAGCTGCATGCCATAGTGGGATTCAAACCCATGAACAAAATTGAAAGAATATTGAACAAATAATTGACAAACTTTTAAAAGTACTGACAAAATTGTAGTATAGCAATTGAAAAATAACAGCTAATTTTTCTACAGCTACATCTTTTTCTTTTATTTTGTAATGATGCAAGTTGTAAGTTAACTTCAGAATCAATTTAATCATTAGACTACAAACATGTGATATGGTCAAGACTGATGATACTCAAAAACATTTGAAAGGATACAGAACACTTCAAATAACTTCCCTTCTTTTTCTTACATACTCATATAGAAACAATATGTACTAAATATTACATGTAGTAAAATTATATCAAAATTGTAGTATAAAAACAGCACATGCATGTAATAATAAACCTTGTATATCATTACAGGGAAGTTAAGATATTTTAAAGCAACTTAGCTACACAAGGACTAATGAAACTGGGACCTACTGCTTAACACAAATTCTTAACAGCTACAAATATCCATACAAGCAGTAGGTTTTGGTTTGGAGTACTATAGTCTACTATTTTGCAACATGAGGGATAATGAGACTGAACAAGCAGTAGGATTAAAACTCATAATTTTGAGTACTGAAGAGCAGTGCCCTACCCATTCAACCATGAAACTAGAACATACTGTTTAAAGCTTGTTTCAAATGGTTATGAACATCCATGACAACAGTGGAATTCAAACCCATGAACTTAGGGTATCAAATAGCAGCACTCTACCTATTTAACTACAATTTCCTTAGTGATGACTATAGTAAAATGTTTAAAAGTTCAAAAGAGAAACAAAGAAAAAGGACAGGGAAAGTCCCCTTTAAACAACCATGTCAAAAAAACCATACTAAACACAGAACTTTATATGCTAAAAAATCGGGAAAGGGGAGTGTATGAATTGAAACAAGAAAAAATTCACTTTTGGGGGCCTTAAAATGTGAAGTAGAGAACTGTAAATGAATTTCTCAAAAGAAGACCCTTCTAATATTGAAGAAATCTTACAATTACATTTTATTATATTTACTGCATAAGAAACAATTAGTTTAATAACACTGCACATACAATATTGAAAATCTATAAGATATTAATGACAAAAAATGTTAGGAATTAACACTTTAACTAAGAAATAATGATCTACTTTTGAAATATTTATCTCATAAAACATGAACCAAATCTATGGAAAATATTAATACAAATCAAAATAATTAAGTTAAAAGAAAACTGTTTCAACACTTTAATTAGCTATACTGCAAAAGTATGAATTAATTTCATAATCCCTAAAAATTCATTATCTTAAAATTTCTAACAGTATTAGCAAAATAAACATACAAACAATAAAAAAGCATGCTTCAAAACAGCCCTATCACTTATTATAGAGTTAATTTTCAGGAATTATCTTCAACAAATACTTCAAAAATGTACAACATATATCTGTTAAGCAAACATTTCTTTTACCCGGATAATTGAAAAGTTCTCGTAATGGAACTAGAGATTTTTAAAAGAAAATTCCAACACATCTATATAACCTTTAATTTCACAGAAATTGTGCTAGATTAGAATACTTACTGAAGAATAACCATCAGTTTGGTGATTCTTCTGTGGTATCTGTGCATAGGGAGGTTTAGCAACTGTAGGTTTAACTGGACGAGTAGGTATGCGATGCAAGTAACCATAACCAATACCACACCCTAAGCTACAATAGTGAAAAAAATATTTGAGTAAATTTAAAATCCAAATTAAATAAAAAAAATTAACATAATTTTAAATTAAAACTTTAAAAACATAGAAAGTTTGCAAGTGAGTAGATGCAACTGAAAATGAAATTGAAAAAAAGCTATAATTTACAATATTAAATTTCAATTTAAAAAGATTTAAGTTAACTTGAAAAATATTTCAAGTTAGTAGTACTGATGCATTTATTCCAATTTTTAAAAATTGACACGAGTAAATATTTTTGGCTGAAACATTGGTTGATTGGTTGGTTGGAGTTTAAAAATTGCATTTTTTCCTATGCCAGGAAAATTGAAATTAATAAAATCTGTATGCATTCATCATATATAGTTTAATAGTAGTTAATTTTTTTCGACTAAATTTGACTCTAGAAAAATAAAAAATTAATATATCTCAAACTGAATATCTATCAGACAAGAGCAGAAAGAGGATTATTTTTCTGATTATCAGTACTAATTTTAATTCTACTAATTGGAATTTTAATCAAAGATTATTTTCATTTGTGTGGTCTCTTCTTCTTTTTTTTTTAATTGTTCACAATTAACTAATGGCATAAGTAGGCAATCAAATACAATATACAGGCAATGCTGTATTCAGTGTGTTGTCAAAATTTTTATGTTAATTGTGGAAATCACCGATAGATGGCAATGATCAGTGTGGTCATGTGACAGAGATGCATAGCACAAAATGATGTTGATGAGAATAAAAGCTGCCCAATGTTGATGGAAGGCAAAATGTAAAAGTATGCCAAATAAATGCTTTGTTTTGTTTGTTAAAAAGTTTTATTGTATGTGTGATCATCTAAAATGAAGTAAGTTGATGACTAACAAGTTATTGTTAGAGCAATGACAATTATATAATAACACCACATATATACTTTTTTTTTTATCAGTTATGCAAATTTCTGTTGATATTATAAAGATATTTTTAAAAATTACTATAAAAAAAAAAAAAAAAAAAAAAAACACCATTGACCCTTTTCAGAAATTTTTTATTTCATTTTCACTGTACCAAAACCATAAAAATTCTCGATTTGTAAATCTGTAAAATTAAACAAAAACTGTAAATTTTACAGATAATGTGTAAAAGTTAACGGGTATATTTGTGCATATGTAAAAAGTTTGTATGCACAGAATTTCTGATAAAGTCAAGATTGGGGTAGATTAAAAGTAAAGCAAACATTCAGACACACAGGCATATGAATGAAACCCTAAATTTTGATTTGCCTACGGTCTTTGTCAATGACAAAATCAGGATTTTAACACATTGGTCACCAGGGACCAACACAGTAGAGCTGTGTGGTTTATTGAGGACCAGAAAAGTAGATTAATTTTTGAGATATCATTCAGCACACACTGTGTATTTATTTCACTATATAAGTGATAAACTTGACCCTTCAACACATGATTCGGCTTAATATTGTTATTCTAAGGTTATCAATATGTTAAGGGGAATCAGTACTTACAATTTGACCGAAAATGACAAAATTGTCAAATTTTTATTCTAAATTATTCTTTAATATGTTCAGAACATGCCACCTAGATTTCTTGATATTTTGATAAATATTTAATGACTTACTGTTAATTCTTATAACCCATTTTTTTTCATTTTCCCTTTAAATCTGAGTTGCTTTAATATTTGCTGACAGATTTGCAAACATTGATGCAATTAGTATAAAGTAGAAATAATTATTTTTGTAACAATGTTTATATAGTTAAATTACACATAACAATAGCTTCAATTCTTTATATTTTGAGTGCTGAACTCTGTACTTTTAATCATACTGCATTTTAATCTCTAGTAGGTTTAGATAAGTAAAAGCTATGCTCTTTTTATTTCCTTTTGTGTGTTTTTTGAAATCATACCTAGTAGGAAAAAAATTATTCATGCAGCAAAAGCCATTAATAAAAAATGGAAAATATACCGAAGTAACTTAATAAAGGCCTTATAGCAAAGTCAAAATATTTGTGTTAGTTTACGAATCATTTTACTGGTAAGAATCTATAAATGTCTTATGTTACAGCAAAAAAATTTAAATCAATTTATTTTAGTTCAAGTAGATTTGTTAAAAGGCCTTTAATCAGTTGAAAATTTTATCACAGAAGTAATTTACATATTCATCAAAAGGAAAAAAAACTCTAAACAAAATCTAATGCTTTTTGAACATATGTTGACATCTGATAAGGCTTTAAATGATAAAATTTAATATATGACTCACATTTGAACTCAATTGCTATTTATTTTGATGTATTGTGCAATGTGTTTTTAAATGTAAAATGTGTTGATTGTGAAAACAAATCTCTTAAATTAGATTATAGCATTGGAATTGGTTTATACAGAAATTTAAACCTTACTCAGAGTGTACCAATATATGTATCAAACACTAAAAGAAATGAAGAATGTTGAGTAGATAAAAAAATAAAACAATGTTAATGAAATAGTATATTTAATATATTTCTATTAATGAAATCTTTAAATTTATTTTTCTCAATTTTCAATTTTTCCTATTCTCCCCGCCTTTAAAATGCTAAGGCATCTACAAATCTTTAGGGGATGTCCCAAGCCAGACATCCCCTTTGATCTCTTTTATGCCATGCTACAGACTGCATGGAAGTACAAAACTATTAATCAATGTGGGCAGGATAATATACTGAATGAAATGAGAAAATAAGAAAATGAAAATGAGAACTTAAATTAAAAATTACCTTCCTTCACCACCCCAATTCTTATTTGGTGTGATAACAACTTCTCGGCATAGATCAGATACAACATTATACACATATAGTGTTAAGGCTTTTCCTTCATGAGCATCAATAAGACTAAATAGATCTTCTGACTGAAAATAATTCATACATATAAGACACTAAAAATTTTCACAAAGGAATGAAACATTTACTATATCAGTACACAATTATGAATTTTACATATAATTAGCAAAGCACTACTACTCTGAATATGAAAAAAAAAATCATACATTTTAAAGTTTAAGAATTTTTTCTAAGGAGGCAAAAATGAGAATTACACATAATATACAATTAGTATTGTGGGAATCATGTACAAATAAAATACAGAATATATATAGAGTTATCACCTACTTAAGACAAACATTAAATAAATACACATTAATTATATGTGTAAAACAAAAGTAACTATAAACCTACAGTAGAATATATGTGCATTCCATTTTGTGTAAAGATTTATATACAATAGAAATTTTCAAGAAATATAAATTTAAACAATTATTTTTAATATTTCAAAGCATACAATTTCCAAGATAATAAACTTGATTAAAACTTTGAATATCCAACATAAAAAAACAAAATGAATCAAACAAGCTATTATCTTCTGGAAGTTTCACTAAATAGGAAAAATTAAAAATTTGAGTAAATTTGGAAATATTTATATACATATATCAAAGTAACCTATTTATGCCAGAGATTGAAATACTACCATTAATGTGTGAAATTTACATTTACTCGATAGAAAAAATAATGTTTAAAAAACTATTTCATTCTACAAAAAATATTTCATCTCATTATTCAAATCACTTGCCATATCCAAACTGGAAAAGTAAACAAATCCATAGTTGTATTGTTTATAATTTATGTAACTCAGGTGTTGCCTGAGAGCGTGGTTGTTAATAATATTGAATGGGATAGATGAACAAACATGTAATATAACATCACATTTTTCTAATATGAATATTTAATAACATTTAACAATGTGTAACATATTAACAATTTGTAACATAATTTTATCACATTGATTCACTTAAACAGCAGGTTCTATAAAACTCCCATGACTACTAGTCCAAAAATGAAACAAATGGAATTTAAATGGGTTAAACTTAGATTATACAGAAATACAGATAAAAAAGGATTAAAATAATAAGGATTTATATACACATATAACATACATATATATATATATAAATCAATTTGTGTCTGTGTCTGTCTGTACTCAATAGATTCAAAAACCATACATCCAATTGCCATGAAAATTTCGGAAATTATTAGGTATATCCCTAGGAAGGTTTTTGAAAATGTTTAACGTTCGAAATTCATTCCTTCCCCCCCTTTCGAGTGTTTCATGTCATTATTCTAAGCATTATTTTCCCCAGTTAAACACAAATGATTAACTTTTTAATTTATCACATCATAACTAGTGAAAGAAGCAATATTTATAACAATGTGACGTCATTCCGTTAATCCCATGTAATTGTTTTAAGTGCAGTTTTCCTTGGTTAAAAGCAGGAGAATAAAACTTTCAATTTATCACATAATAAATATGCAAAAATGATATTTTTATTATCATTATGATGTCATTCCTTCAAATATCTCATTTTTCATTTCTTATTTTATAATATTTAAACATTGTCTGTGTAGTATCAATTCAATTTGACCTGGAAATTTAAATTAAAAGTAACTTCATTTCTATGTGACGCAAATTATAGCATTTTTATATAAGAACTAATTTTAAATTTCTTGGTTCATTTTTACGTTACAATGAAATGTTTATCAACAATATTCTAACAACAAAAAGTACAAATTTCAGTGACTCTCATAGGCAAATAAAAACCTATTATTTTATATAGTACATATATATATATATATAAATATATATATATATACTTGATAACATGTAAAGATTTTATATCTATAATTATCATGTGAACTTTAAAAGTCTGTATCATTACAGAAAAAAGTATATAATTCATGTCAGTTTTTAAAATTTTTTAATAAATAAATATTTGGCTATCAATAAATTCTGAGTTGTAAACAATGTATGTAAGAAATATTTTACCTCATGGATATCTGAGTCTGCTCCTATTATATAATCATCAAATGGATATAGACCAGCTAAGTCCGCAGGAGAATGAGGCTGTACTTCCTGAAATAACATTACTACTTAGAACAGTTTAATGTAAAAGTGAGTTGAATATAAAACTTATTTCCAGAAAAACATATCTAAACATTGAAAAAACAAAGGGATACTTACCAAGATATGCCATACATTTTCATTTACTCCTTCAAATGAGCAAAACCTAATGCTTACACCAAGTAGACCTTGCCCACCCCAAGTATTAGAGGGAGTTATATCGACATCACGCACAGTTTGACTTTTTGTATTGTAAACAGTCATCCGAAGAGGTTTTTCAATGTTGGCTTTTAATATTTCCTTTAGGGTTTCATTATCTTGATTCTGAAAAAGAAGTAATTAACATTAAAATATACTATGAAAGTTCTGTTTTTAAATTACTTTTATGAAAATCAATGAAATACTGAATGTGATAAAGTAACTCTGAAATACTAAGCATAAAAATATGCAGGGACAATCCAAGTTTTTTACATTGAGTCCTCATCTTGTGAAAAAAAAATTGCTGTCATGTGACAATGGCCATTTTTTAAGTTATAATCTTATTCGAAACCCCCAAAGATATACAACAAAAGCAAATTACAATATGTGTATATATTTATATATGACATGCACGGGTGGTTAAGGCAGGGAAGACACATTTGATTTCATATATAAAAACTTCTTCATGGTAATCCTTCTGTCCACAGCAATGCCATTTAGATATCCTTTGTTCTCATAATTTGTCATGACAAACATGGAGGATGTTATCAGCCTGAGTTCCCGCCCAGAACTTTTTTTTTTTTTTTTTTTTTTTTTTTTTTGGCACTGCTACCTAAGCAAATTCTTGTGTCTATTTCTGCATCAGCTTTTTTATTCTGTATAGTTCTACTCCAGGGTGTTTCTTACACCTATTACGTTATCGTTTACGTTATCGTTAAATTTAAATGCAAGCAGTTTAAAAAATACCTCCTTAAAACACCTTTGTATGCATGCACAAGTGTGCATGTGTGTGTGTTTTTCACAGTTGATGTATAAAATGCCTTATAACGCATATACATATACTTTGTGTGTATTAACTATTGTATAAGTGAACAGACTTAAATGACAAGCAGGAAATTACTAAGAAATGTACTGCAGGAAGGCATGCATATACAAGAGTTTTAAAGTATTGAATGTGTGAGATATAAACACTCAAGGAGTTAACATATTTGATAGTAATTTCTAAAGACATAACATTTTTTTTTAAACTTTTTTTTGTTACTGTATATTGATCAAAATTACTACTATTCATACAATTTCTAAATCTACGGAAATTACTTAGTAGCATTTTTTTCTACAGGATGTAGTAATTTTCAAAAAATACTGAATTGAACTGATATCATACATATAAAAATTAACACTATTGTTCAAAAATGAAAAATACGAACTTACAAGGCGAGTTGTTCCAACTGCAACAATAAAATCAAAAAATGCTTCTAAGCCTGCTTTGGAACCAGGAGAATTATCTTGGATCTGTATGAGAAACAGAAGAAATTCATCAGTAAACAGTATTTAAGAGCTGTACACAATTGCAATTTTAATAGCTGCACATTATTTTTAAGAAAAGTTACATATTATAAAAAGATGCACATCAAACTAACAAAAAAAATTTAAATACATGAATTGACATAACTACACACAGATGAAGTGGTAATTTAAAATAGTAGGCAATTTTTGTTAAGATGCCTTTAATTTCTCTGAACTTAAATACAGGATAAATAATTTTTCCTCACACTGAAGTTTCTCATTAGAGGTACAAGCCGAACGATAGCAGAATGGTATAGCGCTGCTCTTTGGAACCACAGTTCATGGGTTCAAATCCCGCTGATGGCATGGATGTTTGTAGCCATTCGGAATCAGCTTTAAACAGTAGGTCCAGTTCTCATTAGCCCTCATGTGCAAAACAGTAGATCGTGGTACTCCAAACCAAACCTCATTAGAAGCACAAAGTATTTAAGATATATTTTCCCATATAAGCCCATTCGTGTATAAACCAAGAGTATAACTTTTCTTCAAAAAATTATCTAAAATTTAAGACTCATATGTACGCCAAAATAACGTTCTGTAATGTACATATATGTTTGCAAAAAGTCGAAAATGCCACCAAGCAGATAAAATGAGATAAATTTTTTCTAATCAAATTGCTTTGAAGTATAACACTAGATTAGCGCTCATCAAATGTTTTTTGCTGCAGCTTCCAGTTTAAGTATCATGAAGGTTGAAGATCAGTCGGATTTCGCAGTTGCAAGGAAAAACAAATTTTAATTTTTAAATTACTTCAGGCTGTATTTTTATTAATTTCATAATATATTAAATTTCCTGGATTACAGACATGGTGCTAGACATATGTGGCCAATGATTTTTTTTCTTTAGTTAGAAGTCAATAACAATAGTTTTAATTCTGATAACCTATCCGAAAGTAGCACTATTTCATAAATTTGAAAGAATATTAAATTTTTTTTTTTTAAACTGCTACTTTTGGTGATTTATTGACTTTTTCTGGCTTATGAAGAAGTTAATTTTTTATATGATTAGCCCATTCGCTATAGATGTAGTATATTGCTATTTTTGGCACAATTATAATACAAGTCACTGTAAACTTATTTTTTAAATTGTGTTTTTCTTGTTTTTTAAAAATTTTTCTCGTATATATTTTCCCATTATTTTATGATTTTTTTTAACAAGTCATTTAGTTTTGCCAATGTGGCAAATTTTTGTCGCCGACGGAAAAAAAGGTTGTCAAGAATATTTCCTATACCTGTTGCATGGATCTATATATAAGCCAATCACCCCGCTTTAGGTTTATGAAAGGCCTAAAAAATTCTTCGATTATACAAAGAATATAGTAATTTTTTCAAAAATAGTGGGCAATCTTTCACCAGATGGACATCTTTCTACCAGACACAGCTGCAAAGCTGTTATTCATTTGGCATCACCTAAGGGAGCAGGTGCAGCTTATGAAATACTATGGACACAAGTAACATTGCCTCTCATGAGTCTTTATAGTTCAGAAGCAAGGATCAACCAGGAGACTCCCAGACTTGGGATGCCACCACCAGAGGGATTATTTGAAGTCGAAGGACATTGTGACCATGAACCTATTTTATGTGTCCCAGCTGCCAGAAGTATCTTGGATCTTTTACCTGCTTGAACCATAAACTCACAATCCTCTATTTACGAAATCAACACTTTTGCCAACTGAACTACTGCAGCTTGTATTTAAATGTTTAAATGGAGAAATAATTTAATCCTGTCAAGAATATATGATCAGACTAAAATCATTAAAGTAAATATTTAAGAGGAGTTAAAGTGATTTTGCTGGATACAGGAGCTCCTTGTCCTATCAGATATGCATATCTAGTACTGAACTTTTTCATTATATGATTGCTTATATTTTTTAATGCCATTTAAAAACAATTTATAAATGTATGTTACATGATACTTAAAAACATTTTAAATACACTGAGACACATAATAATAATGCAGCATAAAAAATGATAATTAAAAAAAAATAATCTATAAGTTTTATACTGGTATAAAAAATTCAAACTTTAAACATGAAATAATGTTTTACATACCTAAAGCCAATGGAAAATTATTTAAAACCATAGATTAAGTTCATACATTTTTATAAATAACTCTTACTAAATACTGCCCATTATGATGGGCCTAAAAGGAAGCCCTAAGTGGACCTAAAAAGTAAATGTCTAAATGAAACTTCAAAAGCTATCCTTTAATAAGTTTAAAAACCCATCAAATACTTCCCCCACCCCGTTATTATTATTTTTCCTTAAATTAGGTGTCCAAGAATGAGAGTGAAAGTTACAGAAAGAATCCCTGCTTTTCCTCTATGACTATATGTGAGAATATAGTGTCAATGAACACATGTAAAAAAGGTAAATGATGTGTTACCTTTCCAAGTATTCTTGGTGTAATTCTTTGAGACAGGATTAAATAGAGAAAACAAGTGTCCCTTTAACAAATCCTGAGCATTTCTATTGCAGCCTGTAAAGTGGTTGCTGATATAAGATATAAAAACTCTTCCTCCTCACCCAATTTTATTAATCAATCCTAGAGCCTCAACCTTCCCTTTACCTCTGTTAATATACTGTCAAGAGTTCAAGAAAGCAACAGAATCTACATATGATATTGAGACTGAATATAATTCTCCATTCAGTACATTAAAATTTGTGTTCAGTAATACTACAGTTGTTAATAATACATCAGAGAAGAGTGTTTTTTAAATTTCTTCTTTATATATACAGTTAGATATTTTAATATCTTGCTCTTTTCTGATATCTAAAAATTGACCAGTACCCAGTGAGACACTAAATAGTTGTTGGGTATTCATTGCATCCCTGATATTTAATTAATGATTTTATTATTATGTATAGTAAACATATACATCATAACAATTTGTTAAATGTCAATACATTATTTGATTATAAAAATATAACAAAATTATAAATTTTAAACTTTTAATGAACAACAAATCTTTTAATTCAAATCAAACATTCTATTCAAAAACTATTTGCTATAGTGACATACAGAGATTTCTTATTAAGGAGGGAGCTAGCTACACACAAGCACTGCAGACAAATTCTTGTATGTAATATACACCCACAACTCTATACATATACATCTTGTATACAGCAACAAGTTGCTAATATTAAAAAAATCTTCAAACAAAAAAAATTGGATACTAAATCTAAGTTTCTATATTTGATAAAATAATTTTAAGAAGTATACTTGGTAGCATATCTAATAGATTCAATCATTCTGTTAAGCCATATTTCTTAGCACAGATTGACAGATGCAGATTTTTATCCTTGTTAATAAAAATTTTATATACAACCACAGAAAAGTTAGAATAGTGGTACATCCGAAACAACGTGTTAACATAATATATATGAATAATCTCCGAGGCAAATGAAATTTATCAACAATGAGTACTACTAGATTAAGAAAATCTAATATCTTACCGAGAATGATTAAAACTACATCATTATATAGAATAACAAAATTCCTTCAGATTTATAAACTTATGATACTGGTTAAATATAAAGAACGAACATTTGTCTACGATATCGATTTTTTACAGGCGATACTTATTAATTTATGATAATGATTCACTACCAAAATGATTATCGTTACACACATAATAAATTTATATTTCTAAATACTAGGCTATTAAATTAGTTTTATAACACTTTGTAACTCAGAAAAGTTGTTTACCTAAATAAGCAGGCGAAACGCTGACGTGAAATAACATGGGTATCACATAATCACTTCATATACAATACCGGTATATGAAACGATTATTTATATCTTACATAAAAAAATTATCATAGAGCTCTTATATCAGATTCTACTGAGCAACTGTTTATCGATTACCATACACACACACATACCGGCACTAAAATCTATAAAATTTTAATTAGTGCATGATGTCTTAAAAAATATCAAAACTATTTTAATATTTACGTTACGGGCATTTGTACTTACACGCAATACGTGATAACCCTCTGTTCCACCCCCAGGGACTAGTGTACTTTCGCCGCTGCCCATTTTGGGCTACAAATTGCTTAGATAATAGACAATATTCGACAAAAACTATCTAAGCAAATAAATAAATTGCCATAAATCAGCTTTAAAGTTTACGTGGCAATCCCAAAACACAAAATATTTCACACGACTGCTGCCACTATGTAATATATAAACTTTTTATTCATGTAGCCAAGGAAGTTTTACGGACGAATGTAGTTGATCAAATACTATTCTCTAACCAGGGTGTTGTTTCGTGTATTTTATTGCAGTTCATTTCCATTGAAGTTTGTTGTTTAAAAATCCATAGATCAAAGCACATCTATAGAAAAAGTTTGACTCCACTATAACAATACCACCAGACCAAGTTCCGTAAGGATGATTTTCGTAACCTGCGATTTGGAAACATTTTCTTTCTGCTTTTATAAATATTCTCGGTAGTTTGTTCGAATTTCAATAATTAATTCTCTGTCATGACTACATTTCAGTCACCACAAATATTTTATCAAAAATGGTTTACAGAAGATACACGGATCTAACTTGATGAAAAAAATAATCATCTTAAAACTCAAGCTGTCACATCTCTATTTGAAATTACTAACTTTATTGTGTCTAAGATGAATTTAATGAAATAGGTGACAGCTCAAGTTGGGATTGGGAATTTATCACAAGTATAAAATTTCACCCTTTCAAGTATTTAAATCAGTTGTTTGCATTTTTTACGCTTGTTGACTTTATTTAGTTATTAAAAAAAAACAAATATTCACTTTTTGACGGTATGTTTCAGAAATCAAATAATCCCCAAATGGGAAAATTAGCAAGAAGATACCTTGGAGAATGTACCAGAGCACTACAAAGAGATTCTCCCCAAATCCATTTAGTTTTTTAATTTATCTAATTTTTATTTATTTTTTCCAAACCTCTACTGTTTCTAGAAGTTTTTGGACTTATAGAGATGGTTTGATTTTAGCCATGACAGCTAGGGACCAGTAACAACAACAACAATAATAATTTATCTACGTGTCATCTTAAATCCCCCCCCCCAAAAAAATATTTTTTTAAACAAAATGTTTAAAAATTTTCCAAAGCAATGAGTTAAAAAAACTTCTTTCTAATTGATAACTTTTTGTTCAGGGAATAAACTATTCATTGTTTAATTGTGACACTGAAAATACTGTTAGTAATAGATTTTTGAAATTAATATCAATTAAAGATTGAAGTTATTTCCCTATTTTAATGAAAAGACTAAAAATAACGATTTCATGATTAGTTAAGAATATTTGTTATACTTGTAAAGTACTTTTGAAATTTTTTTTTCATATACTGTCGATTTCCATAGCAGTTTTATTTACACAAATAAACTGATTATATTAACATATGTAGGCATGGAAACTTGTTAATGCATTTGCATTTCGTATATAACAAAGTGCATATTATTAACTTGGTTTCGAAGATTTTTGTACACCAGATGTAATAACATGACTTCAAAAGCAGTCACCACATAGCAACTTTATGATGGTCCAACGTTGTACTACATTCGTTGGGCCAGCCGTTTTAGGGTACGTTGGCCAGCTGAAGGCCAACGGTTGGTTATTGTTTGTTTTTAACATAATGCTACGATGTGCCAACTGAATGCCGACTTACTGTAAAATAGCTGTAAAATATAGTTCACAGAAAACTGTACAACTGAATTACATTTCCCTGAGAAAATGCAATTTTTTTTACTAAAGTAACTAAGAAAGGTTTGATCAGTTTTACAATCAACCACAAACATACATAAGGAAAATAATTACAGTTATTTTAGTAAAGAAATTACATAATTTTTCTCCAACATTTGGAGAACGCATTAATTCTCAATTTCTATCCATAATGTTTCAAAACTTTAGGACCAAATAAAAACTGAACTTAAACGGAAAGAATTCTTTTAACTACAATTCTATTTTACCTTAAAAATTAAATGCTATTTTTCAAATGGTTCCATATTTTAAAGTTTGAAAATTTATTCTATTATTAAAACATGCGAAATTTCATTAAGGTCATTAATTAAAATATCGTTTCGTATTACTTCTAGTTATAGTAAAAAGAAAAGAAAGCGAACAAGTTTGGAGATTCTAAAAGGGGTCTGTAAAATAGACTAATAAAAATCAATGAAAATTTTGATATCGGATAGGAGAAATTAGGACATATTTATAACGGGGGAGGAATGGAGGGGTGTGGACTCTCCCTGAACTATTTTCATTGTATGCATTGTAATGTAGCCTCAACACTATGGTTAATTGTTCCCTACTTCCTGATGGTGACCTTGGACGATGGTTTACTGGTTGCATCCACACGCTGGGCCACTAAATGAGCAGATCGCTTGGATTCGTCCATAGGGTCTACTGCTCACTTTAGTTGCACATCTGGCTGTCTTTGATCTACCGCTTCCGAAGCCATCCTCTGCCGTTTTATTGTCTGCCGTCGTCGACCTTAATAAGCCATACCCCCTCCAGTCAGTGGTAGTGGCTGGCAGTGGACCCTAGTGTGGAGGGGAGGGGGCTTAAGATTTTTGAAGCTTATTAAAATTTGTGTACATTACTAGTTTTTATTGCAAGTGTTGACAGATCGTTTACAAACTATGAAAAGAATAGAAACGTTTCTTCCCAATAGAACAGGTCACAAGAGATTGGCCAATTTAGCTTTATTTTCGTTGCATATGTGAGTCTCTGTAAATGCAGATGAAATTTTGACAAGCTGGCCTTAAAAGCTAGAATTAATTTACAACTATAAAACGATATTTTATAAATTACTCATTATGCCGAGGATATGTCCCAATTATTTTCTTAATATTTATTTTCCTAGTTATTCATAAAATTAGTTTAAATTCATCTGCAGAAAACTTTGAAAACGAAAACTTTTTAATATACATTTATTCAATTATAAGTTTTTATTCTAAATTGTTTGCATATACAGAAATATTTACCCAAAGTGGTGAATTTAGTTTTTTTAATGAAGTCTCCACACTAAAGCCAATTATTCACCACTCCAGTACTGGTCCTAATGGTGACTTTGAACCCCGGTCCACGGGTTGGATCCACACATTGGGCCACTAAAGGAGAAGAGCGCGTGTATGTATCCATGGAATCTACAGCGCACTTTGTTAGCGCATGCTGGTTGTCTTTGATCTTTGGAGAAAAACAGCGCTCGAAGCCATTATCTGCTAAGGTCATTTTATTGTCTGCCATAGTCGACCTCGATAAGCCATATCCTCTCCAGTCAGTGGTAATGGATGGCAGTGGACCATAGTGTGGAAGGGCTTTAAGATTTTTGAAACATAAAAATTTATGTACATTACTATTTTTTACGGCAAGTGTTGACAGATCGCTTACGAACTATGAAAAGAATATAAAGGGTTCTTCACAAGAGATTGGACAATTTAGCTTTATTTTCGTCTCATATGTGCGTCTCTGTAAATGCAGATGTACGTTTGACAAGTTGGCCTTAAAAGATAGAATTAATTTACAACTATAAAACGATATTTTATAAATTACTGATTATGCCGACGATATTTCACAATTATTTTCTTAACATTTATCTTCCTAGTTATTCATGATATTAAATTAAATTCGCCTGGACAAAACATTGAAAATGAAAACTTTTTTAAATACATTTATTCAATTATAAGTTTTTATTCTAAATTGTTTGATTATACAGAAATATTTACCCAAAGTGGTGCATTTAGTTTTTTTAATGAAGCCTAATATAAAAATAATGTTACATTGGCCTAGTGTTTGAGAAAGAAAAAATTAAAACTCATTAAAAAAAATGGACAAATATGTCTTGATTAAATAATTTTATACATTAAATGACTAAGGGATAAAACTCGAATACAACTTATCATTTGTAAATATCAAAGATTCCTCTCGACTCGGCGTTGGCCCTGCAAATATAGCGACGCTTTTCCCTTTTTTCGTGTCGCTTCAAAAAATGTCTATCCTGCAATCAGCAGATGCCAGCAGCTTTCATCCTCATTTCTCCTCTGGTAACAACCTTGTCCTCTAAAAAATCAGACAGCCCCGCGGATAAAACAGGGGTCCCTTCAAGAACGGAGGGATTAGAATCTCGGCAAACCAACGGGCCCTTCTATTGGTTGGGAGAAGTCTGAAGTTTCTTCTAGTTCAAACCGGTCCTGTTCTGGTATGTCTTTAAAGATGACTCACGGAAAAAGGTAAAAAAAGCTGAACCGAATGCAGCTTATTGTTATACCTCTACACTAAGGCCAATTGCTCACCACTCCAGTACTGGTCCTAATGTCCACCTTTAACCACGGTCCATGAGTTTCATCCACGCATTGGGCCACTAAGCGAGCAGAGCGTGTGTATATATCCATAGAATCTTTGGTAGAGCATGCTGCTTATTTTTGATGTAGACTCCACACTATGGCTATTTGTTCACCACTTCCTAATGGTAACCTCGAACGATGGTTCACGGGTCGCATCCACACGGTGGGCCACTAAATGAGCTGAGCGCATTGATTCGTCCATAGGGTCTACTGCGCACTTTAGTTGCGCATCTGGCTGCCTTTGATCTTTGGAGAAAAACCGCCTCCGAAGCCATCGTCCGCCAAGGCTATTTTATCGTCTGCCGCCATCGGCCACGATAAGCCAAAGCCCCTCCAGATGGCGGTGATGTCTTGGAGTGGACCATAGTGTGGAGGGGCCTTGATCTTTGGAGAAAAACAGCGTCCGAAGCCATTCTCCGCCAAGCCCATTTTATTGTCTGTCATCACCGACCTCTATAAGCCATATCCCCTCCAGACAGTGGTAATGACTTGCAATGGACCATAGTGCAGAGGAACTTTTATAGCATTCACCGTGCACCACAGTAAGGTTGTTGGCAGGGCCGTAGCCAGAAATTATATTCAGAGGAGGAAATTGTTTTTTTCTGATGGATACTTCAATAAAACTACAGATTTTCTTATGTATGGTCACCCCAAATGAGTATCATAATACAATGTGATTTTAAAATATCAAAATAATTAAAAAATGATATAATGAACAAATTTATAGCCTTGAATAAGTAATGTAGTAACTACACAATGAGTTAAATAGTATAATTAACATTGAAAACCAGGGCTTCGAACCGTAATTTTTCTTGTTCCGGTTTTCGTTCTGGTTAAACTAAAAAATTAATATCGGTTCAGTTCCGGTTTTCGCTCCGCCAAAAATAACGGTTTTCGGTTCAGTTCCGGTTTTCGCTCCGCCAAAAATATCTGTTTTCGTTTCAGTTCCAAATGAATAATTTCATTTTATGTATATTCTTATTTGTACTAAAAATATAATTCTATCATAAACAAAAAATGTAATTCTATCAAAATTTAGAAGATTTTATTCTTTTTTTAATTGGTACACTATGTGAATTGATACAAACAGCAGGTACGATAAGAGCGGCGAGCATTGGCATTGTTATCCATTTTCAAAATCGCATTTGACAACTAGGTTCATGATTACCCACATTCGTCGTTTGACTCTCACATCGTGCACTTGGCCTTGCAATAATTATGTAAAAAATATATTATTTATTTAACATATGAAAATTGCCTCTAATTATTAATATATCTTCTAACGTGGTTTCACTCAGATTACTTCTGTTGTCTCGGAGAATAAATTTCAAACCTGAAAACGCTCTTTCAACACCAACTTGTGTAGATGGAGCTGCCAAAACCACCATTGCAATCTTATACAAGTGCGGATATGTAATTATAAAGTTGACGTTAAATTAGAAAATATTGATAAGTTGGTAACAGTAACAAAATGACTAAAAGATATATCGAACCGAAATAAACCGATATTTTTTTCGGTTCAGTTCCGGTTTTTGTTCCGACCAAAATAACGGTTTTTTCCGGTTTTCGGTTTTCGGTTCAGTTCCGGTTCGAAGCCCTGTTGAAAACATATAAACTATATATGGTATTAAATTCTAATTTTTAAAATATAAGTATTCCCAAAGAAAAAGAATAATTTTGGAATAAAATGAAAATTTTCAAATTTTTACCTGTATATTATAAACTATGCTCTTTTTGAAAATTTCACCAAAAAATGTTCACAATTTCTTCCGATTGCACAACAATATTGTGATGAGTTGCAAAAAGTGTTAGTCACTGTTCTTACATGTCGAATCTAATTTGCACCTACTCCTTCACTCAACGTCACTGTTCTAAGCACACTGTTGTCTATACACAGCTAGGCAGATGACACACTCACACACATGGTCCATTTTCTTTCCAAGAAACAGTCTTTTAGAATTTCGGAGGGGGACCGGTGTCCAAAATCCCCCTCCTTGCCTACGGTCTTAATTGTTAGCAATTGTATTATGGGATCACCAAATAGGCTATCAACCTCTAAGGCAGGGGTGGGCAAATACACTCATGTCCATAAATTAAGGATAATTCAGAATCACACAGAAATTGAGCTCTAAAATAAAAATTTCACCTGTAGAATTATCACACATATCTTGAAGAAGAATATGCAAATTGCAGGAAACCACCAGATGGCGCGGATAGTACGTCACAATGACGAGAGTGTATGAAAGGGGTATATAAGGAATGGTAGCAAAGAAGTAAAATTGTTCACAAGCGCTTTAAAAGCCATTCAGTGCAATAACCGCATAGTTATGGCACAAAGGAAGCATTTGGATGATTTTTTACGTGGTAGAATTATCGGACGACTGGAATGTGGACGTACCCAGCTGAAAGTATCCGAGGAACTTGAAATCGCCCAGAGTGTCATCTCCAGGCTTTGGCAACGATTCAAACATGATGGTAATGTGAGTAGATGTTACAGCACAGGTCGCCCCCGAGTTACTACGCCGAATGATGACCGGTATTTGGCAGTTACTGCCAAAAGAAACAGACGGAGCACAGTATCAGACCTGTCTCGTCAGCTCTCTTCAGCTACCGGTACGACAGTTTCATGGCAGACCGTGTACAGACTCTTAGGGAACATTGGTCTATATGCTCGTAGGCCTGTCAGATGTGTTCCCCTTACCGCAACTCACTGTCGCCTGCGATTATGCTGGGCTAGAGAGCATGCATTGTGGACACCGCAACAGTGGTCTTGTATGATGTTTTCCGACGAGTCCAGGTTCAGTTTACATTCTGATTCTCGCCGGACTTTCATATGGAGAGCACCAGGTACCCGTTACCACCAAAAGAACACCATTGAACGACACCGTTACGGTTGTGCAGGATGGCTCGTTTGGGGAGGAATTATTCTTGGTTCCAGAACTGACCTGCATGTTCAGAGTGTAACGATGACAGGCCACATCTATCGGGATGTCATTCTGGAACAACATGTACGTTTGTTTCGGGGCGCCATGGGTCCTGAATTTCTGTATATGGATGAAAACGCCCGACCTCACCGTGCAAACATTGTAGACGAATGCCTTCAATCGGAGGATATCACCCGTATGGATTGGTCAGCATACTCACCGGACTTGAATCCAATAGAGCATGTGTGGGACATGCTTGGCCGACGAATTGCAGCCCGTCAACCCCCTCCCAACTGTCTATCGGAAATTCGGAGGGCATTGCTTGATGAGTGGTGTAATTTTCCCCAAGATCAGATTGATAATCTGATACTCAGCATGTGTAGGCGTTGTAACGCTTGTATTGCATCGTCCGGGAGACATACTCCGTATTAACCATCATACTAACCATGTTATACTGTTTTCTGTAAATAGGTTCTTTTTTGAAATTTGCTCCAGGGAGTAAAAATCGCAATTTTTATTAATTATGTCAAACATATAGCATCTTTTTTGCTCTTTACCTTTTGTTTAATAAATAAACTTTACAAATAAGTCAAATTTGTTTTGCTTTTGTCTCTTTCATTGCCTGAACTTCATTATCCTTAATTTATGGACATGAGTGTATTTTTAACCCTCCGAGGGGAACGCATCGAGAAAAGTCTCCAAAAATAAGCTAAAGTTTTATTGTGTCAGTGACGAAAGTGTTCTATGATTTTTTACTTCACCCTTTGTCTACTAGATTGGAATACGGAATGCCACCATCTCTGTTATCAGTTTACTTCCGGTTATAAATAGATATATATAAATAGACATTATAGATTGTTAATTTTTAATACACATAAAACTCGCCAAGTTTCGAAGATCATCCCATAAGAAATAATGGATTCTAAAAGTACAAATGAAAATATTCTTTAAGAGAACGATTTATATTTTTTTATAAAACTCATCCAAGCTATTTAAGTGGTGCAATTCGAGATACACCTGTTACCGCAAACGAAATACTCCGAAATAGAGATTTACAAAGCCATGAAAAGTTATCAGAATTTTTGTTCCTCAGGAAGTAGGGGTGCAGTTCCAAAACAATCGACCTGACCCTCCTACCTCAAAACTCCATGGGGGAACACACTGGCAGAAATGTACAATACATCCATTTTCGGAACGTTTTTGGAAGTCGAAATTTGTACTTGACAACCTCTTTGAAGACATCATCGGTTTGACGGAATTGTACGTGCGAACCGCTTAGAGGGTTAAGCACGGTCGAAAATTAAATTTTAAAATGTCTTGCGGGCCGGAGGACTCTACCGCATACGCTGTGCACATGCGAATGTTTTGGGTGTAGTTTTTTTCCCCGCCCAAGAAATTTTTTTTTTTTTGACAAAAATACTATAAGTATCATTTTAAAGCATTTGGACAGAGAAATTTGACAATTAATAAAAGGTAATAATAATAATAAATTGTCTTATTTAGGTGTATATGTGAACAATTTGTGCCCAGCAAAATATGTCACGTAATTTTTAAAGAAATATGATCGATTATATTAAATTAATGGTCATTAGATAAATCAGTTAATGAAACAATTTATTTTGATATTTATTTATATCTTCGCGATACAAATTATTTTATTTTGATCATATTTATTACATTCTGTAAATATAATAGTAAATAGAATTACAAAAAGAAAAGATAAACATCAAACGTTAAAATAGAATAGTTTCAGTTAATGCGAAAAGTGAAATCTGGAATGTTCATTTGATATTACTTCTTCAAAATTTGGATCCAAATCACTTGTAGCAATCCTTAATACCGAGTGTACATTTTCGTCAGTAATTTGTGATCGATATTTATTTTTCGTGTAAATCATTCACGAAAAAGTTCTTTCACAGATATATGTTGAACCAAATAAAACTAGGTATTTTTTAAAATAGATCAAAAAATGTTTGAAATGTTCTGTATTCTGAAATATTCTGTAAAATTGCATGCAGGATTTTTCAACGGGCCGGATAAAGTAAGCAAAAGGGCCAGATCCTACTCGCGGGCCGGTTTTTACCCACCTCTGCTCTAAGGAAAAACAACACAAATACATCCAATCCTCCTTTGAGAACCGAACCCAAGCCCAGAGTGTCGAAGAGCGAATTGTTAACAAATGTATAGTGTGGATGCAGGTTATATAGAGATTAAGTACTTAAAATTAATTTTTAATCTAAAATACTCATATGGAAATTACTTTGCATAAACATAATTATTAAAAATTTTGAAAATAAAAAAAATTAAGCAAATTTAAATTTTGATGTATTATTTAAACCATTAAGTCTTCTCAAACATTTTTTTTTTACTCTTATGAGTAAAGAAACAGCATTTCATTAATTTGTCTACATGATTTGTTAGAAAATTGCCGGTAAAAGTTTTCATAATTACAGTAGAAAATGCCCCATTGTCATTTTTTATTCAGAAGAAAATATTTTAAAGTCTTTTAATTATTTAAAATTTTCGAATAAAAATAACACGTTAGAGAATGCCAGTGCAAAATTACAGACATATAACTTCAATAGAATCTTGTTTAAATTTATCGAATCTTGAAGTATAATTATAAATAAATAATATATCATTTTGAGATATTATTTATTTATTATTATTTTTTGAGCTATTACTTTCAGAGTTAAATGAGATTAAAAAATTTGACTTTATGTGTATTTTCAAGGTAACAAAAATTGAAACTATGTTTATCATACCACTTTTTGCTACATATAATTAAATGTTGATCATTATAAATGAGAACATAATTTTTTCTTTCACATTTCATATCGAAAGATAGAAATAGAAATTTTTATATGAAACTTTTCCTTCGTACGTTTTACTCTTTACTAAATCAACAAATTTGTGAACATCTTAGAATGAGAACAATAAACTACATTTTGAGATTCATTGATTTTTTATTGAAATGACAGAAAACAAAAGTGCCCCAGAATCCATTAAGTTTAGGAAAGCAGACAGCCACAATGACATTAACGATTTCTCTTTAAAACGTTTTTGGAACAATGATGTTTGTTTGTTTGTTTAAAACGTTATGCAAATATTTAAAGCTGAATCACGTGCAAATCAGCGTCAAAGCAAAACTGTTTACTTGGAATTTCGACAATGAAGTGACATTATCAAGCCTTTTAAAATATTAGGTCAGATCACTTCCACCTAGAATACAAATCTCGAGCGCTGGAATTGTGACGTCACAACTGGAGGCTCTATCCCTGGAAAAAATCGTCTGTTTCAAGACACACAGATCGTAATAGGAATTAGAAATATACAAACAAGGCGGTAAAACATACATACGCCAAAGTTTTATCTACGACAAATTATTTTGCATCACTTTAAAAGAAAACATTATTTTATAAATTGCATTTAAAGCTGGATTTATTTTCTCAACTATCAATTTTGCAGTTTTAGTTTGCTGATTCATTTATTGAATAAATTATATGAATTATATTCTATAAATTACAGAATGTTAAAAATTCATCAATATGAAACTAGTTTTGTAATCATTGTTAAATCGTTTAACTAAATGTTTGGAAATAACTATAAAAGTATAAGACAAATGTTGACAAATAGAAGACAAAGGGTTTTCGGGAAGGGTCCAGACCCCACTATATATGCACCCTAGTCCTTAGGAAAAACTTCACATTTTGTTTAGAATAGTCATTTAACAAAATGTTAGTTGATGTAGGAATAATAAGACATTTATTTTACACTATGTCTGAAGATACAGGGGCGTACGATAAGGGGGAGTTAGGGGTTTAAACACCCCCTTGAACACATACAAAATGGCAAAAATAAAAATTTTAGTAGAAATTATGCGGGCTATTATTTTTTAGAATTATGGTTTGGTTTGGTTTGGAGTGCTACGGTCTACTTTTTGCAACACGAGGGCTAATGAGACCGGGACCTACTTCTTAAAGCCGATTCCGAACGGCTACGAACATCCATGCCCCTGTGGGATACGAACCCATGAATTCCGGTACCGAAGGCCAGCACACTAACCAATCGGCCATCGTTCGGAATAGAATTATGATCCCCCCCTTTGAAAAAAATTCTGCGTACGCTACTGCGAAGAGAAATATATTTTGTAGAGAGTACATTCACTGTTATCAGAAGTGCAGTGTACTTTTGATTACTATCATTTAAAAATTATTATTGATTCTAAAATTAACATTTTTATAACCATAAAATTATGAGCAACAATATTTACAATATCTAGTTGGATATTTCAGCTCTGTTAGCTACTTAATTATTTCATCAGCTAGTTCTTAATAGTTATTATATATAATGTCCAATATTTTATTCTCTTCAATCTTTCATTATTTAGTTATTACAACTCAGTCAAAAATATCATATGTTTAGTCTGTCAATGCCAGCTCATCAAAGATCTGCATTCATTAATGGCATGTATGGTTAGTGGTCACAATGCCCTCCAATTTCCCAAACTATATCTTTTGAGGTGGCAAGACAATGGGGGGGTTTTTCTTTGGTTTGCTTTTAAATTGCCAAGACCCATGTAAAGAATGGATCCCATGTTGGATCCATGCTTGTTTTCATGGGCCTCGCTTTTTGTTTTACTCGGCGTTTCTTGATCTATTGGCTGTGCTAGAGAAAAATGCGTAAGGGATATTCTTTTTCGAGATTTTTTGCAGAGGGCGAGAGAACCTCTTTTCGGCAGGGATCAAGTTGCGAGAAATACGGCGCAGCGGAGAGCTTGGAGAAAACAGTTCTGGAGAACGTCGGATTTTTTTTTGGACTTAAAAAATACTCCGTTAATTTGCAATGTTTCCTGGCTTTTTTGATTTAATGTTTTTTTTTTTTTTTTTTTTTGTGTTTTTTTTTTTTAAATGTGTGTTGTTCGTCTATTTATTTAGCCTATGCATCCCAACGCGCAGTAAAGTAGGCAGGTGCTACGCATAACGCGCCAGAACAGTGTGTTGTTACAACGTGGCTGAGTGGGTTTGTTACAACATTAATGACAACTAGGGCATGTATAGGTAGTCAGAATTCCCTCCCAATTTCCAAACGATATCGGAGGTGGCCAAATATGGGGGGGGGGGCGGGTCTTCTGCTTGGTCCTTGCTTTTAAATTCCGAGGACCCTCTTTGTTTATGTTGTCTCTAGGGAGTTATGTTGGCAGCTTATGGTGCTTCTACAATAAAATGGTCAACAAATATCTTGGTAGTGGTTAATGCTATAAAAGTAAGTAACCCCGCATTGGAAATAATGACATATTTCACGTTTTAATTTTAAATGAATAATTAACTTATGTAATACTCAGCCAAAAATGCTAATTTCTTTCTTTGGTTTGGAGTGCTACGGTCTACTTCTTGCAACACGACGGTTAATGAGACCGGGACCTACTGCTTAAAGCCGATTCCGAACGGCTACGACCATCCATGCCACAGTGGGATTCGAATCCACGAACTCCGGTTCCGAATGCCAGCACCCTAACCATTCGGCCACCGTTCTGCACCAAAAATGTTAAAACCGAAAACCACTCTGTATGTTTTTAATGTCATTCACATAAAATGACAAAGAAAGTTCATTTAGATTAATAGCATCATGCTATCAACATTAGAAGATACATTTCTAAGAAGATTAACTTTCGATTTGGCTTTTATCCATTGAATTGAAAACATTAGAAGTTCGCATTTTTTTTTCAATTTCTATATTTTGCCTCACAGTAGATTGTTGAGTACAGTTTTTTTTCTTTATATATCGAATCAATCAGGTGCGAGATGACATTATTAACATCTGCTTGAAGCTTCGTAGAACACAAATTACGAATTATTGGTGTTATATATTTTTTCCTGTATGTATCTGGAAAGAGAAATTTAAAGAATACAATCTTGTGTAACAATTGATTACAATGAATTGCATCAATTTACTACAACTGCACAACGAATTAGTGCAGGGGTTCTCAAACTCTGTATCTCATGGATCCCTTTTTTTACCACCTACATAGCACTGGGAAACCAAATAAATAATACTTGAGGGAAAACTAAGGGTGTTTTATTTACCATAGATTAAAAAAAACATAAAAATTAAACAGCAAAAAAATAGCCGAACGATGGCCGAATGGTTAAGGTGCTAATCTTAGGTATCCGAGTTCATGGGTTCGAATACCACTGTGGCATGAATGTTTGTAGCCGTTCGGAATCGGCTTAAGCAGTAAATACCGCTCTCATTACTCGTGTTGGAAAAAGGCAGATCGTAGTGCTCGAAACCAAACTAAACCTAAACAGCATAAAGCATTATAAAAATGTATTTAATATTTGCAAAAGGTGACGTGAAAGCACGAAATTTTTAATGATATATTGATCAAAGAGTATCGATGGAATAAATGGCTTTTTTTTGACAGCCATAAATTTCTTTAAAATTTGGTTGCATTGAAGAAAGCATCATTCTCATATCATGCTGTGAATCCAACATATTCCGATATTTAGTTTTCGATAAGGTATATATAGAAAAATCAGTTTCGCAAATATCGATCGTTGCAAACGGTAACACAGCACAGAACACTTTCAGATAAGGATAACTATCCTCTTTTCAAACAATATGAGAACTCAAGGACAAGGTAATGGGTTTAACGGAGTACCTAGTAAAGTAGAAATCTTCACTTTAACTTTCGAATGAAAAAGATCAAAACATAATTTGGTGCATCAATGCACAGTAACCAAACAAAAATTTAGTACACTTCCAGCAGCTTCAAAAAGAAACGAGGAGGTAAATTATTTCTCATTGAAAGTAAAGAGTAACCAACACGTTGTCTAATTAGAAGGTAAATTAGATTGTAACCTTGACTATGACCGATGGGCAGTACAGAATTCAAACTTTTTTTCTAATGAAGCAGGCGATACAGACATTACCCTAACTCCTTAACAAGGCTGTGAACCTGTTGCTCATTTAGAAAAACTCGAGTAGCACGTGTAGCTTCAGGTATGCCACGGACGTGAGTAACACTGCTGGGTCTTTATAAGCAGGGACCAAGCAGAAGAGACCCAGGCTTGGCCTGCCACCCTCAGAGGTATCGTTTGAAAACTTAGAGGACTTTGTGACCATGATCATATTTCACTTGCCCCAATCATCTTTAGAGAACAAGGTGGATCTTAGGCCAGCTCCAGCCCCGAACTCGCAACCTTTCAGCTACGAGATCGCTGCCTTTGCCGACTGAGATACCACTGTACAGAATTCAAACTTGCATAACATAAAAAGTAAGCCATGAAGCTCAATAAAAATCTCGCAAAAATGCTAAGACAGATATTAGATAAGAAAAACCCTACAACACCAGAATTCTGACACCGACATTGTTTTATAAATTGATGACATTGACCAGTCACATGTTCTGATCAGAATGTCCTCCAAGTTCTCAAACGATATCTCTGGTGGTGGCAGGCCAAGCCTGGGGGTCTTTTGATTGGTCCCTGCTTCTAAATTATGAGGACCCATCGGGGGTACTGTCACTAGCTTCCGTATCATTCCTTAAGCTACACGTGCCCCCCTGCTGGTGATAAATGGGCAACAGCTTCGCAGCCCTGTAATGGCATAAAGATTTATGTGTCTTACTGCCAGTTGGATTGGAAAAACAAAACAACAAAAAACTGACCAGTCCGATGTCAGTTTAATAAGTTTTTCATATTCTTCCGACGAAAAACAAGGTAGTTCTCGTTTAGGACTAATGTATTTTTGATTCATAATTATCTCCTTAAATTTTCGTGTGGCTTATTAGAGAAGTATTGGTTCATAGAGAGAGTAAATGGTGCAAAGAATTTCTGAAGGTACACCTGGTAGGTTGATACGAAACCGTAGGGCTCCGTGGAACACCTTGAGAAACCTTAAATTAGTGCATGTATTTTGTCAACTAAAATTTTATTAACCTTTTGGAGACGGGTTGTTGATATTTTGACTAAGACGTGAAAGTCCCAAAGTACGGGACTGGTTGAAATATGCATCAAGGATCTAATTCCCTTAACTGTTCATAATTCAACCGTCACAGGGTATGAGTCTATGTATATTTATTAAACAATATCGGGAGATATTAACGTTGCCGGTCATTGCTAGTTAGGAGTATATAAATTCTACTTCTACAATACGGTGACCCTGACAAGCGAAACCTACTTTGAATTTTGAAAGAAATGTTCCCATACTGATTATACATTTAAAATGAAATAGTGTATAATTTAATAGGAGTACAAGAAAGTCATATGATGACCATTTCATATTTTTTATATTAGTCACTGTATTTTCGTGTAAAGAACTATTGATTTTTGCTTCATTTTGAGATATGTCTCTCATCCGGCTTAGGCCGGAAATTTATAATCTTAGAGAAATGTCTGACTCCGGTCTGCTAAGTCGGATGTCAAAAGGAAGTCGATTTAACGAGGTTAACAATTTCACTAGAGACTGGCATGGTTATCTATTGTCGTTTGGTAAAGTTTTTAACACAAGAAGTTTCGGAATCTTCTATATTATTGACCCTTAGCATGTGTGTAGAGATATACTTAGGGATCCAAAAGTCATTACAAATTTTAAACATGAATAATTCGAAAACTAATAAAGATAAAAAGATGTGCTTTGCACCAAACGAATGGAAAAGAAGTCGGGTTTTGTGTGGCAATGCAGCGAAAATAATTCCGTTGGCGAACAACAGATGGCGCTATATGATTTCTGATGTAGGACTGGCATCACTAGCAGCACTAAAGATGCCATCCACCAAAATGTGTCTGCCATAACGCAAGAAATGCTACTAAATGCTGTGAACAGTGTGGTGACTCGTCTCACAGCTGTAGTTCTGAATGATGGACAGCACATTGAACATTTACTGTAGTACTAATTAACTGTAATTAAGTTGACTTGTAAGTTGTCAACATTTCTTCATTTGTAAATCATCTTTTGGTGCTATAAAACACTATAGCACCATCTGTTCGTTTCTAACACAACTATTTTTTTTTTGTTGCCACACAAAATCCGGTATCTTTTTCATCCATTTGGTGCAAACCGTATCTTTGTATCTTCATTCTTTTACGAATTATTCATTTTTAAAGTACGTCCTGACTTTTGGATCACCCGGTATATGCTTAAGTACACACACACACACACACTATATACAGGGCCGGTTTTGTGGTATTAGCAGCCTGCGTGCAAAATAGTATTTGGTTCCATCCTATCAGTGCGTATACCTAGTAGATATTTTATCGACCGCCCTAGAAATTTGGCCGCCTGCGTGCATGCACGCATTGTACTGACTTACTAAACCCGGTCCTGCATGTATGCATATATACATGCATGTGTGTGTAATATATATCTATATATATATCGCTTTATATATATTATATATATATATATATATATATATATATATATATATATATATATATATATATATATATATATATATATATATATATATATATATATATATATATATATATATATATATATATATATATATCTATATATATATCTCTTTATATATATTATATATATATATATATATATATATATATATATATATATATATATATATATATGAACTTGTGAGCTGCGGTGTCTCAGTCGGCAAAGGCAACGATCTCGTAACCGGTGGATAACGAGATCGAGGATTTAGACAAAGATCTGCCTTGTTCATTAACGGCGACAGGGGCACTTAAAATAGGTTCGTGGTTGCGGTGTGTTTTTAGTTCCGAAACGACACCTCTGAAAGTGTTAGGCCAAGCTTGTGGATCTTCTGCTTGGTCCCTGATTATAAATTACAAGTACCCTCTTCAGCGAAAGTCGTTCTTTCACTTTAGCAGTGCTCATCAAATGAAAGACGCACCCCTTCGCCTTAATTCGAGTAATCTCTGGCTCAAGTGCTTGGCTCATGCAAGTGGCATTAGGAGCAACAATAACAGCAGCTCGAAGATTTATAACATAACCCAGAGTAATTAACCTAATTATTATGTTTATTTGACCATTTCATATAGCCAGAGCCAGGTCTGGGGTATTAACCACCTACGTGCAAGACAATATTTGGCCGCCACTTAACAATATGGATTTCCAGAAGACTCAAACTCTAAGACAATGCATAAAAACTTACTATTAGCTGTTGAAGAGTTTCCAGGGGTACATTGGCCGAAGGCCTTAATCCCTGTTGCAAGTTAAAGAATTAATTATCAGGTGTCCAGTCTTTTAAGTTAATACACAATAAATATAAAAATGCAGGTCTTTATGATGAGAAAAAAAAAGTGCTACAAAACTTACTATTATGCTTATCTGACTGCTACCTGTAATTGACTAAAGATAAAAAAAAGTGGTATAAAATCTATCTATCATATATAGTGTTTCTCCCAGACCAAAAAAGGGCAGGGTGCTCTTGGATAAAAGGGCACTCCATCAGAACAAAAAGGGCAGGGTGCTCCTGGGTATGAATTTATTCTATTGGAACAAAACTGGCATTTTTTAAAGGAAAAGATTTTTAAAATTTTTTTTCTCGGTTACTATAGGTTTAAAAATATTTAACTATTCTTTTGCGATTGTTTGAAGTTCATTTTATTTTATTAAATATGTATTAAATTTTTAACGATTTTTTACTTAATACATATTTAATAAAATCAAATAATTAAAGCTTAAATTAATTAAAACTGGCCTTTAAGTCAGACTTTAGTTTTAGTTACGAGACATGACAGGTTCTGAGAGCAAAATACTCTCAGTTGAAATAAAATATTTATATAAGCAACTGTACAGCATATAATAGATGATTAGTCAATTTCTTCTGATTTTTCAAACAAAATTTTATTTTTGTTATGAGATACGTATTGGTCATTAATGAACTATAACTTATAAAAGAGCAAATTAAAAAAAAAAAACTCTTATTACACCAAATGAAATAAACGTATTCACTAAACTACTATTTGATCTTTATCTTGATTCTATAAATAAATGGTCATATATTTAATACAGCAGCCTTCTTTTGTCGTTTTTCCATTCTTTCGTTTGGAAAAGAATTTGACGTAAGCGACTGGAGAAATGGCCAAATGAATTGCTCAAAATCAGTGAAAGATGCTTCTGTGTTTTTATGTGGTGGAAAAAAAACATGGATTTCTGTGATCTCGGCATATATCGTAAGTAAATTCATGCAAATCAGAAAGGGGTATGGCACATTAAAGGGGGCAAAAAAGGAAGGCAGGGTGCGTTGAAGGCCGAAAACAAAGGGGGGGGACGCAGCGCTCTCCTTAAAATGCCTAGGGGAAACACTATATTTAAATTAAGTTTATTAAAATGAATATCGTAGAAAAAAGCATAACAAAATGCAACTGTAAACTGCATTCATTTTGATATTTTATTTGGAAGTTTATTAATATCTGATAATTTTAATATTTTTTCATCATTCTTCAATAGCTATTTATACTATCAAAATATATAGATCGATAGTACAATCTGATATCAAAATTACATTATTTAGTGTTAGCGCTGAACTATTCACAAAATGAGTTCTAGGGACTCAATAATGAGAAATATGTAGGCCGTGCATCAAAAAGTGTTTGGACAGTAACGATCAG
Source organism: Pardosa pseudoannulata (assembly GCA_032207245.1). Classification (NCBI taxonomy): domain Eukaryota; kingdom Metazoa; phylum Arthropoda; class Arachnida; order Araneae; family Lycosidae; genus Pardosa; species Pardosa pseudoannulata. Next base: position 175,622,779 of record CM063501.1, read on the forward strand.
CAAGTTTCCACTGATGTTTAGCACAGTAGCATGGCCCAACTGAAGGCTGAGTTTCTTTAAAGAAGTTACACAAAAATATAAAAACATTAAAGTTTATTTTTTTCTTTCTGAAAACAACGTAAATTAAAAAACAGTTAAACGGAACATCCAAAATAGTTGGGAGATAATACAAAACTACGTTGCAAATTAAACATTCTGGCAAGTGAGTAATTTATGCATCTTACCGATGGAAAAAAAATATATCGACGAAGCAAAAACACGACGAGCATCAGGCATCACCAGGCAAAATCTGAACTTAAAGTGTCCCCTTTTATACTCCGTCTTGATTTCGTAAACTTTACAATTATTCACATGCTGAAAGAAAAAAAGACCACGGAGCATACAAAAAAAAAAAAAAAAAAAAAAAAAAAAAAAAACCGATTTTTAAATTACTAACTAAATTGCTCTCACATGGGCTTCAGCCATGAAAAATAAAACGAGAACAAGTAACCAAGATTAAAAATATGATGAGAGTTAAATTCCCGTGATTTATGTTAACCTTTCTCAGATTGAAATTGAATAGAAACCAACTTAAACACACTTTGCTTACTGTCAAAAAGATTAAATTATGATTAGACGTTTAACGAATTACAAGGAATGGATCGCGTATTTGTAACAAAAATTCCGCTTTTACAAATTTTGCGTAAAAAAAACCAGCTATAGTGCTTAAACGTGATTCTTGATTATAACCTGTTATTACAATTTGTTTGGAATATATTCTGTTTACTAATTATTCTGAAACTATTTAGTAAGAATTCCTTTTATAAATGACTTAGTCCATTGTGTGCGAACTACATTTCGCATCGGAATTGTACCAGGAGCGG
>CM063501.1:175623741-175626241 GCA_032207245.1 Pardosa pseudoannulata
GCTACTGCGAAGAGAAATATATTTTGTAGAGAGTACATTCACTGTTATCAGAAGTGCAGTGTACTTTTGATTACTATCATTTAAAAATTATTATTGATTCTAAAATTAACATTTTTATAACCATAAAATTATGAGCAACAATATTTACAATATCTAGAGTTGGATATTTCAATCCAGCTCTGTTATGCTACTTAATTATTTCAAAATGTGGTTCATTGGCTAGTTCTCTGTCAATAGTTAAGTTATCATTACTAACTCAGTCGGCAAAAGCATCTATCTTATATCCGGAGGGTTTTAAGTTCGAGTGTCAAGCTCATCAAAGATCTGCTGCATTCATTAATGGCATGTAAAATAGGTTAGTGGTCACAATGCCCTCCAATTTCCCAAACTATATCTTTTGCGGTGGCAAGACAAATAGGGGGGGGGTTCTTCTGATTGGTCCTTGCTTTTAAATTGCCAAGACCCATGTAAAGAATGTGGATCCCATGACCTGTGTTTCACATGTATGTGCCTTTCTTGTTTTCGGCAAAATCGCCTCCATTGATCCCTTTTACTCGGCGTTTCTTGAAATTGGAGATGGCCAGCTAAGGGGGGTGGGGGGTTGATAAGGTTCTTCGGATACGTTCGGTTGTGTTTTTGCAGGTCAGCAGTACATCTGGGCGAGAGAACTTCTCTTTTCGGCAGGGATCAAGTTGCGAGAAATACGGACACCCCCGCCCCCGAGAAAAGGGAGAGAAGATGGGAAGAAAACAGTTGGATTCGGGCCTGCGACTTGGAGACATCTCTCGGTTCGATGTGAGAGAACACGACGACGGTTTTATGTTTGGACTTAAAAAATACTCCGTTAATCCTTTCTGATCTATACAGGCCCTGAGACTTTGCAATATGTTATTTTGATTTATTTTAAATATTTAATGTTTTCGTCAATTTTGTTTTGTAAATAAATGTGTGTTGTTCGTCTTCTGGAGTATTTATTTAGCCTATGCATCCCAACGGCGATCTTACCAACTTACTCTGCCCCAGTAAAGTAGGCGGGCAGGTGCTACGCAAGCATAACGCGCCAGAACAGTGTGTTGTTACAACGTGGCCCCTGAGTGGGGGTGGTTGTTACAAAGATCTGCTGTATTCATTAATGACAACTAGGGCATGTAAAATAGGTTCGTAGTCAGAATGTCCCTCCCAATTTCCAAACGATATCTTTGGAGGTGGCAAGCCAAATATGGGGGGGGGGGGTCTTCTGCTTGGTCCTTGCTTTTAAATTCCGAGGACCCTCTTTGTTTATGTTGTCTCTAGGGAGTTATGTTGGCAGCTTATATGGTGCTTCTACAATAAAATGGTCAACAAATATCTTGGTAGTGGTTAATGCTATAAAAGTAAGTAACCCCGCATTGGAAATAATGACATATTTCACGTTTTAATTTTAAATGAATAATTAACTTATGTAATACTCAGCCAAAAATGCTAATTTCTTTCTTTGGTTTGGAGTGCTACGGTCTACTTCTTGCAACACGACGGTTAATGAGACCGGGACCTACTGCTTAAAGCCGATTCCGAACGGCTACGACCATCCATGCCACAGTGGGATTCGAATCCACGAACTCCGGTTCCGAATGCCAGCACCCTAACCATTCGGCCACCGTTCTGCACCAAAAATGTTAAAACCGAAAACCACTCTGTATGTTTTTAATGTCATTCACATAAAATGACAAAGAAAGTTCATTTAGATTAATAGCGTCATGCTATCAACATTAGAAGATACATTTCTAAGAAGATTAACTTTCGATTTGGCTTTTATCATTGAATTGAAAACATTAGAAGTTCGCATTTTTTTTTCAATTTCTATATTTTGCCTCACAGTAGATTGTTGAGTACAGTTTTTTTTCTTTATATATCGAATCAATCAGGTGCGAGATGACATTATTAACATCTGCTTGAAGCTTCGTAGAACACAAATTACGAATTATTGGTGTTATATATTTTTTCCTGTATGTATCTAGAAAGAGAAATTTAAAGAATACAATCTTGTGTAACAATTGATTACAATGAATTGCATCAATTTACTACAACTGCACAACGAATTAGTGCAGGGGTTCTCAAACTCTGTATCTCATGGATCCCTTTTTTTTACCACCTACATAGCACTGGGAAACCAAATAAATAATACTTGAGGGAAAACTAAGGGTGTTTTATTTACCATAGATTAAAAAAAACATAAAAATTAAACAGCAAAAAAATAGCCGAACGATGGCCGAATGGTTAAGGTGCTAATCTTAGGTATCCGAGTTCATGGGTTCGAATTCCACTATGGCATAAATGTTCGTAGCCGTTCGGAATCGGCTTAAGCAGTAAATACCGCTCTCATTACTCGTGTTGGAAAAAGGCAGATCGTAGCACTCGAAACCAAACTAAACCTAAACAGCATAAAGCATTATAAAAATGTATTTAATATTTGCAAAAGGTGACGTGAAAGCACGAAATTTTTAATGATATATTGATCAAA
>CM063501.1:175636241-175661241 GCA_032207245.1 Pardosa pseudoannulata
GGCATAGTTTTTTTTTATAATCATTTTAACGAAATTGATTAATCGTCTGTTAATAACACAGGTTATTCTGAACACAAAGACAGAAAAAAAATATTTCAAAGTTTTAAATGCATTGGGATTCTATTTGTTTATATTAAAATTTATAGGTTCATTTAAATATAAATTTGTACAACAATAGTTTTATAAAAGAATTGAAAAACTTTTATTTATTACTTTTTAATATTCATCGGTCACACAAAAGATTTGGCCGCTTTTACATCTTTTAACCCTGGCTCTGGACTAGAGAATTTTATAACATATGTATAGATTTATGTAGAATAACTAACAAGGTAAATTATTAAGCATGGTAAACGATTTCAGTTTCTAAAAAAAAATTAAACTTAGCCCATTCTGTTGCAAACACTTCATATACGCAGGAAAAAACACCTGTGGAAATAAAATCTGCTTTAGTTATTTTTTATTTCTCTTTTAGACTACTGTTACATTTGATCCAGAATACTAATTTAGCAAATTTCCTCCTGCCATTGGATGGTCATAAAACCTTATCACTCGATTAACACTAGAAATCCAGCCCTGCTAATTTCTCCGCCAATTATATCGACCGGTCTGCTTATACAACAAAAATATATATATATATATATATATATATATATAAATATATATATATATATATTTATACTCTTACGCACGCACACACAAACACATACATGCATACATACTATGGCTGCGTTCAAAAGCAAACAAACATAAGAAATTTTTATGTTTACGCACTGCGCATATAGTAAATCACGCTATATATGTATGCTACTGGAGAAGCACAGTACTATGGCACTGAGGCAAGTGCAGCTATTTTTCCTGAACTTGGCATTCAGAATCATAAATACGTTATTAAGCGTTGTATTAGAACTTACGTGCTGAAGCGATTTTGGTTTTTTAACTGATTAACTGGCCATACGATTTTGCAGATGGTTAATGTTTAAATTTATGTATTGTTTTTTAGTTTTCATGGAAATATAAAAAAATTTTCATCAATATAAAGGAAAATGTTTTAGTGTGGAAAGTAATTTCGGTGATGTATTATATTTAAAATAATTCGAAATTTGGAAATTCGAAATTGAAAAAACAATTAGTTTTGTTAAAAAAAATTTTTCTAACAGAACAGTCTAAATTTTACCATTCATTGTGTTTTACAGACAGTATATAAGTTTGACCGAACGAGGAACAGTTCATTATATTGCGCCAGCAGTAAATCCTCTGCACGTGGAATAGACTTTCGGTATTTCGGCACCATATGAGCATCCTATGAGGCACCGCATCCATGGGGTGCTATTTGCTGAAAATATGTTTTTCGTAAAAAATAAGCTTTTCGTTATTTTATTAGTAATACCGATAGACGTATGGATTTTTATACAAATGAATAATAAACGTTAAAGAAGTGTTTAATGTACATTTTTATGGCTTATTATTGTTGTTGTTAGCTCTCTGCGCACCCTGTATGAACAATTACCGCACGCTACTGATACACACACACACACACACACACACACACACACATATATATATATATATATATATATATATATTATATATATAAATGCATAGGGCACTGGCTAGTTTGTGTACAGGGCGTGCATGCACGTAGGCGGATAAATTTCTAGGGCGGCCGATAGAACATCTACTAGGTATACTATATGCATTGATAAGGGGCAGACAAATACTATCTTGCAGGTTGAAATAGGGTGCGCCCTAATACTACCTTGCATTTAGGCGGCTAATAGCCCAGACCAGACTATATATATATATATATATCTCTCTCTCTCTCTTATATATATATATATTTATATATTATATATATATATTATATATATATATATATATATATATATATATATATATATATATATATATATATATATATATATATATATATATATATATATATATATTGTAATAACCACTGTGTATTGTATGTAATCACTGTTAATCACATAGATTTCAAATGAATCTTATAAAATTAATTTGAAGATTTTAATGCATCTTTCAACAATTGTAAGATTATTAATTTACAAATTTTAATAAGTTTCATTTTGTAATGTGTGCATTGAGAATATTTCGGGGTGGGTCCAGATCTCCGAACTCCTCAGTAAACTTTGTTGTTGTTCTCGTCTTATGCCATTGGTCAATCCAAGCACGATTTAACAGGAGGCTGCTCGTATTAAGGCAAAGGGGTGTGCTTTCGCTTATAACGAGCACCATTTGGGTGAAAGTAAGACTTATGCTCATGTGGGTCCTCGTAATTTTGAAGCAGAGACCAAGCTGAAGACCCATAGACTTAACCTGCTACCCCCAGAGGTATTGATCGAGAACTCGGAGGACATTGTGACCACGAACCTATTTTACGTGCCCCAGTCACCTTTAATGAACACGGCGGATCTTAGGCCAGCCCTCTACTCTTCAGTTACGAGATCGTTGCCTTTGCCGACTGAGCTACCGCGGCTCTTCAGTAAAACGTTCTTGGCCATCTATCTCACTCTCTGCATTTATGCAGGCAAATTATCCTAGTAACTAGCCTCCGGTAAAGCTGAGTTTTGAAACTCTGCAAACTGCTAAGGCTGATTTTTTTTTTTTACCATTATTTCTTGCTGTTATTCTCATTTTGCAGTTATCACTGACGGAGGGGACAAAGCTGCTTTAATGAAAAAATGAACACGTCGACGATCTTCTCACTGAAGGGAGTAGGATTGGCAAAGTCGACCTGGCTAACCAGGGTTGAAGCAAGATAGAACGCTTTAAGGATTTTGCATTTCCGTTGGTAGCCCAATGATAGCAGCGAGGATGTTCACTGACGTAACTGTTCGTTACTCTGGGTCTGTATGTCCTCTAGCTGGAATGTTGGCAGGTAAAAGATGTTTACTAAATCAGGAGCAAAAATCCACCTGTTTATCAAAATTGAGGGGGGATATTCAGCTTGGCATTACGTAACTCCTTTCACCTGTCGACGAGCAGGTGGTTCTTTCATGGGTGTATGTGTTCCTCATGTTTCAGAAAAGTAAACCGTAGCAGTCCAAACCAGGGCTTCGAACCGCAATTGTCTTCGTTCCAGTTTAAGTTCCGGTTCAGCTAAATATAAAATATCGGTTCAGTTCCGATTTTCGTTCTTTCAAAAATAACGGTTTTTGGTTTTCGGTTCAATTCCAAATGAATAATTTTATTTTATGTATATTCTTATTTGTTCTAAGAATATATTTCTATCATAAACAAAAATATGTAATTCTACCAAAATTTAGAATATTTTGTTCTTTTTTTTAATTGTTACTGTAAGGAATTGTTTTTGATATGGAACGCTCGTCCACTTGATCTGTTAGCGTTTAAGTCAGTCTCCGGGAAGCCGAGAATATGTTTCAGTTCTACATTTAATTTTTTTTCAATCTTATAAATGAATTTGCGTTGTCCGTTTAAGATTTAGAAGAATTATTTGGTAATTCATCCCAGAGACAGTCTACGAACATTAGGCCGAACTATGGTCGAATGGTTAGGGTGCTGGCCTTTGGAACCGGAGTTCGTGGGTTCGAATCCCACAGTGGCATGGATGTTCGTAGCCGTTCGGAATCGACTTTAAGCAGTAGGTCCCGGTCTCATTAGCTCTCGTGTTGCAAAAAGTAGACCGTAGCGTAAAAACCAAACCAAACTACGAACATAAAGCATACCTGTCCCAGTATAGTAGGCAGGTAGGTCACAAGCTAGCATAGCGCCACCAGAAAATGGTACTTTAAAGGTACACTATGTGAATTGCTACAATTAACCAGCATGTAAGATACAAGCAGTGAGAGAGATTGGCGAGCATTGGCATTATTATCCATTATCAAAATCACATTTCACAACTCATTTAAAATTAATGGGATTGAATCCATTAATTTTACAATGGATTATTATTTTATATCTATTAATTAGTTGGATGACTGACTCTTTAAAAAAAATGTTTTTCACTTTAAGATAAATAAATTAGGTACCTAACTCACTTATTTTTTTTATGTGTGCTAATATCAATGTGTCAATTGTTATGGTAGTAAACTATTTTGGAAATTTAACAACTCTTATCATAGCAACCTTACAACATGGTAACAATATTAATTCATGGCTTATAATTTTCTACATAAGCTAGGTACAGTTTTGTATTATTCTGCCTCAGAACATTTTAGTAATCTACTTAACATAGATTTTTAAAATACGTTAAAAGTAAATTGTACTTTTAGGTGGAACATATTCATCAGTTTCTTGAGCTAAAGTAATAGCATTACTTTTCTTGACATTAGCAAGGATAAACTTCGGTTAAATATTTAGAATATTTTAAGCGTTGAACACCAATTTAAATTTTAGCGTTTTGTATTTTAACGATGCTCAACTGGAAAGACGAAATATTTACTTTTTGAACTTTTACTTTCTTAGGATTTACAATAATAACTTCTACGTTTGAAAATAATGACTTCTTTAAATTGTGGAATAACTATGAATCTATGCATTAGATAAACATTCTGTAACACAAACTTAGCAGTTTGAGAGTTTTACTGCCAGAGTTAAAGCTCTCAAACGTGCCGAAGTAAACATTCTTAACATAAGTCGCTGTGTACCTCAAAGTTCACAAAACACCATCTGGGGACAATTTTAGTGATCAAGAATTGGAAAATTATGTCTATGTGTATTTACTTCCTCTTTGGGCTTATAAATGTTTTATTTTATTTCGGTCTAGAACTTGAAATGGGCCTTATCAAGACGCCTCAATTGTTTTAATTGTGTATTAGGACTTAAATATAGGTATAAAGAGAAATATATTTCACCAAGTAAAGGCTTCTGGTTTTGCTAGAACGCTAAGTTTGTAGGTCTTTCTTTTTTACTTGCTCATCTGAACTAAAGGAAGCATTGTAATCAGTCAAGAATGTTTGGATTTAGACATGCTATTGTGTTTTTGACATGCTTTTATCATGCTGCGAGACGTTCATTACTTGTCGTAATTGTCTGTAAAGGGCTTGAAATTGAGCAGCAAACATTTTAGATTTAAAAATTTTACTTCGTTTAGAATTCTTTTGTGTATTAAAACAGATGCCGTGTAAGGCTAAACGCTTTTATTTATATGCTGCAAAAACTATATACACTGGAACAATAGGACAGAAAATACATACATGACGGAATGCTCTGACAATGTCATCTAGTGTATGCATTACAGTTTGGTCATCAGATTTTAACTGAAATACCTATTTAGTTCCTGTTTGAATACATTTTGATTAGTGTAAGAGTTACGTCTGTACTCATGTATAAGTAAACTTTTTTTTTTTGAACAAGTAAATATCCATTTTGACCATACCTTAACCCCTTCGAGACCAGTGTGACGTATACAAGACTCAGCGATTTCACTCTTATCAGTCCAGTGTCTCCTCCACGCGATAATCTACGGTTGATATTAAGAGTCTACCGTCGCTTATGCGTAATGGGAGATCTGAACTTTTTATTTTAATTTTTAAATACTAGATTTAATTACTTGATGGCGTAAACGGTAACGGTTTTCACAACTGTCGACTCATATAGCATTTACGTGCTGGTCCTCAAGGAGTTAATAAATTTTAATTAGTTTCGATTTGACGTCTTTGCATATTGTGTGTAGGTATCTTTGCATAACTAAAACGATGTTGTAATTTTGTGTGTAGAGCTGTTGTACCTTCTGTGATAAATAGACTTCCTTAACGAGATTAGACCTTTAAATTCTTTATCAAGAGACTGTTAATTTTCCATTTATCTGATAAGAATACTAAAATTGCGTGCCACATGAACTGTGTGTAAGTTAAGAGATTAGGATGTTTAATGAAGTTAATACAGATAACGTCAAAACCCTGATTAGTTAATGGAAGTTTTTGCACAGTCCACGATGAAATACATCCAGAGGTTGCCAAACCGAACGATGTTGTCAGAATGGGTAGGATGTTGCTATTCAATACCCGAGTTCCTCTGAATCAAGTCCCGTTGAATGCATGGATGACCGTAACCGTTTATAATCTACTCTAAGCAGTAGGTCCTGGTCTCATTGGCCCTATAACAAAAATGTAGACAGTAGAGCTCTAAACCAAACCGACTTGAACTTAAGGTTTGTGCAGATCAATCTTATAATGAACGGTGATGTTAGACTTAGGGGAAGCACAAAAGTAACATCTGTAAACATTTTGATATGAACCAAATAATCTATATTAACTATATTAAACTACATTATTCTCTATATTTAACTTTTAAGTTACATTTCTATTATCTATATTATCGTTATTGTACAAATACGTTTAAAATATACCTATTATCATATGTATTAAATATATTGAAGTATGCCTAGGAAGTAATTTTGAAGAATTATTCTTTTTCAAGTTATGACATAAACCCTACTAGATTTTTCTATATCAATAGAATTACTTTTTGATTTAATAGAACATCGTTCTCCTTTTCAGGTAGATCTTGTTCGAAAGAACATAATAGATGTATTCGGTTGTCGAGATTAATTGAAGGATTTCTTCCGCGTGGAGTTCTGAGTACCTGCAATCTTATATCCCACCACCGGGAGTCAGCTTATAAGGTTACAGTGGAGTACACAGAAATTAGTTTTGGGGGGTGCATATTGTCATTGCCAATAAGTACACTCATATGGAAAGTACTGAAGGGCTTGAACTTCCCCCACCCATTTTGTAAGGTCGGTTCTTTAAACTAAATTTAACTATTAAATATGCAAATACAACACATGCATACCCACATTTTTATCTCAGCCCCGCACTTAAATTTTCTAATACAGGCGCCTATAATTGCCATGAAAAAATAGACTTCTTTAATTTAGTATTATCATTATGTAAAAACATTAAATCTATCTAATTTCTCCGTTGTAATACTATTCATGAACTGGTACCAATTTATAAAAATTAGAAAAATATGACCATTTAAAAAAATTACAGAGATAGTATGAAAACATTTTTTTTGTTAAACAGATATCCGGAATTAAATTTTTTGTTAAACAGATATCTAGAAATGGCGTTGAACATGTTCTATCGAGAGACCGAGTCTGTATTATTCTTGAGAGCAGATGATGATTTATAGTTCCAGCGCTGTGATGTCACTACGTCAATACTTAGCTAGTGACAATTAAAGCAGCAACAGGTGTTCATCTAGCAGGTGTTGATCACACAGATGGTGACTCCTGTAAGGTAACAGCACGAGATCATTCGGGTTTAACCTTTCAGTGTGCCTTTCCCAGTTTGATGTTAATTTAGCTGTACATGAGAGATTCTAAAGATACAGGTGGATTCAACCATAGTCAGCCCGATCAAGGCAAAGTTGGGCCCAGGGCCTTTTGGGCCCCCCTACCCTCCTTTCAAGGCAAAAAAAATTTATAAAAGGGGATACAAATGAATATTTTTGGAAAAAAGTTTATATTAATTTTTTTATATTTACATACCTTTGTAGTACAGTCGAATGCCAAAAATCTGTATATCCTCAAGGATGTAAACTGTAACACTTGCAATTAAGATTTTATATCACAAATAAAATAAAATAGCATAAGTAAGATTAACAAATAATAGCTATTCGTAGATTTTAAGACAAAATTAATAAGAGAAAAAAATAATAAAATAATAAAATTCTTAAGCAAATAACAATTGTATCTAAGTTTCAGAAATATAATAAAAAGTGCTAATATTTCTTTATAACTGGCTGAAATTTTTAATTTATTACTAATTTATATTATATAAGATAAATGCTTTTTTCCTTTAATATTTTGTAAATTATTTTCTTAATGATTCATATTATAAATGTTGAATGTAATAAACTGTTATTCCAGTATTATGTTCCTGTAATTACTAATAAATTTCTTTATGTATGCTATGAGCTATTTATAAATAAATACTAAAAGTTTAAACTGAACATTTGATTTACTTTGATAGTTTCTAATAAGAGAATAAAATTTGCAATAACTGTTAAATCAATAATCCTTTCCTTTATAAAAAAAATTTACAATTTTATAAAAAGTTATTTTCATTTTATAAAAATCCATTATTGCAAAAAAAACAAGAGACATTAAATTTATTCTTTACTGACCTTAATTTGTAAAAATTTTAAGAAAAAAAAAAAAAAAAAAAAAGAAACAATTAAAATACAATTTTTAACCAAATTTTAGGGGACCCAGTCGGCTCGTGTTTTAATCAAGCATCATAGTGAGCGTTCAGACACAGAGGTATAAGAAGAATAAAAGTGTGGAATTAAGATGCCCAGGACTAGGTTAGAAAAAAAAACAAGACTTCAAAACGACAAAGAATTTGATATTCAACCCAGTTGTCTTTTTGTTTTTTTGTTTTTATTTTATGTTTTGTGGTAGGTTTTTTTCCGTCTACAGTCTTAATTTTGTACAATTGTTTCTTAGTTGCTTCCAAGAGCTCTGCAGGAAATTTAATATTTGGGGGAGGGAGTTTAAATTGGCAATGAATAAAACTAGTTGGGAGAAATTTTGTTTGGTTTCAACATCCGAGTCCATTCAAGGGTGTGGTGTAAAAGTGTTCTAATATTAAGAGGCTTTAGAATGAAGATTAAAAATACTAAAGTAAATATTGAACATATTACATAGGGAAATTATCATAGTTCATAGCTTACTTTTAATAGAATAAAGACATATTCAAACCTTGACACAAAAACAAACTAAGCATGCTTAATGTAAATAGTCCCTCAATTTACAAGTCAAGGTTTAACACAATACAGTCCGACTGCTATGTATACAATCCTTTAGTCTGTGTAAACTTTAAAACTTCATGCACAGATGGAATAGAATAAATTCATAAAGTGTTTCAATATGTGAATAAAGAAAATATCGGAGAATGATGAATAGCAAATAATGAATCCTTTATTTTGTTTAGGTATGAAAATTACAATTATAATACAATTTGGTGTTCATACTGCACGCGTCTTATTTAGTGTACATAAGCTTACAAAAGACTTCTTTTAATTCCTTTTTCTCTTTTGTGAGGTTAAAATTGTCTCCGTCCACGCACTTTCATTTTATGAATGTATACTTTCAAATTTAAATAATGTGACAAACAAAAAATAATACAAACACTAGAACAAAATATTAGCTAAGCAATAAAACACTATATAAAATAGTAACAAAATTAACAAGTAACTCGAATTGCTGGACTTCGTAAAAAAGTTAGTAGCTATAATACTTGCTGATGAAATATCAATGAATACAATTGCACTGCAACAGTCAATTGTTTACGATAACTTGTGATTAAACATTGGCACAATATGTATTGGAAAGTATGACGTCATTTAGTTTCGGCCGAAAATATATGCAAATTTTTTTATTCTCAATGGTTGTTTAACCTATAAAAAGGAAAGTAAATAATGAGAATGAAAATCACTAGGGTCAGTCCGTATTCGTCTTTTTCTTTACTTAAGTGTGCTGCAAGTTGCAGAGTGTAAATATACGTGTGTTAAAAGATGTGCTTTTTATTAAACTAAGTTTTATTTGTTCTACGTCTGCTTCGTTGTTTGATTTTCTGTGAATTCAGCCAACAATATGAAATTTTAATAGACCTAGGGCAAATATATATGTTGTATACTGTAATTACACTTTGTTAGGAAAAAAACATTTAAGAAATGATTTCAAGTAAATGTTTTCAACACTAGGTGTAATTTGACTGCAATTCAAGAAATTTTAGTCTAACGCATCTATCAATAGTTTTGACAACGTAGGATATATTTTTTATATATATGGCACGGTTAAATCCAAGGGTAGGGCATTTCATCCTTTGACGGAGAAGTGTCGCCAAGATCCACTGTATTTAAAATGACCATTGTAGTTGTAATTTGTGCCGGCTATTTTGAGAAATGGCAGAAAGTGTTGACATGAGGTATTACAATACTGGTACATCCTTCGCTTCCAGTAGGGTTCACGTAGTATCAAGACAAAAAAACTTTTACTAGAGTAGGTGGGTACAGATATAAAATAACTACGAACCCTAGCTTCGCCCTAATCACTGACAGGCTGCCAACGTTACACTCTAAGCAATTATACAATTAAATACGCAATAAACTGCTGCAAATATACAACCAACCGTAGCGTTATTTAAACCGAAATGCCAAAAATGTTCCTTTTGTGCCAAAAAGTAATGACTAATAATTTATGATAATATGAGAGCATCATCATAATCCAGCCGTTTCCAGGCCATGGCCGTCGAACCGGAGTTCGCGGGTTCGAATCCCGCTGCTCATGGATGTTGTAGCCGTTCGGAACCAAACTGTAGGTCCCGGTCTCATTAGCCCTCGTGTGCAAAACAGTAGTTCCATACCAAACCAGCCGTTTCGACCATGGTTGTCTCAGAGCGAACCATTCTTGACATATTGCTCGGTTCTCCGATTGTCGACCATACGTTCTTGAGTAGGGTCCCCTCTTTCACCTTCTTTCCGGTTTTGAAAAATAAATTTTTAAGTGGGCTATTGTTATTTAAACAATGCACGTGACCAAGCCTTTTAATTGAGACACCTTGGTTACTTTTATTATATTTGGTTACTAGTATTTTTGTTGGAGTTCGAAGTTATAAAGTATTTTTCCGACTCCATTTTCTTCCTTAGCTCCAAAAATTTTTCTCAGTATCCTTCTTTCGAATTTCAGTAAATAAGAGTATAACCGATACCAAATATCAGTTGATGACCAAAACTAACAAGAGATTGTACGTTAACTGATCAATTTGGAATTACTTTTGCCATTTTCAGATTTGGTCAAACTCTTCACGATTTAGTCGATTTCAGACCGCGTCCGTAACATATAAACAACACATGTTCATTATATCGTATTTCACTTTAAGTATTTTAATCATTTAATACCTCATGAATTGATGAACGTTGATATTTATTTTAGCGTATTGTATTTGTTCCAGACAGTCATAAGTAAGTTAAATTTGTTTCTTCCCTTTACAGAATATATTCTTCAATTTAAATATTATTTGTCTACTTCAGACATTCTCTATTTTTATGTATTTTATCAGTAGGTTAAGGTTGCTTGTTTCCGTAGATTAATGAAAACAGATTTCAAACTTCACAAAATTTCTGTTATTACATCTGTATTTCCATCTGTGCTATTTTATGAGTTGACAGTTGTAGAAAAAATACTTTTACGAAGGTTGAACTTTACCCATTTTTTACAAGCTGATAAACTATTTGTGGCCGGATTTTTTTTTTTCATTTCGTAGATTTCTGTTTTACTCAAAATATTGTGGATATTATTTTTAAAACTCTTAAGAATCTTATTTCGATGCAGACTTTCATTTTTGTTGTAAAATTAAACTTCAATCAGTTCTAAATCAGGTAACTTTGCAAATTTGATTACTAATTTAAATTATTTCATTAAATTTTTCAAGTCTGCCTTTCTCCCCAGTATTGCGAAATAGGTGAGGTTCCAGTTACTTTATAAGTGTAAAACAAATATCACTGAAAATTTTTTTAAAGTCAAAATTGTCTTATTTATGTGCAACACTATGATTTTGGAAAGTGGTTCATCTAAATTATTTATATTTTCATTTTTTAATAACTAAATTCAATGGCGTAACAGTCAAAAAAGTGGGGTCATGAACTACTATGCTAGTATCAGTTTTCGAAACAAAGGTTCGGGGATGCGAAGCAGATGTCTCGGTTAGGTCGTCAACGTTAAGCGAAAATTCCAACCTGAAGTTTCTTTAACTCTGATTGCTCAATTTGTACAGATCTCTTTTAAAATTGCTTTTTTTTTGTTGCATAGTTCAGTATATATATATATATATATATATATATATATATATATATACGTATGCATGTATATATATATACATATGCATGTATATATATGTGCATGCATGCATGTATATATATATATATTATACATATAGAATAAATTTATATATTACATATTATACATATATATTACATATATTACATATATATTATATATAAAATATATATATATTTTATATATATATAATATATATATATATATAATATATATATATATATATTTTTCAAATTGAAATACTAATTCTTTTCTAGAATATTTTTTGTATACTTTTATCATGAGAAACTAAGCTTTCAGAAAAACTAATGTCAGATGTTATCACATAAAAAAATTTCTTTTTTAATAAATTTCAATTGAAATACAGTTAACTTCTATTTAAATTATATATAATTCTATTATCTAATAACTAAATATAGTTCGTCATATAATTCTATTTATTACTAAATTTTCAATGTCTAATACTGTATATACTTTATTCGACTGGTTAAACGGTAAAAAGGCGAATGTGCTTTCTTTATAAAGGAAGAAAACACATCCAACCTGAAGTTTCTTTAGGGCTTTCTACAGTTCTACAACTGTAGTCGGTTTAGCATTGAAGAGAGCTCTTCTGAGATGCAGACAAGGGTTATTTACTGTTACGCGAAAACTCCAGGGCTTAGTACCCTAGTATGCTTGGTCCTCAGTTTATCTATCCACTTAAGAGATGAAAGGTTGAGTCAACGTTGCACAGCCAGAGGATCGAACCTCAGACCAGTGTCTTAGGAGCTCGAAGCTTTCCACCAACATCACTTGGCTTTTTATTTTCTTAGTTTGATCAATTCAAAAACTTTTTTAACACTAAGCTTACCTTAAACAGGTCAAATGACCGGTAATGTATATGTAAAAAATGCGATGGGTAATTAATTAAAAATTCTTATTCTTTGTTTTTGTAATACATAAAAATTGACAGTATAAAATTTTGTTTAATTATAATAAAGTTTATTTATTTATATCTTTTCTAATATCCATATTTCATTCCTTCAATCGGAAACAAAGTCCGCTCATTTGACTGGCTATGTTAGAAATAGGTGTGTATTAAGTGTTAGTATGTTTAGTGTTAACATATATTCTTTGCAATTTGTCTTAATGCCTTCTGTTACAAAATTATGAGACTATTTGAAGAAAGTATACAGCCCGTCATGTGATGGGATCAGTAAAATCTTTAATTTTCCAGAATTGTAAAAAAAAAAATGGTTTGTCTTATGGCTGAGAATTAGCTGGAACACGTTCAATAATTTCTTTGTCTTCATACTCCTCTAAAGTCACCCGATACTGTGAATGTAGTTTAGAATCACATAAAATTCCTTTAGTCATACCGTGTGGTTATGTATGAAAAACAAACGTACAAACGAACAGACTTCTTAATTTTCAAAGATATATAACTTTAACGCTAGATATTTATTAGTCTGCGAAATAGACTCAAAGACTTTTATGAAAAGAATTTGTTGTTCATACCGGTGATAAAAGTTTCATTGCAACAAAAATAATCGGTGATTAAATTTAAAATTATCACAAATGTACCTAATCTATTATTTAAAACGAATATAAAAGAAAATTATTTACGTAATATTAATTATTACGTAATAAGTTCACGATAAAACGTAGGAAAATAATGCAGACGATATTTAAATAATTTAAAATAAAAAAATTATTAAATGAGATGTTTAAAGGACTAATGATAGAAAAAATATTATTTTTACCTACTTCTTATGGCATAAATTGATATATTTAATCGCCTGTTCTTAACCGGTGAAAATAGGGGTTGAAATAATGGCATTAAACACTGGAAAAGGGGGAAAGTGGTAGATTTCGAACGTTTTGAAGACAACAGCATTTTTCATTGTGATATGAAGCATATCTATTCCAATTTATTTTACAATTGGATCGATAGTTTAGGAGAAGATAAACTTTACTCGGCTTGAATTTTGCTAACCCTAACGCATCGACAATGCTAAAAAGACAATGAAAATCGTTGCTTAGCAACATAAATACAGTGGACTCAGCTGAATGTGATCAGTTTGGCACACCGTGATTTCGATACCAATAACCGATTGATAACAATAAACGATATGCAAACTTTGATATATTTACCCCCCCTTTAAATCTCACGAACTAAATTTTAAAATAAAATGAAAAAACACACCTTATATTTATGTACTGCATATTATCCTTTAAAACATAATTGTATACATAATTTAAAAAGATGATCACTTGTTGACTGTCTACAATTTTTCCTAAGAATCGGATTGATAAATTATTTGTAATCATAATCAACCTGTCATAACGATTCAAAATTTTGATCTTTTGTTTTAATGTTAAATCCTTTCGCTCTCAGGCTTCCATATCAAGAAGCTGCATGTAAGCGAGCAAAGCATAAAATGTGAATACACTTTTTCTCAGTTCCGATAATAATGTGTTGCCTTCTGCTTATCTGACAACCATTGGCCATCAGCAGGATGTGAATATTTCTGAAAAATTTCAGGAAAGTGTAATTTCCAACTCCTTTCTACATTTCTCTTTTCACTAGGTTGAAAAGGAGAATTCTTGGAAATTCAAACAACAGCAAAGGGAAGGAAAATAATGGGTTCCTTCTGATTATATTGTGAATATTCCTTTGCCAATTAAAATGAGGTTCGAAAACTGATCCCATTAACCGATGTAACGATCACATAAAACGATAATTTTAACATACAAATGAATAGAGAAAATCGGGACCAAGTGATTTCGATAACAATAAGTGATTGATAACATTAACCGTGATCACATTAAGCGGAGTCCACTGTACTATATAATCGTACATATTTATATGTTACCCTTTCTCTAGTAAAAATGAACTAAATACGTACTTTAACGTTTCCACTGACAGTCTACGAAAAACTTAAAATTTCGTTTCCCGCATGCAATTTGTTAATAGTAAATTTAACTGTTTCTCCAAATAGTTGGGACAACACGCATGATTACTAAAAGAATAAGTAAAAATGTAGGCAGAACTCTTTGCTGGAGTCAAAATGTCTGCCTTCTGAAACGTAATCCTGAGTTTCGCAAAGAAGTGAAACAGAACTACTTTCCCCAAGCATTCCATCAATGCTTTACCAAAGGTAAATACATTAGAAGGATTTCCAGAAAATGTGGTGTCATCCATCAATGCTCCATGCTCATTCTTCAAGACACCGGAATCTCTTGACGCTGTCCTAACTTTTTAAAAGAAAGTAAACGGGATATACATAACCACGTCTTCAAATTTCAAACGGCGGTGTGACTTTTTTACTTTTTCGAGTTTAGAAAGTATACATTAAAGAAAGTATTCCAACGTCAAAACTCGCGACCTCTAGATTTTGATGAATAGATGTCTTTCAGACCTTCCTTGTCACAAAGACAACATATTTGGTACATAGTTCCAAGGCAAATAAAATCTGAGTCTAATATAGCTGAATCTGTATGTCAGTAATACCAATAAGAGCGAAATTGTAAATATTAATTTATTAATGCTCGAGTCATTTATACTGAATTCCTATTGTTGAATATCTTAAATTTAATTCATTGTGAACTGTACAGAACAAAACTGATATGAAATTTGAAAAACTTTACATATTCTAGCCTATTATAATTAATGATCATCTCTCCTTTGAACCCTGATGCCATGTCAATGTTTATGAGCAATGAACGAAAAACAATAAAAAATTGACATAAACGACAAAATCCCCTATATAATAATAGCCTAAGTTATTTGTCCGTCTGTCCTCGAATTTATGAAGCGGTTGGACCTGGAATGGATAGAGGCATCCATATTGAGTTAGGGTTAGCAAAATTCAAAGCGAGTAAAGTTTATGTTCTCCTAAACTATCGATCCTATTCTAAGATAAATTGGTATAAATATGCTTCATATCACAGCTGAAAATACCGTCATTCCAACAGTGGGAGACAGAGAATGTTTATTTCAATCGCTTTCGTATCTTATGTTTGAAACACAGTCTTTTAGTAGTGAACCGGAATGAATTTAATCCGAATCTCCAATCTCAAAGATTTCTTTGATTTAATCAATGTGCTTTGAACTATCGGGAGCATTCAAACAGCCCCATGGCTAATCATTGAGTGCTGTATCACTGATCTAGCTTACACGTTATTTGGGATTTAACTGTATCCTTCGCTATTTGGCATCGCCCTCCGAGTATCACTGTTGAACTTTGCCAAACTTCGGAAGATTTTCACGAACCCACATCTTTGAACCAATTACATTCCGAGGTGGTATAAAGACTTTAAATGGATAGAGGTATCCCTATTGGATTCTTGATGAGTTAGAGTTAGCAAAATTCAAAGTGGGTAAAGTTTAAAACGAGTGACTTTTAGTCAGCATAATTGTAAAATGGAACAACATTGATTAAATATAAAATACCGACATATGACGGACTATATACTAGTTATAAATAAAAGGAGATGCTTAAAAATTTGGTAGATGGTTTATAGGGCTCCTATATACTGAAAAAAATAAAACCCGTTCCTTGAAAACGCATAAATTTTACTATGTTTAGTTGTCCCTCTACAAGAACGCCTAAGGTAGTGATTGGGTTACTGTTGTTGTTACTTATGCCGCTTGGAAAAACTAAGGACATGGGCCATAAGCTACTCAAAATTAAGGCAAGTGGTGAGCCTTTCGTTGTTATGAAGAACCCTGCAAGAGTGAAAGAATGACTATGCTCAAAGTGGGTCCTCGTAATTTAGAAGACCCGCAGTCAGGGACTGCCATCCCCAGAGGTATAGTTCGAGAATCCCGAGGATATTGTGACCACCAACATATTCTACCTGCTCCAGTCACCCTTAACGAACACGACGTGTTTTAGGCCGTTTCGAGTTCCGAACCAGCAAACTTTCTGGTACGAGATTTCTGCCTTTGTCGACTAAGCAACCGTGGGTTAGGTTAGGTTAGGTTTGGTTTGGAGAATTACGGTCTACTTTTTTGAAACACAAATACTAATCAGACCTGTACCTACTCTTTAAAGCCGATGCCAAATGGCTACGAACATCCATGCCACAGTGGGATTCGAACCCTTAACGAACACGACGGGTTTTAGGCTGTTTGAGTCACAACCCCCAAAACCTTTCTGTTACGAGATCTCTGCCTTTGTCGACTAAGTAATCGTGGGTTAGGTTAGGTCCGGTGTGGTTTGGCGCACTACAGTCTACTTTGGGCTACTACAGGCTAATGAGACCCGGACCTATTGCTTCAAGCCGATTCCGAGCGGCTACGAACATCCATGCTACAGTGGGATTCGAACCCACGAATTCCCGTACCGACGACCAGCACCCTAACCTTTCGGCCATCAACCTTGGGTTATTAAATGGGTTAGTTGAATTAGTATAATTGAAAGCTTTCAAACCACTCATTTTAAACCTAAAACGCTTAATTTAAGATTTATTTTCTCACAGTTACGCAGAAATGGTGGGATCTTTATGTAGCAAATTTAATATAGGAATTCTTCATGGTACTTATGAATTTTTTTTAAAATTTAGAGTGAAGTAGATATGTTTACATTCAAGCTCCAGTTTATCATTTGTGCTTATACGTTAATCGGTTGTAATTTTGTTACATCCGGTTGTTACCTGTAGAGTATTCGAATAATTGGAGTCTAACTACACTAATTTATCAATGTTATAGTTTTTTATTCCGATTTTGAAATTTTAGGAAGCAAAACAATTACTTACAAACAGTTACTCTTAGCTGCATTTGCCTCACTGATTATTGACAACAAAAGCACTAAAGGGGCTTATCACACGTCTACTTGTACGCGTTGAAAAAGCAACAAAATTCAGCTCTTGATACTCTTCTTCATGAGGAATAATTTATTTTTTATTTTCAACCGATTTATTTCTATTCAGTTTGACGTGTGATAAAGACTATAATCGGTAAGAAATAATTCGCCTTCTTCATCGGGAAAAGGAATCATAAATTGAATATGTTACTTTTTCAACCTGTACCGGTTGACATGCGTGGGTTTGACTTCCAAAACGTCTTTTCATCAAACTGAAACTAATTTTTAAGATATCAGAAAAAACTATGCTTTTTTAAAAGCATAGTTGTACTTATTATACTTATTATACTTTAATGTAAACTATGAAAAATTTATCTAGCATTAATATTTAATTTGAAATTTTTTAAATCCTGGCTGAAGTTGAACTTTGCATCCCATATGATGTACGTGCTCCATATCACTCTATAAATTTGTTTAAATCGATCTTTCGAGTGTTTTTCACAAATCTTCCTCTGTTGATATTCAACGAATAATCAAACAATCTATGATCTACGAAAAACTTAGAAAATTTCCGTTTAGGTAGACTTTTAGAAATTTCATAAATCGTAATACCAATTTTGCTTAAAAATATCTCAATATAATTAGTTTTTCAACAGTGAATTGAAAATTCATAGATACAAGATATAAGAGTTAGTCACTTAGATCTGAGTTATATGGTGCCTTAGTCGAAAGATAACCAAACAGGTAGGGTACTGCTCTTCAATACCACAGCTTGTGAGTGTAAATTCTAAAGTTGACGTGGGTGTTCGTAGTCTCTCAAAATCGGCTTTAACCAGTAGGTCCCAGAAAATTTACAAATTTTCTGGGTTGAAATGAAAAAGAAACGGTTTAGCTTAACAGAGTCCAGTTGGTTATTTATTGAATGCACTTTTTAGAATCAAAATACAAAAATGAGTATAATTTAATAGGCGTATAAGAAAGTCGTGGTATTCAGATCAGATTTTATTTTTCTCTTTGATTTGTATGTAGCAAGTTAGAAAGGTAGTTATAATGATTTCATATAAGAAGTAATAAGTAAAGAAATAGTTCTCATACTTCAAGTTTTAACGACTTTTTGTTTTTTTCTATGCTTAGATTAATTTCTTCGATCTCTGATCTCTTAATGAAATGGGACTAGAAATACAACAAAATCCGGGGTCACAGGAATGGATGAAAAGCTGATAAAAGAAGTAAAAACCCTGTCCTCATTTTTTGATGAGAGGTTGTTAGAGATTAGTAAATAGGTTAATGCTCGCGGAATATTAAAAAAGATTCATAAATGAAAGAAAAAAAATAGTATAAAGAAGCATAAAGTCAAAAAAGCTATTAAGAAAATGTCATAATATAAATGTCATTTTTACTGATTTTTTATGTCTCGTTTCCAAAGTTATACAAAAAGTGTTATAATCATTTGATGGAAACGTTTAAAATTCTCCCAAACCAAAAAGGTAGACATAATTTCATATTATTTTTTTCCAAACTTAATGGGACATCTTACCTTTCGATAAAAAATTTTAATATGGAAACCTTTATTTCGGTTCACCATAAAATACAAAACTCTGCTCGTTTTTTCAAGTTCTTTAATGACACTCTGTAAAACTGCTTTGTTTTCCAGTTTCAAGTAATATATTAAAAAATAAAAGGAATGGAAGTTTAAAAAAAATCATAATATAAAGGTCATTTCTTAACTCTTTTGTGAAGTTAGACATGAAGTTTTATAATAGTTTGAAAATTTAGCCTGATGGAGACTTTTAAAATCCTCTTAGTTCAAAAATGGTAGACATAATTCCATAGAATTTTTTTCGAATTTAACGGGACATACCACCTAAAAATTGAAAGTTTTATCATAACAATCTTTTTTTCGGTTCATCGAAAAACACAAATCTTATTTTTGAAGAAATTTTCTGAAGTTTTTTAATAATCTAACTATAAAATTGCTTTGTTTTTTCCTTTCAAGTCACATATTTAAATAAAAACATGAAAAGTATGAAATTTCAAAAGTTTTCCTTCCTTTCTTTACTTTTTATACAGAATGACAAATATATTTTGGACAAATAATCATATGGATGAACAGGTATTGATTGAATAAAGTAACTCAAAGCAATAAAAAGAGAATAAAGGGAAATGATATTTAACCATGTTGTCATGATGCATATATTGTTCACTTTAAATCTTTCATTTATATTTTTCACAACAATCACTTTTCATTTTATATAGTGCATATGCATTCTATCGAATGGTAGGGATTTATACGAATAAACCACAGTTATTTTCATATTTAGTTTGCTGGGAATAACCTTAAGTAGTTTTCCAAGAGATAAGAATATTTGAAAAAAAAATTGAGAAAAATATGTTATAAGACTTCAAAAAGGGGATGTTATTTTTATTAAGTATTAATAAAGTATTAATGAGTAACACAGAGGCTCGAGTACCGGCTGTCAACTGATTATGCTGTATATTTAGAGTGTTGCTACGAATAAAGTAATTGTTAACCATTTATTATTTAACTTTAAGGTTTTTAATATTTAACCACTACACACACACACACACACACACACATATATATATACATATAAATACATAAATACATATATATGTATATACATATATATATATATGTATATACATATATATATATATATATATATACATATATATATATAATATATATATATATTATAAATATATATATATATATATATATATATACATATAAATACATAAATACATATATATGTATATACATATATATATATATGTATATACATATATATATATATATGTAATATATATATGTATATACTTACTGGTTCATAAATACATTTATGTATATATATACATATATATATATATATATATATATGTATATACTTACTGGTTCATAAATACATTTATGTATGTATATACATATGTGTGTGTGTGTGTACCAGGTGGTCTAAAAACATTTCCCCTATTTACGAGTCCATAGAGGACGAACCGTTCAACCATTTGAAATAAAAGTATAGATATAATTATTTGAATGTACGGGATCCAGATTGTATAGATTTAAAACAATAAAACTCTCACAGTTACGGTTACAGTGACAAAATTTCGAAATTTTCGAATGGCAACATTCATTTTTTTCTTATGAAAATTGATCAGAGCATAGAAAAATCCTAAATGGCGTTGGAACGAGACACAATATTGACTCCATACATTCAAATAACTATATCTAAACTTGCATTTCAAGTGGTTGAACCGTTTCCCTATGAGTCCCTAATAGGGACTCATAGGGGAAGTTTCTTTTAGAACCGGTATGTATATATATATATATATATATATATATATATATATATATATATATATATATATATATATATATATATATATATATATATATATATATATATATATATATATATATATATATATATATATATATATATATATATATATATATATATATATATATATATATATATATATATATATATTATATATATATATATATATATATATATATATATATATATATATATATATATATTATATTGGCTGCTGTCATGACCATAAAAAGGACATCATTTTAGTCAAAGACATTTATTAGCAGAACTTTGGTGGACAGGTTTCCGCTTCATTATCTTTAAGACCAACTCAGAGAGCAGCTAACAGGGAGTTCCAAGTGAAAGGATAACTAAAATCTGGGTCAACATCTGTGCAAAAACCTCAGTCGAAATCTCGGTGAAAATCTGTCTTCGATTGCTTGCATCTCCTTTTTGTTCGTGAATTTCCTAAATTGGCCGCAAGGGCAGTATAATGTTTTAATCGGTTTGACCCTCTTCACCCGATGTCGCGAACCGTAACCTCAGTGGTCAATTTAGATTAGGAGTTAAAAAAGGGAAACGAAAGAAAATCGGGGTTTTTTGCTCTTGAGTTAAGATTTGAGGACCCCTGAGAATTTCCTCGGGTCTTAATGAGGGCCGTCTTGGGGGTTTTGTACAAAACGCCTACTTCATTTTTCCGATCTCGTTTACTTTTCCTTGTGTATACCTATAGGAATATATTTGTATATATGTATCTATATAGGTATGTATATATATGTATGAATATATAGGTATATATATTTGTATATATGTATATAAGAATGTATATATATATATATATATATATATATATATATAATTCAAAGAGATATGAAAAATTTATATTTTATTTTTATATATATATTTTATATATTTTTTTATATTTATTTTATATTTTTACTCATATAAATATAAATAGAAAAATTTATACTTTATATATTTATATTTTATATGAGTTTAAAATTAAAAAAAATCTACAGCAGAAAAAAATTATCAGATCTGGCATTATTATTATTATTATTTGTATTTAATTTGGGATTTCGCTTTTAGTTTTCCCTATTTCTATGAATTAATACCTGAATTCGAATTAATCATGCTGCTTATGCACATAATGAATGTGTTTTAATGAATATAGTGCATATATATTTTTTTAGTTTAGAGCAAATAATATTTGTATTGGCCTACATAATTTATTAGGGATAATCTTTTATGAACTTTTACATGTTAAGTTAATTAGCATATATTTGACTATAATATACATTTGTGTATATATTTTATATATTCGAAAAACACCGTGTGTTTCAGTCAGTAAACTATAAATTGAGTTTCAACTGAAAATCTTCAACTATTACTAAGCCAGAAACTAAAAGATTCTTTTTTCCTTCGAGTTTTGTTGTTGAAATATCTTGTTTCAGAGATACCTCCGGCTACGCGCCTGGGATTTCTTCGTGAGAGGGGAGAGAAGAGATGTGGGATGTTTTTGTAGAATAAATGATACCCAAAGAAAATAAAATCCCCCGTAACTTGGTTTTCTCAGTACATTTAAATGGGTCTTGAAAAAATTATAATATTTTGCTTTGGTAAAGTTACTTAAAATTGAATGTTGGAGAAGTGTGAGTTGTTATCGGCGACTTGGAAAAGAGTATTTTTAATATTTGACAGTATTTTCTCTCAAACTTTTTCGCTGTCTATTTTAGTATGCTTTTAAATCATACCTAAAAGTTCTAAATAATAAAATCCGAAACATTTGACGTTATTTTTCCACGTCTTTTCGCAAAACTGTGAAAAATCGTTGACTTACTGGAGCGAACTTGTAAAAATATTCTTTGAAGAAAAAATTCTTTAGTGGCCTTTACATTTATTTCCCCTCTTAAGTCAATGATGGCGGAGCTTTCAAGCAACTGGGAGACTTCAATAAATGAAAATGTAAATTTCTAGCTTTAATGCTGTGTTACATATCTGCAGCCATGGAAAAATTTATATTTTTATTATATTTTATTTCTATATTTGATTTTTGGGTAACCATCGAATAGTTTATTACCAGTCTTGTTTTATAGTGGATATTGTCTCTGATAATTTGCAGGAAAGTTCTAAGATCAAAGTAGCATATATATAAGTAAACAAGTTTAATAAAAAGTTATTTATTTTACGTTAATTTTCGATTACAGAGTTATATAAGAAAGTATACATATGTATGAATATATATGTATATATATGTATATATGTATATGTCTATTTATATGTATATATGTATATATATGTATATATATATGTATATATGTATATATATGTATATATATATGTATATATATATATATATGTATATATATATATATATATATATATATATATGTATATATATATATACATGATGTATGTATATATATATATATATGTATATGTATATATATATGTATATATATATAATATGTATGTATATATATATGTATATATATACATACATAATGTATGTATATATATATATATACATATATATATGTATATATGTATATATATATATATATATATATATATATATATATATGTATGTATATATATACACATACATATATACATTCATATATATATGTATATATATATGTATATAATGTATATATATATATGTATATATATGTATATATATATATTTATTTACACACACACACACACATATATATATATATATATATGTAACGACCGTAGACGTCACATCAACTTTCCCATGGAATGTAGTCATGTCCAATGTAGTCCGCTAAGAAACAGGCGGAGAGTGGCACCAACAGCAACAGCAGCTTAGATTTACTTCGTTTGTTCCTGTTTCACATGATTACAATGAAAACACACATCAACGGACAACAACCAGAATTGCGAACAATAACGAATAACAACTTTTCGAACCTTTCTGCTCGCCTATTTAAGAACATTTCAAAACCGGATATATATATATATATATATATATATATATATATATATATATATATATATATATATAAAATTTACTAAACATAGCGGGAATGTATGTGGTGCCCACATCAGATAATTCAAATTTTGTGTTTATATAATACTATCTAATGCTGAGAACAAAGCCTCACAAAAATATGTTGATTTAAAACTGCTAGTAAAGCCACCAGCATATATTTTTATAATGTAACTTAAAATTTTAAGTAATTTATGCAAAGTACTCACAGATTCTTAGAAGTTGAACTTTTTTTGTTGAAGTGTGATTGTTTAAGGGGAGAAAGAAGTTTTTTTTCAACTCCTCTTCTTAGCCCACTCTCCTGTTTCTAATCATGGATCTTGTTGGTGCTTCAGCCACATTTGGCGAAATTGGCGTGCTTGCAGCTTGCGTGCGTGGCGGGCTTGCAGCGTGGCGTTTGAAATCTGGCGAGGGGATCGTAACTCAACAAATTGAGGAAAAATTTTACAAAAATTGAATATTTAAAATCTAATTGAATTAACAAAGAAAACACAAAGGAAACACATAACATTCATACTAAATAGAATGAAACATTCACTTAATCACAAATTAAATAAACTGAGTGTGATTTTCATCACAAATTTGTGATTTAGTGTAAACTGTAAAATTAATTTATAGGGCTTGTAAAATTAGTCCAAAGGGATGAGGGAGGGTAGGCGGGATCTCATCCAGCAAAAAACTCTTTGACTTAAAAGAAACTGTATTTTGAGTGGAGGTTGAAGAGGAGTTGTAAAATTGAAAATTTTTTTTCAAATCTCTTATTTAGATTTTTTAGACACTTCTTCGTCTACTTACAAAATAATTGATATCTTAAATGAATATCATTAACCTAAGCCATTGCAAGGTATAAATATAATTTAAGTACGCAATTATTCTTGTATTAGTCGACAGCTCTGAAAATGTGTCACTCAAAATGAGATCGCGTGTCACTTCATGGGGTATAAGTGTCATAAGGGATCATGGTTCGTCATTACTGGATTGGGCTTTAAATTAGATACTGATATATCGATTAATTTCACAACCT
>CM063501.1:175666241-175693741 GCA_032207245.1 Pardosa pseudoannulata
AGTCAAGTCTTGATCTCATTAACCCTTAAATAAAAAAAGCAGCTGTAACGCTTGAAACCAAATATTATAACAAACCAAAATATTTTCTTAAAAGCTTCAGTTCGGGTATTTTACAAGTCTCATTGATTTATTTAATTTCTATTTCTTAATTTTTAAAGTAAGAAGTCTTTTAAAACAACTTTATATCTTACATATCAATAACTTTAAATAACAATATATGTGAAGAAATGTTCATTATAAACTAACTCAGGCTTATGACAACAATTATTTTCAAAAAAGAAAATGGCAGAGAGAGAAAAAAAATAGTTTTCCTTATTAAATATTTTCAGTAATTTTAATGCTATTTATTCCACTGTCTGCCTTACAAATGTGGACGCCTGCGCGAATGCAGGCTATATTCCTTTACTAGTCTCGACCATGTTTATATATATATATATATATATATATATATATATATATATCTATATGTGTGTGTGTGTGTGTGTGTGTGTGTGTGTGTGCGTGTGTGTAATAAGATGGACTTCGCGATGGGTGGTTGTAGTCAAGACCCATAAATATGACACCATTTTAGTTAAAGATATTTATTAACAGAACGTTGGAGGACGGGTTCCTACTTCATTATAGGGACAGGCAACTGAGAGGTCAGCTAACATGACGTTATACATAAAGGGCCCTTAACACCTGGGTCAACATCTCACTCAAAATCTGTGAAAAAATCTAAAGGGAAATCTGCCTCCAACAGCATGCATCTCCTTTTTGTTTGGAAATTTTCTAAATTGTCCACTAGGGTCATGTAGAGTTATAATTGGTTAGACCCCTTCTTTGAGGGCGTAAACTGTAGCCAATTTAGGTTAGGAGTTAAAAAGGGGAAGGCAAAAGGACGCGGGAATTTTTCGCCCTTGACTTAAGTTTTGTAAACTCCTGAGAATTTTCTCGGGTGTCTTAGGGGTTCTATACAAAATGCCTACATTAGTTTCTCGATCTCGTTTACTTTTCCTTACACACACACACATATATATCTATATCTATCTATCTATCTATCTATCTATCTATCTATCTATCTATCTATATATATATATATATATATATATATATATATATATATATATATATATACAGAGCCGAGCTAGTACACGTGCAGCGTGTGCTTGTACGCAGGCGGCCAAATCTCTAGGGAGGCAATAAAATGTCTCTTAAGTTCCCATAGAATATCACATTTATAAAGGTGACCAAAAATTATCCTGAATGCAAGAGTAGGCAGGCCGGAACTAGGTACTTTGTCGCTCGTTGCAGAAAACTGGTTTGCGCCCCTACCACTGAATATAGTAAAACGTATAAGTTTTATGTCTGTAGCATATATTCAGAATGATCTTTCAACTCTCATAATAAAAACGACTTCATTTTTATGTATTATATAAAGAGATAAGGCATTAATAAGGTAATAGTATTACACATAAGGTGTAATAGTTTGAACCTTTCTCTTACTTGTTATAAAATATAAATAAAATGCTTAATAAACCTAAACCATTCTTTACGATAATCAACAAAATATAACTCATCACAAAATTGCACATACATTGGATATTGGTTACTTGTCATTGCTTTAGTATTTTGTGCAGTATCTTTTTGCAAAAATTATAAAAGTGGTAATGATGTACATGGATTTTAGTGGTTTTAAGAGATATTCTTGTCCACACTACTTATCAACATAGAACTTATAATGTTTTTTAAATAGCTTGATAGTTTGACAAAAAATAATCATCAAAAAGTGGAAATTGATCAAGAATTAAACTAGTTATTTAATAATTTAAAGAACATTTAAATGCGAATTTCAATAGAAACTTCATCTGTTTTTCTTCTTTACCTATGCAAACATCTGTTAGAACACACTGTTTTGAATATCACAATGTGATTGACTCCATTACACTGCTTACTACATTAAACTTCGGACGTTGAAATTCAATCCACTCCTAATCTGGTGGACACCTAGTCTAATTGCTTTATAGATTTCATTTTTCAAGGCTGTTACTTACAATGGTCTGAAATCTATTGATTTGTGAACGTCTCGCTTCCATCCATATGAATTCATTAATAAAATAAGAGTACATTTTCCCTTTTAATTTTTTTTAGTATTTTTAATACATCATTTTTAACCCTACACTTTAATTGAAATTTTGAAAAATTATTTTTCAACTTTGCCTTATTCTTGTTCTGAGGCAGAGCATCTTAGTCAGGATTCCGTTTTAAAAACTTTTTTTGCAAGCATTTTACTCAAACGTGGCGCCCCTAAGATGGAAGCGTCCGTGGCAAAGGCCACCTTTGCCATGTACTAGGTACTTCCTTGGGATTTTGGGGAGGCCAAATACTGCATTGCACTTAGGCAGATAATGCCCATAACCAGACCTGTACTTATATATAATACAATGATCTAATAAACCATAGATCAAAATAAAATATTGGTGCCTAGATATAATTAATAAATATAATACTACACTTGTTATTCTAAATTCGTATTTAGTAAACTTGTCCCAAGTAAGCCCTATCATTCCGACTAAGAAAGAATAGCACCTGCAAGGACTATAACTTAGATTTTTAGATACTATCAAGACTTAAATAGAATTAAGGCAGGATTCAGTTGACATTTAAAAAAAGTTATAAACTAGGTTCCTATGAGACAAGTTAAGCTCGAGGATTAAAGTCTCGAGAGATTAGATTTTAACTCTTTATTGTCAATAACGGTGTAAGGAATTTGGACTGCCAGTGTTCAGCATCTGTGTGCCTTTCTTGATACCTGCAAAATCGCCCCCGTTCCACCCGGCGTTTCTTAAGAAAATGGGAGCTGGCCGACAAAGGGGGGCAGATAAGGTTTCTCGGATGCGCTTGTTTGTGTTTTTGCAGGCAGGCAGTACATCTGGAAGGGAGGACTTCTCTTTTCGGCATGGATCAAGTTTCGAGAATGCTGAACCCCCCCTCCCTCAAAAAAGGGAGAGAAGATCTGCAAGAGGGCAGGTGGATTCGGGACTGCGACATCTCTCTGTTTTGCAGCGAGAGAATGTTGCGTTGGATATGAACGCTCGGTTAATCTTTTCTGATTTTTACAGGCCCTGAGACTCGGCAATATGTTATTTTGATTTATTGTAAATATTTAATGTTTTCGTCAATTTTTGTTAATAAATGTTGTTTATTGTCCTAAAATCTTTCGGTGGATTTATTTAGTCTTTGCATCGCAGCGGTGATCTACGAACATACTTCCCCCAGTAAAGTAGGCCGGCAGGTCCCACCTAAGTATAGCACTCCTGAACAGTGTGTTATTAGAACGTGATCCCCAGAGTGGGGTGGTTTTTACAAACGGCAAATCCTGTAACAGCTCAGCGAATAAGATAATGTAAAATATTAACGCCATTTGCGACTGTATTGAGAATCTGCCAAATCCAATGTTACAATGCTGTAAGATCATTTAGCTAGAGTACTGGTAGTCAACAGTTAGTTGGCAAGGTTAACATTTGTCTGGGATAAAATAAACTTTAAATATAAGTCTTACATAAAGAAAATCTGTCTTCTTTTCCTAGGTATACGACGGCTACACATATCGGGTGACATAGAAGATAAAGGAGGGATTGATTTTACCAACATACATACACAGACATAAGGATATTTTAACTGTTGAACAGAGGCACTTTATTCTGATCTGCCTTGGCCTGGACCTCTATATCTGAAGCATTGTAATTCATGGGTAAGAAGAAATATATGACATTAAACACGAAAATAAGGACTGGGAATTTAGTAGCTAAAGTTTAGAACAAGTAATAAAATAAAAAATACAAAGTATTGACGAGTACAGTGAGGGGAAGCATAAGTACACAATAAAAATATATAAGTTAAAGTTACGTTAAAGACACAATTTACTTTAAAACAAAAGAAAAATTACATATTCCCTTTTCAAAATATTAAGAGATAAGAGAAGAGAAGGCTAGCTTAGCTAACTCTAACAAGACAGTGAACGGCAGGGCAAAATGGAGGTTTTGGTTTGGTCTTGGAGCGCTACGGTCTACTTTTTGCAACACGAAAGCTAATGAGACCGGGACCTACTGCTTAAAGCCGATTCCGAATGGCTACGAACATCCATGCCAGAGTGGGATACGAACCCACGAACTCCAGTTCCGAATGCCAGCACCCTAACCATTCGGCCACAGTTCGGCAGCGAACTGGCGGATCCAGCAGAAAGCTGGGAGCAATTTGATTGGTTTCTGGGAACCATTGAAATTTCGAAGGTTTGGTGATTATATATTTCTAAATAAACAATTCTTCCCGGTCCTTTGATAAAATTTTCTTTCTATTTCGAAATTGTAATAAACCTGTAAGGGAGAGCCAAGTTTTTAAACACTTTTGTTTATTTTTAAGCAGAATGGATCATATTTTCATGCTAATAAAATCATTGCAGTTTCTGCACTTCTGGCAATTTTGCGTGCCAAAATCGTAACAAAATATATTCAGCAGAAATGGTAATAGATTAAAATTTCATTTTTAATTAAATGTATACGTTATTCCCAGATCAATATAGTAATAAAAACTAAAAATAAATACTTGGAGCGAAACGCAGTTTAAACTTATTAGTGACGACAAGAAGCTTTTTATCACTATTTTCACGGATAATAATTCGCAATAGTAGTGTTTGTATCGACCCATTTTCTTCTTTACCTCATTTGAAAAAAGACGGTGTGTGGGAATCGTTGGTGGGTGTTAATTATCCCGATAGCATTTACCCAGAAATTTTCCCTTTTGATTTATGAGTCGAAATGTCTCCCGACCCCATCACCCGTCCATAATCACCTTACAAGTGGAGAGTTTTAATGGAGTTTTCGCCGACTGACTGCCGATAACATCAATTAACGACCTTCACCATTTTAATGAGATGGCTAGATGAGGTGACATTAGCGAGAGAAGCACAGGTGACGACCGATCGAAAGCTCGGAAACGGGAGTATTTTTCAAAAAAGGAAAAAAATATTTTTGTTAATACTAGAAATGATGACAAATTGGTTAAGTCATCGTTTTCTGCAGCAAGATTGACCCTAGGATGAACAAACAGATCACAACCTAGGGAGGTAATTTTTAGTGGCGGCATTTTGGCTTGAATGTGTAAAATATGTTTTTATCTTCTCATTTACGTTATATGGGGAAAACATTGTAATTATTAAAAAAATCCTGTCTCGAGATTTTGATTGATCTTCACGTTTTGAACCTCTCTGTGTGCGAAAACAAACAGACCACTACACGGGCAGGCATTTTGACTTGAATTTGTAAAATATATTTAGTTACTTTCACATACACATTAAGAGTGTCGTAATCGTCCAAAAATTCAACCTCGAGATTTTGATTGATCTTAACGTTTTGGAATCTCTTAAGTCCGAAAAGAAAGAGACCAATATGCGGGGCGGTAAATTTTAGTGACAGCAGTTTGGCTTTAATTTGTAAAATACTTCTTAGTTTCTTGCAAAGGTAGCATAGGGAAATTATTGTAATCATCTAAATATTCAGTTTCGAGATTTTAAATGAGCTTCCCATTTTGGACTTCCTTGAGTCAAGAAAAAAAATTTCCTGAAAACAAATAAACCCGGGGCTGTATATTTTAGATGTGGCGTTTTAGCTAGAATTTTTAACATACTTTTGATTTACTCATATATTTAACATAAAGAAAGTATAGTAATCTTCTAAAAATTCGGTTTCGAATTTTAACTGATCTTCCCCTTTTGAATCCCCTCTTCCCCTAGTCCGAAAATATAATTTTTTAAATTATGTTTGTGTGTGTTTTGCTTGTCTGTATGCGAACATGATAACTCGAGTACGTTTTCGACTTAGAAAACCGGAATTTGATTACCTACATTATAGCAAAATTTTAGATTTATGCAGTCTTAGTAGTCCTTGAGTAGCAACATTTGATCGTAGTGCTCCAACTAAGCAACCGTATTCTTAAGCATATGAGTATGAATAATTAGCATTTCTTTTTTATTGTTCTCATTTGATAAGCATCGTGCATTGTAGCACATCGGGTATAAAACTGCCTTGTATGTCATTTAGTTAAAAATGCAACAAAATTTGTTTCATTTAATTAAATCTCATTTTTGAAATATCCTAATTCACTGTTAGATTAAGTTCCAAGTGTCTACTTAAGCATTAACTAGTGTTTTAATTAAAAAAAAAATCAGAAGGTGCATTGTACATCATGTGTTGTACTTTGGTCCTAATGGAGGTTTAACTATTAAATCCTCGGAAATATAAAATTAGTGAAAAAATTATGATAAAACTGCATACGGCCAATAAAAGCCGATAGTATAAAAATAATGCATTAGATAATTTTTTTTCTTTCCTAAACAGAAAAAAAAATACAATAAAATCCTAAAATAGGTTTTCTCTACATATCTGTTGAATTAGTATTGCTGAATAAAAAACTTTGAAGGATGTTAATGTGTCTCCAAATTTGACATCAGCATGCTTGCAATTCAAAAGAACACTAAGAATCGCTTGAGTAGCACACGCATTATTGAAATTGTAGAATTATAGTAGTAGAATAATGGGGGTATAATAATTATTGTAGATTTATCGATGTATGATTCCATATTTTCCCTTAGCCGCAATAACCTTTGACCGGTTCTTTGGTGGAACAGTATGGCGGCAGACACGACTCACTATCCTCATTTGGAATGCTCCAGACTCTTTTAACAAAGAAAAATTCAAGTTCACGAAAATAAATATAGTCCAGATCAGTTGATAGCTTAAAGGAATTTTATTATAGATTATTCCTTGCTGACTTTGTCAGAAAAATACTCGTCCCTCGACATGACACAAAAATCAAAGAAAAAGGAGCAAAATGGCTCAAAAGAAATATTTTTTCTTCTTAAAATGATGCGGGTGATCTCTCCCCCAAATTCGGCCAGAATGATGTCCATTCAACACCGCGAATGGCGAGGTCAGTGGAAAAATCCCGCCAGCGGGAACCCA
Organism: Pardosa pseudoannulata; assembly: GCA_032207245.1. Classification (NCBI taxonomy): domain Eukaryota; kingdom Metazoa; phylum Arthropoda; class Arachnida; order Araneae; family Lycosidae; genus Pardosa; species Pardosa pseudoannulata. The sequence continues at coordinate 175,673,240 of CM063501.1, forward strand.
AGACGATCGCCAAACGTAGCTTGAGTAGGAACAACAGCCTAGGAATCTTAGGGCGCCAAGCAGCGCTCACGCTGGACAAAAGATGAAAGATGGGGAGAGCAAAACGGCAACCCACGGATGGTCAGCGCGGGAAATTCAAGGTGACTCGGACATGGACAAGCCCCATTCCATAAAATAAGGGGTCAGGAGGCCGGCAATTCCTGGCATTCCCTTTTACATAGAATGTGGCTATACCACATCCACACCTAGAGCCAGAAAAAAAAAATTTTTTTTTTTAAACCAGAAGAAACAAGAAATTTTTTTTTTTTTAAATCAGTCGAGGAACGGTAAAAGTACAATGTAGTTAAGTGTGGCAGAGGAAAAATACAAAAAAAATCCTGCCTCACAAACAATGATCATGATCACTTTAGTTGAATCCAGAACAGATATAAATTCATTCACAATAGATAATTTTTAAACTGAAAAAAAAATTAAAGTTAAGATTTTCAATGATGTACTAAGTGGGTAATAATTGACATAAATTCACAAATAACAAATATAATATTTAAAATCAAATTAAAACAAATGCTATTAAATTGCATTTTGTATAAGCAGCAAGTTGAACAAAAATAAATAAAAACAATCCTATGCTATCAAATTATTATTATATATTTCCTATACATAGGAAAGAGTGCAAAAACTTATTTAAATTAAAACTCGAAGTTTTATAAAGTTCCACCTTATAATTTCAAAAAGATACATTTAATATGTAAATACCACACGTCTGTGATATGGTGGATTACTTTCGATAATGCTAATATTTTGATGCATTTGAAATATGTTGCACAAAAATTTAAAACGAAGAATTTTTCAAAGAACTCAATTCACTATAAAATACCTTATTATAAAAGGTTCAAAGTAAAAACTAAGGGCATGAATGCATAAACACAATATTTTGATAATAATTGAAAACTTTTGAAGACGCAGAAAAAAGATAAGTCCTTGGCGTGAAAATATAATTACGACGAATCAGTTCTTTTGAATAGACATATAAAGTGTATGGTGCAGTTTTTGTCAGAAGAGCACTTAAGGAGGCACAAAATTATGGAATATTATCTTGACATCAGAATAGCATCTGAACTTAATTTTTCTGCAGTAGGATGCATGACGATAAGTTCTTTGTGAGAAAAGTTCATCACATTTAGATCATCTTGCTTGAGTCGAAGTTACTTTTTGTGTGTCGGACTTTCATCCAACATAGACCGTAGAATGTAATGAGGACGCAAGAACTAATAATAAAATTCAGTTTGATGCCTGATGAGAAATCAAAGAGTCTGTAGTTTACCATTATACCTTCATATTGGTGCGATAAATTTTGTTATGCACGTGACATAGTGTTAACAATACAGCTCAGTAACAAATTTCTATTCCATAAACATACACAAATATGCAAAACAAAAACAAAAAAAAATGCGTATTATATAAGTATCAATCCAATCATATTAATAAACACAGAATAATATTATTAAAACAAGAGTATTCTTTTGATGTAAATACATCAATAAAGCGTTAAAAAAACATGTTGAAGGAACTGCAGCATAGAAAAGGATGAAAACAATGACTAATTGATCAGATTAGCCTTATCAGACAATAGAAGCGTCTGAAATGTTTCCCAAATTATGACTTTATGTCATGTAATTTAGTAGGATGAGCATATAAATAACATATTCTTGACTATTATATATAAAATTTGAACTATAATATAGTAAAATTGACTACAATACAGAAATATCATGTTTCATACAAATATTTCGACACACTTTAGCGTTCGTTTTCTCTTTACAACTTTACAAATATTTTAAATAAACAACGCTCAAAATACAACTATTATGTTATTAACTACGTGGTCTTAGAAAATACCTTTTTTCAGGAAAGGGAACAGTTTGATTTGGATAAAACTTTTTGTATGTAACGATTCGAGAATGGTTTAGATAATTTGATCAGACAGAAAATGTTTTTCTTATTAAAAATCCAGAATTGCGTGTTAATTGAGATTATTATAATGCCGCTCGAAGCCCTTCACTGCATACATATCTGTGGCGTTATGGTGAGCGCAACGGGTTTCAGTACAGCAAGTTCGAGGATAGAATCCCCTTACTGGCGATGTGGGAATTTTAATTTAATTTAATTAAGTTTGTGATGACTGTAAGCGTGGTGGTGTCAAGTATTTAAAAAAAATTTTTTTCATTGCTTTCCATCAAAACGATCCAATTTATAATTTATTTTAAAACATTTTACAATTTTTGTATTTACTGCTTTAACACAGGATAATGTCTGTCGAGTCGTCTAGTCTTCATTAAAAAATCTTCACCTGGTTCTCGCAGTACAATCTACATATCAGTAGAGTGCTACACTTTGATACCCAGGTTCAGGGCTTCAAATTCTACCACTGGCATGGATGTTCTTAGCTGTTCGGAATCGGCTTTAATCAGTAGGTTCCTGTCTCAACAGTCCTCATGCAGAAGAAAGTAAACGTAGAGCCCTAAACTAAACCAAATTATCTAGTTTTAAATGGATGGCCAAAAACTTGCTGCTAATTTATTTACTGCTATTTAAGTTTCATAAATATGAAAATGGGCACAGTTATTTTACTTTATATTAATTTTTTTTGTAGATCTCGAATGCCTTTCATGCACCCTTGAATTAATTGTTGCTATTTATGGACCCCTTTCTCAGTTACATGAACTCTTGGGACTCTGTAGGAACCATTTTGGGAGTCACTGGTCTATACTATAGTTCCTCCATTCCTTTGATCCTCAAAACACAATATTTAAAAAAAAAGTATATTATATCACACTATTTTTCAGCTATAATTCAAAAAATGATAACGATATTGTTCCGATTATTAGCTAACTAAGTCACGTATTACTGCGCAATCATAAATCTATGCAAATATGAATTGTTTGATGTACCATTTCGAACTAGGCCAATAAAATTAGCACAAAACATTCCTGTTAGTTCAATACATACATATGTTCTTCTTCCTGAAAACCAGAGAGACTATCTTACCCTTGATCAGATACAGTTTCGTGATCGAGGAAATCGCACAGGCGCCCGGCTGTCTTCTGGGGAAACAACTCCCCCTTCCATTTACTCGATATTTCGAAATGGAATGGAAAATAGATCCGGAGTGGTCAGGTTACAAGCTGCTTAGAATGTCTGAAAAGAAATAAATATTACAGTAGTGATGTAACAAGGAACATTGAATATTCAATTGTGTGGTCACGAATACCTTCACACTTTCATGCAATATTTGCATATATATATATATATATATATATATATATATATATATATATATATATATATATATATATATATATATATGTATATGTATGTACATATAAAATGTAAATGCATATATATATATATATGTCAGGATTTAAAATATAGAGTAATATAAGAGATTTAATTAGGGATTCTTTTAATGGGAGTAACGCGCCTCGCGTTATTAGTAACATAAATACGGCTCACGGGCAGTGATATGGAGAGAGAGCGATAAGCAATTACTATAGGCAGACCTGTGGCTCCTCGAAGCAGTAAAAACTGCCTTTGTTCGCAGTTGGGAGCCAATATGAGATGCCATTGTTGAGTAGAGTGTGAGTGAATTTAAATAAAGATATGAAGCTGATGTCAGGACTCTAGTGTGTTTACTGGGACCCCTACATATATATATATATATATATATATATATATATATATATATATATATATATATATATATATATATGTATATATATATATATATATATATATATATATATATATATATATATATATATATATATATATATATATATATAATATATATATATATATATATATATATATATATACACGAGGGTTGGGGCATAATTCATGGCAACTATTTTTTTCTTGTAGATATGTGAATGGATCCCAAGCGGATATATGTAGTGTGGAAGTTCTGCAGGCATAATGTGTATGCAGAACAACAGATGGCTCTGCGATAGCTGGTAGCAGCTCAGCGAGGACTGTGAAATTAGTCAGTTGGTCAGTGTCGTGCGAGATGGAAGTAACCTGTGTTGAGCAGAGCGCTTATATCAAAATAGCCTTTTACGGAGGGAGAAATGGGATCGAATATCACAGTGAATTAGTGGAAGCCCTTGGGAATACTGTCCTACCATACCGTCCTTTCCACCGCATTTCTCCTTGTCAGAATGGCTATTTTGTTGTAAACGCGTTGCTCAACACTTGTTACTTTCATCTCGCATGACACTCACACAACTGACTGATTTCATAGCCCTCACTGCACTGCTACCAGCTATCACAGAGCCATCTGTTGTTCTGCATACACACTATGCCTGCAGAACTTCCACACGACACATATACGTTTGTGATCCGTTCACATATCTAAAAAAAATAATACTTGCCATGACTTATGCCTCAACCCTCATATATATATATATATATATATATATATATATATATATATATATATATACATAATGATATTTTTATCCTAAAAATTAACCGACGTAATTATGTCAATTTTAAAATTCCTTTCTAGCGATTCTATCATTTTCTGGCATCTTTTTCTAGTAAACTTGGTGAATATCTTTGTTTTCCTTATTAAATTGGCGACTTCGCACCGCTATGTTTCCTGTTGCGTAAGTAGTTAAAAATAGTCAATGACTCTTAAACTAAGTAATCGGCATCACATACGTTACTGGTAATTAAACTTCTGATTGGCTGGAACAGACAACTATTTATCCGAGATGTACATGTTTTGTGGGCAGACGTCCGTGAGAGAAGTTGCCGGAATAAACTCAGTTGTTTTTGATTCCAAATTCCTCTTTGTGTTTTTCCACTCGACTATGATTCGCCATGACTGCATAAATTCGAAATGGACTTGATTCCTTTTGTGATGGGACAAAAATCTCATTACACACAGATACATCCGAGTGTAATCGCCAATTTTAAACGGATCTTTTATAGAAGTTAAGCCGGTCGGTTAGCTGTGGTTTCTGGAGATTTTGCTTAAAGTCGATTTCACACGGTTCAAATATTCTTGTTAGCATCGGAATTCGGACTCACGAAATAACGAAAGCTATAACGAAACTATAACGAAAAGCAATCTCGTTTCTTATTGACAGTCTTGCAGGTAACAAAATTCAACTGTAATACCGATTAAATAAAATTATAATTTATTTAATCCAATTAAATAAAAAAATTATAAGTACTGATTAGCAAAGAAAGAATGAGGTATATTGGTTAATTAATTCATTTAAACAACATTTTCCACCAAACAGCAAAATACAGTAATTTTACTTAACCCCTTAAATTGTTTGCCTGTACAGTGTATGTGGTACCCAAAATTGTCTTCAACTGGTTTGCCCGTACAGCGTACGGGCATCGGTATATTTTCGTTCCCTTTTCTGGTTTTCTCTTATTTTTCATTATTGTAAAGAGCCTATTTAGTATTAATATTTTTTGAGATTGCAGTATGGAACTCATATGTCTACTACCGTAAAAACGAAGGAAAAAACTCTTGATCTAGAATTTTGACTGTAAAATCGAAAAATATCATTCGGGAATAAATTTCCAGAGTGGACAACAACGTTCGGAACCTAATCCTCTGAGACTGACAAAGAGACATTTTTTCGAAATAATTGCTCCCATAGATAAGAAACTGAGACCTGTGCTGTTCGAAAAAAATGAGAATGGAAAGAGTTCTTTTCGAACACGGTATTTCTGCCCTGGTTGCGACGTAGGACTTTGCATTACACTATAACAAAGTATTACAGTTCAACAACGCCAGCGCGAAACTGACCTAGAGACGAAAGCGAAGTGAGTGACCCTCCTTCGACCCCATTGGTCAAGAGGGGGTGGCGACTGCATTCTCGCCTCGCTCAGCGTCATGAGTTGAAACATTGGCTATTCTTCTGAGGTCGCCGAAGCGTTGCGCTTTCCACGCCGTATACTGAATTTCTTCTAGGGCAGCGCCTGTAAAGCAACATCATCAGTTCCTGCTTTCGCCCTAGAAGAGCATCGCTCAGGAGCTCTTATACCTGACTTCCCTGGGCCAAGCCCTCTAAGTCAGATTTCTGGATTTGCATGGAATGAGACATAACAGATATATTTCAACACGATATTGAGGATTAAAAAATCAATAGTTAATTAGGAATTATAATGTTTAATAAGAGCATCGGTGACTCTGATTGCTGATGATGTCTTCGACTCTGAATATTTTCTGGTTAGGTCATCTCTGAAACTTCATGGAATCTCCGCTGCCTGTTTTTGCTGATTACACATTCGCCTGTAACTATTTTGTGGTGAGGTCGTCCATTCTTTTTGTGTTTTGTTTCAAGTTGGAATTAAAGTTTATTTTTATTTCAACTTTGCATCATTTCTCAATACCTTCACGCCTTCTGACACCTTTTGTATTTGGTGGGGTATTTCATTTTGTTAGCACATGCCTCCCCACCAAAAGGGGTTGCTAACCGCGGAGTAGCCCTCTTCGGCCAAGGCAACGCTGCGCAACGAACTTTTTCAGAGATCTGCAGCCCCCCCCAGAGAGAGAGAGCATAGAAGAAGGAGTGTGGAGCTTAATTTCTTCTGCACCAGCTTTTACACCATCTCTTTTTTTTCACCAAGACGCCATGTTGGGCATATCTTCGACCGAGTGTGGTCCCTTTGGCATGTTTGCCTAAATAGCATTTTATATCCTGTTTACACCTTTATTTACATTCAAAACAAACAAAATTCAGTGAGAGAAATTAGTTTTTTTTTCAATTTTGTATTTTCTTACGCGTACTCCAGTTATACGTGCGGCTAGACGCTCTGTCGGTCTCATCTTAATATACACCATACTTCAAATTGTACCATACTGTGTAGACTACCCTTTGTTCCATTCATGCGTCAAAACAGCTGATCAGATACCACCTGTTACCAGGAAAATAGCGTGGCGTCGCAGTGTCTGGGATGCTGATAGTTCGTTTGAATGGGTGTCACGCCCTTTGATAGGTGGTGGTAATGAGACGAGATGATTGCACCCAGTTTTTAGAATCGGAACAGAAAGGAGGATTCATCTATAAAATCTAACTGTAACTTTAGCTGTAGTTCTCAAGTAACTGGGATCTTAACTGACCTAAAAAACAGTTTTCGGGACCTTAATGACCCCCAGGTATTAAACACCTACAATTTTGCGACTCATTGCTTTTCGACATTTTTTTTTACGTAGGTGGTTGACCTCGTGGAGGCTTCCGCGTTTTTTACCGGAGCCAGCTTTCTAGTTCGGGAGATTCGTAAAGTCCGCTCATATAGGGAGCGGCAAAGTCTCAGATACCGAACGGGGGATAAATTGGGTTTGATTGCACCCTGAAAAGCCTCCCCACTTGTACGAGATTATTAAATCTCGTTTTTCTTTCGACTGTGATTGTCGTGAGGAAGTTATACCGGCAACGAGTTCTACATGATCTGGGAATTAAAATCCCCTTGCAAATAGCCGTAGTTAATCAAGAATAAAAGTAAATCTCCAATTTTATCTTGACTGTGATCCATTCTTCACGTTACCCCTCACTCGAGAATATTGAAGTCGTCACAATACACAAATAGACTTCTGAACTGTTATAAAAGTGCAAACTTCAAAATTCACAGTAACTAAGAAAGAAATTTTTGTAGAATGTGTAAACCATTCTTTACTGCAAGCAGAATGTACACGAGAAAGAAAACATTTATGGGGTTTTGTGTTCCAAAATTGTAAAATAAAAAATGTTGTAAAAGCATTAAAAGTGAAAAAAAAAATAAAAAAATTCTTACTATTCTTATTAAGTATGGTACGTAATTATAAGTAATAAAAAATATGCATTTTTTGAAAGTAAAAAAATTGATCGTAAAAAGAGTTAATTTATAGTAAAATAACTATTGACGGCTGTTAAATGATCTCGTGACAAATCAAGCTCGAAATGGAGCACTAATTTGTGATCTATGTACAACGGTAGATTAAAATAAGATACTTAAAAGAACATGCTCATAAAATTTTAGTCTTTTGTCTGGTTAAGAATTATCCTCGAAGTACTCATTTCAAAAATGCTTCCTGCAGCGTCTCTATTGGAGAGTAACAAAAGGAAAGCCGATTACAATTAAGCTTAAACTAACAAAACGCAAACCTTTAATACAAAAGTTCACCACAGACAGACACGTCATCACGGAAACTAATACATCAACGTTAATTATCTCATTAGCACTCTGGAAGATTCTTTTGATTTATCGCCAGGCGATAAATAACGTCGCCAATCGGTAATCATCTCACAATTGGAGTTGTATGACGTGCTCTCATTGATAGCTTGAATGAACGACGTGCGATAATGAATGTGCTGTTCCGAATAATGAATACGAGACGTGGTTAAATTTAAGTTATTATGCTTTACGCAGCTATAAAGTAGCTATTTAAATGGTTCTATAGTTTTACGATGGATGGGAATGACGAAAAATCAATATAGTATGATTGTCCAATGAAACAACACATTATCTTGTGATGGAAGATTTAAATTTATATGTGTGTATGTATGTATATATATATATATATATATATATATATATAGATATATATATATATATATATATATATATATATATATATATATATATATATATATATATATATATATATATATACATATTTTTACAAACATATATGCTTGTGTGTGCGTGCAATGATATTTTTATCCTAAAAATTAACCAACGTAATTATGTCAATCTTAAAATAATTTTCGGGCGATTCTATCCTTGTCTGACATCCTTTTCTAGCAATCTTGGCGAATGTCTTTGTTTTCCCTGGTGATTTGGCGACTTCCCGCCGCCGAACTTCCGGTTACATAAGTAATTTAAAATAGATCCTGACGCTTAAACTACTCCATCGGCATTTCCCAGGTAAAGTTTAGTCAATGTCTGATTGGCACAAACCACTATTCAACTGGGATCTACAGGCTCTGTGGACAGTAGTCCGTGAGAGAAATTGCCTCAATAAATTCTGTTTTTTGTTATCCCAATTTCCTTTGTTTAACGATGTTTATCACTCGCCTATTATTCGCCATGACTGCATGCTGAGTTAAGAGCTACACGCTTCGTGATGATTAGTAAATATCATGATAGTAGTCATACTTGTACTGCTTTCTGAAATATCTATGATCGCTAGTGTGAGAGATAATGATGAAAACGTCAGTGTTTCCTATAGTGACTGCCATTATGGAAGGGGCACTAATCGTCCTTCTGAAGTTCTAAATGTCATAACAGCTGTTATACTCTTACTTGTTTCTAAATCCGTCTTTGATGGTCACTACTGTTGGAGATAATGGCGAAAACCTTAGTGACTCCTATTGTAACTTCCATTATGGACAGAGGCACTAGTCGTCCTTCAGTGGTACTAAATGTCATAATAGCAGTCATACTCGTACTCCTTTCTAAATTCCCCTTTGATGGTCTCTAGAGTGAGATAATGGTGAAAATGTCAGTGTCTCCTATAGTGATTTCCATTATGGGGAGGGGCATTAGTCATCCTTCTGGGCAGTAAATGTCGTAATAGCAGTCATACTTGTACTGTTTTCTGAAACATCCATTGATGATCACTAGTGTTAGAGATAATGATGAAAGCGTCAGTGTCTCCTATAGTGACTTCCATTATGGACAGGGGCAGTAGTCGTCCTTCAGTGGTACTAAATGTCATAATAGCAGTTATATTCTTACTCCTTTCTAAAACCGCCTTTGATGGTCGTTAGTGTTGGAGATAATGGTGAAAACGTTAGTGTGCCCTATAGTGACTTCCATTATGGATAGGGGCACTATTCTTCCTTCCGTGGTAGTAAATGTCGTAATAGCAGTCATAATAGTACTCCTTTCTAAATCCGCCTTTGATGGTAGCTTGTGTTGGAGATAATCGTGAGAACGCCAGTGTCTCTTATAGTGGCTTCCATTATGGATAGGAGCATTAATCGTCTTTCTATGGAACTAAATTTCGTAATAGCAATCACACTCGTACTGCTTTCTGAATCCGCCTTCGATGCCTGTTAATCTTGCAGATACGTTTTTTAAATGTTGTTTTGCCTGATAATATTCTTTAAAAGCCCGAAATTTTAAAACTGATTAAAAAATGTTTTTGTCCTTTCTTATATAAATAATCATATTTTTTATGAAAAAAATCATAAAAAAATCAAATTTTAAGCTTAGATTACGATTTATAAAATGGTTTATTTCCAATCTGCAAAAGTGGTCTTTAATTGAAAAACTAATTTTTCTTGATAAAATTTTAAGATATCAATAAAAAGTGAATTTTAGTAATTATGATAAAGAGTTTTTAAAGTTTTCACAAGATATTTTAAAAGTAATTAAAATTTGTTAAAATACATATTTTATCGCCAAACGTAACAAAAATCAATGTGGAATAGAAAATAAATTGTTTAATTTGTAATACTTGGCGATATGAGTAGAAATTATCCACAAAATTCTTTGACACAACTTTTGAAGATGACATAAATATGACAATACATACATTTAAAAAAAAACTACAACTATAATAATAATAATATATATATATATATATATATATATATATATATATATATATATATATATATATATATATATATATGTATATATATATATATATATATATATATATATATATATATATATATATATATATATATATATATATATATATATATATATATATATTATAGAGAGAGGAGATTTTTGAGGAAATGTTAAAGTGAAATAATTTTGATATAGAAAACACACACACACACACATATATATATATTCTGGCACACCAGCAGATATGTATATGTGTGTATTCATACTTTTATGTTGCATGTTTAAATTTTTATAATAATAATTCATGCTCTAAAAAAACTTGAAATAGCAAAAATGAAAAGATGAGAAGAATAACCAACAATTATTTAGCACCAGTAGCATTTTCATACGTGATTCATTACCGTAGCACAGGCCTGTGCTATTTAAAGGCTCACATACTTGCACTGCATGTATTTGTGTATATATATTTATTTACTGATGGACCGCATGTAGGTCGAGACCACCATTTGCCTACCCCTGCTGTGGTCCTTCCCTGCCGTGAAATGACTGAAAAGCAATCCGAATTGCTTCTTAGGAAGCGGATTATATATAGCAGCTATTTTTAACATTTATTGTTTACTGGTTTTCTATCAAAGTTATCTGTACTCTTATATAATTAACGAATATATCAAATTAAGTTTAATTTAATATATAAATAGCAATTATTTAAATAAAGTTTTTATTTTATATTGCATGTGCTTTAAAGATCTTAAAGACTTCGTTATAAATTTTTTTACGATGCTGCTGCCATCTATTAGTGCAGAGGCGAACTTTTTCCCTTTTATCGGATGAAAATCTAAGAGAAACGAGTGAAATGATTTGAGAATCATACTGGAAGACGCACGTGAAATGAACACTTTCACTTAAATTGGGGAGAAATTAGGCTTGTTTTGACACTTACGAGTTTTCTTATTTGCCAAGTGACACCTGGTAATATTGCAGGGACTAACAAAGGGCTGGAAAAGCCAGATCCCTGTTCGAGGTGGAAAGTTTTGAGAGCGGCATTTTAGTTGAATTTGTATAGAAATATTTGTAGAAAGAAATGTTAGTACAAAATGACTTGCAAAATATATTTTTTTTTACAGCTTGGAAGCCTGGATTCTAATTATTTTATATTATTTTTAAATAAATATAATTGGAATGTCAAATAAGTTTTATCGTAGAGGGTATTTATATATTTGTCTTGGATTGCGAAATTTTTTGATGTAGCCGTGGTAACTTAATCGACAAAGGTAGCGATCTCGTAACTCAAAGGTTGCGGGTTCGGGTTATGAGCAGACCTAAGATCCGACGTGTTCGTTAAAGGTGACTGGGGCACGTAAAATATGTTCGTGGTCACAATGTCCTCCAAGTTCTCTAACGATACCTCTGGATTTGGCAGACGAGCCTGTGAGTCATCTGCTTGTTCCCTGCTTCTAAATTTCGAGGAGCCAACGAGGATAATGTTACTCGGGTCCAAAGCATTCTTTCAGCTATACGCCCCTCCGGGTGGTGCTCAATGGGTAACAGCTTCGCAGATTTGTGTCGGCATAAAGGTATATGTGTCTGTATTACTAGCTGCATTGGAGAAACAAAAACTCCGCTTAAACCACCACAAGTTTAATGTCGCTAATAGATGGCGCTTCCCTACATTACAAATTTCCTCTTCCTTTTTGAAATAGAAGAGGGAAATTGTAATACAGGGAAAGTAATAAAGAAAAGAGGGATGCCGTGGTGTATCATGTAACAATTCCGGTTTTTGTTCCGACCAAAATAACTGTTTTTCTCACTATTTGGGTTCGGTTCAATTCCGGTTCGAAGCCCTGGTATTAATTCATCAATTCGTGCTTCAAGCCAGAGCTTGAAAATAGGATTGCAAATCTTTCATCATAACAAACTAAAAGTTCCTTTTTTAAAGTTAAAAGGTAAAGAGGATAGTATTAAAAAGTTGAAAAGATAAAAGTGGAGTTAAAAAGATAAAAGTAAATAAAAATAACGATCAGTTTTTAAATTTAGTTTTTTACAGAGACTGCCTACTTTTTAAATGTCAAAATTCTTACTATCTTTCTATCTACAAAAAATATTAGATGAACCTGCCTGCTTTATTCATGTGCATTATCTAAAAAAAAATTTTCCTAAGGAAAGGTACTTTAAATTTCTATCCCTCTTGTGGGAAGAATATTTTTAACTTAATATTTTAATGCTCTCTATTTAAGGACATAAAACTATTAAAGCAAATTAAGCTATTTTTATTCTTAAATGTTAAAATAATGCAGATAACCTATATATTTTATACCTCACATAGAAATGTAAGAAATTAGAATTTTAGGCAAGTATTTACATATACCTAAGTAAAAACAGATACCCTTTGAAAAACTCGAGTAGATTGGACTTTTCTCCAAAAACCTGGAGATTTTGCCAACTCTGGCAAGGGATCTATCCTGCTCCGGCGTCTTTTGCACATATACGCCAAATCCTCTCAAAAAATATTTTTGGGTGAGGTTCGAAAATAAATATTGTGTACCAGACGTTAGTTATGCTTGCAACTTCACAGACTAGTTTCTGTTACGATCTAGGCCTGGACGCACATGGGTGCACATTCCTCAAAAAGCACACAATTTCACTAAACATAAAATTGTGTCTAAAAAATTGAATTTTCCCTCTCTAATCCTAGTTCTGTAGTTCTAGTTTAATATTTGGGTATTAACCTGTGATCAAATGTATAGTGGTATTTATTTTGGTTGCGTTGTGTAAAAGTATTTTAGTACTAAATGTAACCACAGGTTCTGAGAAACTACAGACATAAAATAGGAAAATAAACTAAAAGCCAAATTAAAAGCATCTGAAACCAGCTTAAAATAAAAAAACAAGTAAATTTATTATAATGATATATATACTACATCTATGTACACACAATCTGATTCTATCTTCCTAAAATTCCTTCAAATTAGGTGCCACTCTAATTTAGTTCGGACAATAATTTTTCATCACTTAAGTTAGTGTGTAAATATAAGAGAGAGGATCTAATCTCAATTTCAAATATATGTAAAAGGGGTACCTTTGTGAGTTAATATGGTGTGCCCGGAACACTGCTGGTTGACGGCTGATCAGGATTGGGTATGTATGGATATTCCGTCTGTCTGGTCAGGGGCTTCCTTCTGAGTGTTTGGGGTGCGGCCGTAATATTTGATACAGAAACACTGTTGGCAGGCGCTAGATGTTCTGAACGTTTGTGGAATCTCTGTCGAACTCAAGGCTATTCTCCTTGGATTCCCCAACACGTTCCGTCAGACTTGCCTCCTAGACTGGACTCCCGAACACCTTCTCTCTTTTTTAGATTTTTCTTATTTTATTGATTTCATCTTTGTCCCCTCTTCCTTCTTATCGTCCAATCGGGATAGTTGTAAAAATGTAATTGGTCTGCTTAACCCCGTCTTGAGACCGCCAACGTGAAAAACCTTATCCCTTCTAATTGGGCACTGTCCCTTAGGGACTCATAAATAACTCCACAAAGGTACATTCTTATTTAGTGTCAAGTCCGGAGACGGGATTCTAATCTGGGACTGGGATCAGAACCCCGCCCGAGACTACCGTACAAAACAACAATAACCGTTGAATATAATTTTATGGTCCTCTGTCCTTTAGAAAAGATGTGATGAGGTCAGATTTAGATCCCGAGCATTTTACTTCTTGTATGAATGAATCAGTTATATTACTGATCTAAATCGCCTCATCACAATCCTTCTTATTAATTCCTTTATAATTTATAGTCTTAAAATCGATTTATAAAATGCAAAGCTACGGAAAGAAAAAAAATATTTTTTATTAAACTACTTACAAATTTTATAATTTTTTAAAAATAGAGCAGCTTTTAAGTGTAATTTAATTGTGATTGCAGGTTTCATGACAAGAAAATATACACATAATTTCTGTGAATATGTAACTCATTACAAAATTTTCTGTTAAAGAAAGTTTATCTTTAAATTCTAATCTAAGGGTAACTAACTGCATGCTTCCTGAGAAATCTAATAAAAAGAAAAATAAGTTACTTTATCTGAAAACCATTATTTAAAAATTCATTTTGTTGAGAAACTACTAATGTTCCTAACCAATAAATCGGAAAACAATAATTCTAAGTATGGTATGTAAACGTCGGAAGAGCATAGAATTTCTCAAAACAGAAAGTTGTGACAGAAAAATTCAACACTCTCACTCTAAATCTGTTAATAAATCCTTTATACTTTATAGTTTTAGTTCCACAGAATGAACATCTATTCGAACAGAATCGGAAATGTAAAGCTGCAGAATGAAAAAAAATGCTTTTTAAGTCATTTTTTTAATATTTCAGCAAATAGAAAAGAAAATATTGTATAGTTCTGTTGGAAGCTTTTATCTGAAGCCGAAATGGAAACGAAGTCGATCAGTCTGCCAGTAATCCCATTTTTCAACATGAATTCATTTCTAGTGCATCCCGTTCCATATGGATCTATCTGGTAACGAGAAGGCAGATTGTCTGGTAAAGGATGGTTGCAGCCTGTCAGATTCTGTTGTTGTTGTTGCTCATGCCACTTGAACTAACCAAGTACGATTGAGCATGATGGCTCTCGTATTAAGGCCAAGGGGTGCGCCTTTCATTTTAACGAGCACCATTAAGGGGAAAGAACGACTTCGCTCAAGTAGGTCCTCGTAATTGTGAAGCAGGAACCAAGCAAAAGACCTACAGACTTGGTCTGTCACCAAGGTATTGATTGAGAATTTAGAGGACATTGTGACCACGAACATATTTTACGTGCTCCAGTTACCTTTAATGAACACGGCGGATCTTAGGCCGGCTCAGGTTCTGAACCCTCAACCTTTCAGTTACGGGATAGTTGCCTTTGCCGACTGAGCTACCGCGGCTCCTGCCAGCTTCTGCTTCTGATGAACTTACTGTCGCGCCTCGCGCGTCACCGGCTGCACTTTCTGATGTCTGCAAGCCTCGTTTTTATACCTGCTCGCCTATTGTTACTGGATCAGGTATCTTGGGTTCGATTGAAGCCTATATTGCCGACAATTAAGCACTGCAGCGACAAAACTCTTGACTAAACATTTATTTACAAATTCTGTTAAGACATATGTACAGTCAGCATCTTACGCCTAAACAAGGCTGAAATAAGACCGAGAGAAAAAAAAACAAATTGGGCCGAGCGGAAAACACCTCTCTCGGTCTCAGCTCTTTTCAGAAGCAAATGTCCGTTCTCCGTCGTTCCGACCGGGCATCTCTTCGCGAGGGCCAGGGTGGAATCCCCCCCTTGGTCAAACTTTCGCCTCCAAGGGAAAAATGTCCTTCTAATGGTGCGGGCGGGGGTGGCATCCCTCGCCCCCTCCTGTTGAACCTCCCTGAAACAGGGCTTGCCCACCCTCTCTCGGTTTGTCTGTCTTGGCAGCCGGAAAAAAAAGCAGGGGCCCATGTAACACCAACTCGACTCTTGAGTCTAGTATTACACTTACCTACCTAGAACTTTCCTCTCAAATGAAAATCATAAATAGGAGGACTTGGCTAGTGCCCCCGACTCATGATTGGTATAGGGCTGGTAAGCCGGGACACTCATTGGTTCTACCATGCGACAGAAAAACCAATACTTGCCTTTCACGCCTTGCTTGTGGACATTTAAAATGCCTTACTTTTTCTCAGGGTATAAAATCTTACCCTATTTGTCCAAAATGCAGCCAAAATTAGGCTTCAGCTGAACATATTTTAAGCTGCTTGGGACTTCTTTGGGAGAAAATTTACACTTCCCTCCTTCTTGTTTCTGACTTTTCACTCGTCAGCGGATTTATGGATCTGGTCAGGCCATTGGAGATAAGTGACAAAAACAACAACACGGGCAGCCTTATACTTCGGTCAATGCAGCTATGTATAAGGTGATTTTGTGTTAAGTATGGAGTTTCAATCAGAAATTAAGCGGTACTGGAGGTATTAATCTATTTTTTGTACAAATCCTACACAACAATCAGTTTACACCACTCATTGCATCAGTTTAACTTAAGAGGTATTTGGACTGTTAAACGTAAGAATCCCATTGTATTATTGTTACTACTTTTCTACTTCCAATAACTTTTTTTTAGTTCATACTAAAATGTCTGAATTATCTCAGTCGGTAAAGGCAACGATCTCGTAACTTACAGGTTGCGGGTTCTTAATCAATACCTCTGAGGGTAGCAGGCTAAGCCTATTGGTCTTCTGCTTGGTCCCTGCTTCTAAATTTGGAGAGACCACATGAGCATAACTCGTACTTTCATCCTCGTGGTGCTCGTTATAAACGAAAGGCGCACCCTTCCGCCTTAATAGTAGCCTCCGGCTCAATCGTTCTTGGTTTCACCAAGTGGCATAAATCAACAACAACGTCTGATATATTTTTGTAGAAATATATCATAAGATTTTAATAAACTTACCTTAATACTTATATAATTAAAATTTTTTTTAAAAATACATATTTATCATTTGATGTTTTTTTTCTCCTTAAAACTGTTTCCACTTTCGAGCATGTTTAAAAGAAATATTTTGCACACAGATGTTAAATTTTAAACTTTAATGAAGAACATACTTGTAAAATTGAATCTCTCTCTCTCTCTCTCTCTCTCTCTCTCTCTATATATATATATATATATATATATATATATATATATATATATATATATATATAAACCATAGTTTTAAGCACATTTTATAGTTTTAAAACATGTTTAAAAGTTTCCCCCCTTTTTGGAGCCATTTTGACATGTACTTACCCCTCTAAAACAAAAAATATTACTCCCAGAGCAATAACTTTAGTTCAATAACAAGAGAACATCATTATATTGAAATGGTGAAAATTTTGTGCGAAAATGCTAAATAGGTTTGGAGAAATCTTCTAACATTAAATATTTGCATTCTGATAAAAATCAACTTTAACAAGTAAACAACTGCTAAGAGCTAGAGTGTCTTTTACTTTTTTAATCATAACTTTAAACTAAGCGTAATTTTTTTATGCTGTATTTTTAATACGTAGCACATCTCAATTTATAGTACATACTTTTTTTTTTAAATAAAAGATTTTGAAGGTTTAAGGATTCTGAAACCCCTAAGCAATTATGAAAAGTTTGTATGACATCCTGCGTATAACATAAAGAATATGAAATGAGAATAAACTTTTTAAAATTTAAAATAGTTTTGAAAGTGACTAATAATGTAAGGAATTTAATTTGCTATAAACTTCGTTCTATTTGAGACAATTAAAAAATCCTAGAACTAAAATACAAAAACAGTTTTGCAGTTTAATATATAGAAAAATTAAACAATCGAAAATTTTGATGATATAATTGTCATGAAACTCTTAATAGTGTTATTTACATTGCATAGTAAAGATTCTTAATTAAAGCATATTTTTAAATTTGAAATTAAGCAGAAATCATATGTGTCAGGACAAGTAGAAATTAAAAGAAAGAAAAGTTACTTTAAGTTGTTTATCTAAAAATCGTTATTTAAATATTCATTGTGATTATTTAATAACGGGTATACCTAATTTTAGAATAATCTGGTCAACATCAACTTTATTATGTGTTTTTTCTTGCCATCACTGAACTCGTAAACCTTAGCTTGTACTTTAAACTTAACTTTAATTTTTATATCTCCTAACATTAATTCGATTCTTGGTCCTCATTATCGTGTTGTAATAACTCCTTTACTTCTCATACCATGCAGTCACAGTAGTTCTGGCTTAGAGGGCTTGACCCAGGGAAGTCAGACAAGAGAGCTCCAGTGCGATGTCCAGTGCGACTCAAAACATGCTGTCCCTCATAAACGTACTAGCAATCGGAAAACAATATTTCGAAGAATGGTGCACAAATTTCGAAAGAGCATAAAATTTGCCAAACACAAAATTTCGACAAAAAAAATTTAACTCTAGTACTCCAGAGCTTTAGATATATCCTTCATAATTTCTGATTTTGGGTCTCAAGCAGTGAAAATCGATCTAAAAAAATCAGAAATATAAACTGCTAAAAATTTAAAGCACTTATGTTAAACTATTTTAACTCCTATGTTAAATCGAAATGGAAAACTCATATTGCTCGGTAGGATACGGAAGCTTTCATCCGAAGCTGAAATTAAACGAGATAGCTGAGACTTGGGGAACGCAAATGCACCAATTTTGGAATGTTCGATCTGGTTTGGTTTGGTTTGGTTTGGAGCGCTACGGGCTACTGTTTTGCACACGAGGGCTAATGAGACCGGGACATACTGCTTAAAGCCGATTCCGAACGGCTACAAACATCCATGCCATAGTGGGACTCAAACCCATGAACTCCGGTACCGAAGGCCAGCACCCTAACCCTTCGGCCATCGTTCGGCGAATGTTCGATCTGAGTTCGGGAAAGAGAAAATACGGTATTTCAATTCCGTGATGCAAAATCAGTTCATTCAGTGCGTAATATTTAATTTGACATTTTTCGGATAGGCAGAGATGCTTCCCGTAAAAAGTTCCGCAGTTTCGCGTCATTTGTCGCTATTCTTCGGATACTGTAAAAGAGTTGTGAAATTCAAAGAAATCTCTGGGACATGGAAATCATGACAATTCATATAGATTGTACCGAGGTACTTTCCCACGATAGTCAGCACGTGCATTCACAGCTGTGGGAGAAATTTCTTAGAAGAATTTAGGACTTTGATTTTTAACTTCGAGTTTAGGGACCCCTGCGGAGAAGGTATAGATCACGGAATGGCACAAGCGTAACGGTCAAGCTCGCACAGAGATGTAACCGTGAGTTAGGGGGGCAGGGGCTAAAAATAATGTCAGCTTTCACAAAACTGGCTATTTTAATGAGCCCACCTGCACTCCCGAAGTTCGTGCAGATGTGGGAAAATTTCACCAAATAAACGATTGGAAAAGAAGAAAAAAGAGGCGTTAAAACCGAGGTGAGGAGTTGGGAGAGTTAAGAAATGAGTCAAAGTCGGAATTCAAGAGTAGCTGGACATCGAAATCCCAAGCGCTGTTCGCCAGCACCGCTGTCCAGTGCGCCGCAAGCCCGGACCGAAACTCCGCATGAGGAAAGCCCCTACGTAATCCCCTGTACCGTCTGGAGGACCGACACACCGAGTGAGGAAAGGCCCTGCCCGCTCCCCTGTGCCTGTACTGGAGGTAAAACTGTTTTAACATATTCATAACAGGTATTTTGGCCTGTGTTAGTAATTCAATATTGCGATTAAGAAATAACGCATAACTAAAGAGAATTGTAATAATTATGGTGTAAATATGAATATAAAACATAAATAATTGCTGGTTATGTTATATGGTAATCAAGGATAACAATTTGTAAATAGTGTACAGAATAAATGTCTTAATCTAAATATAAGTTATCATATTTGTATCAAAGTACGTTCCCACGGTGGTTTGAACATGCATGCACAGCCATGGGAGAGATTTCCTAGAGGAATTTAGGACCCCAATTGTTCACGTCAAGTTTAGGGACCCCTGCAGAGAAGGTATGGATCACGGAATGGCAGCGTAACGGTCAAGCTCGAACAGAGAAGTAACCGTGAGTTATGGGGGAAGGGGCTAAAAAGTAATGTCAACTTGCACAAAAGGGGCTACTTTAATGAGCCCACCTGCACTCCCGAAGGGGATGCAGATGTGGGAAAATTTCCCGAAAACAAGCGATTGGAGAGGAAGAAAAAGGGGCGTTAAAACCGAGGTGAGGAGTTTGGAAACGAAGTTAAGGAGAGGAGTTGAAGTCGGAATTCGAGAGAAGTGGGACAAGAGTCCTAAGCCCCGCTCGTCATCACCAACTCGTCCCGTGCGCCCTGACCGACACCGCGTGAGGAAAGCCCCTGCCTGCTGTCCTGTGCATTTAATGAAGGTAAAGATAAAATAATAT
>CM063501.1:175698741-175771241 GCA_032207245.1 Pardosa pseudoannulata
ATGGTTGGAATTAGGGGAAACTTATAAGAATAATATTTTGGCAATGGAAAATGATCTTGCAAATGCATCTTGCATCATTGCTTTGAAAAACTTTTTTCTGATGAAGTATATAACGTAATTGTGGATGAGACTATTCTCTATGCTAAAAATTTCAAAAACGACCATGATTTAATTATCACTAAAGAAGATATAAAGATATTTATAGGATTTTTGATATATTTTGTCTATCTTACTCTTTCAAGTGAAAGAGATTATTGGAGTGATGTAGAAGATTTAGTGATAGGTCTTGTACAGGACTCTTTTAATAGAAATGCTTACCTAAAAATAAAGTCATATATTCATTTCCAAGACATTTCAAAAGCAGATAAGCGTAAGAATGACAAATCAAGATTAAACTTCTTTTGGAGAGAATAAGAGGTAAAATATGGTACTGGTGTCTATTCACTCGAATAATTGATATGGCTGTAGTTAATGCAAGTATTCTGCACAGAAATGTTCATAAAGGTGATTCTATGCCCATGTAAGATTTTCGAAGAGCTGTTGCTGTAAAATATCTAAAATTGGGAATCGGAAAAAAAGTTTTGAAAGGTCGACCTTACAGTTTTCCTTCATCCTCAAAAGCTAATCTCAGTCATGATGTTCGCTTTTATAAAAGGGATCACAATATGGGACAAAGAAAGGGCAAAAGACGCTGTCGACTTGTGGGTGCCAAGGAAGGCCCCTAACATATTGTGTGAAGTGCGATGAAACTTTATGCAAGAAGTGTTTCTTCAAATTCCACACTAAACTGTAGAAACATTGAAATTTTATTATTTTAAAATAATTAAACTTTACTAAGTACATTCTCTAATATTGTGAAATTCTGCATAAATAAACGTTTTTTAAAAGAAAATGCATTAGTTTTTATCTATTTGGTTCGATTTTACCACGTTATTGAAGTACTAATGATTGTTGTGTATTTGCTAAAATATATCCTCCGAACGCCCAGTGATCTATTTTTAGATCAGCATTTTTTAAAAAAACTAAGGTACGTATTGATAAAATTCGATAATAATATTCATGTTGATGGTAAAAGACACCCAATTTATGAATTATATGTCATTGCGTCAAAATAAAATAATTTAGGCGTTAATGGGTTAATACAACTTTAGCGATTTGTACAATTGCTTTTTTAAGTGTACAAGAGTCGTTGGTTATTAGTTTTTAATTTCTATACTTTTCCTATACTCTTATGTTGAGCATATATTGTATTGTTATAAGAAACATATAAGAAGCTAAAATCTATAAGAAAATAATTTTTGATTAAAATGAGAAACTACAAAATTCTTTAAAAATGCCCTAAAATACAGCACACTAACCAATGGCTTTTATTTTTTCATTTAATTTTTCCTTTTATACTAAGACTAATGTTTATTTTATTTATAAAACCCAACTTTTCAAGTTTTACAGTATTGTAGCAACTGTTTTTTTTTGCCATTTCACAGGATTAGATACTCTCTAACTTGGATAGTATTTTACGATTTTAAAACATCAATCCTGTTTTTTAACGAACACATAAATATAATCTAAATTTTTGAATAAGGAAAACATAAAAGTAAGGAATCTGAAACATTTTAAAATTACTGATTCAATACAAAAATTTTCTAACTGAAAAGGTTTTAAAGCTTAAAATAATGTATGTAAAACAAGGTGACAGAGCAATAAAATTATCCTGTTATTTGAAAAATATCTTTTCCCAATGAAGTATAATAAAATTATACTGTTATCGGAAAAATATCTTTTGATAATGAAGCATATTAAAATTATCCTGTTATTTGAAAAAATATCTTTTGCTAATGAAGTATAATAAAATTATCCGGTTATTTAAAAAATATCTTTTGCTAATGAAGCATAATAAAATTATCCTGTTATTTAAAAAATATCTTTTGCTAATGAAGCATAATAAAATTATCCTGTTATTTAAAAAATATCTTTTGCTAATGAAGCATATTAAAATTATCCTGTTATTTAAAAAATATTTTTTCCTAATGAAGCATATTAAAACTATCCTGTTATTTCAAAAATATATTTTGCTAATAAAGCATAATAAAATTATCCTGTTATTTGAAAAATATCTTTTGTTAATGAAGCATAATAAGATTATCCTGTTATTTAAAAAAAATGTCTTTTCTTTATCTAGCATAATAAAATTATCCTGTTATTTCAAAAATATCTTTTCCTAATGAAGCATAATAAAATTATCCTGTTATTTGAAAAAATATCTTTTCCTAATGAAGCATATTAAAATTATCCTGTTATTTAAAAAATATTTTTTCCTAATGAAGCATATTAAAATTATCCTGTTATTTGAAAAATAACTTTTCCTAATGAAGCATATTAAAATTATCCTGTTATTTAAAAAATATTTTTTCCTAATGAAGCATATTAAAACTATCCTGTTATTTCAAAAATATATTTTGCTAATGAAGCATAATAAAATTATCCTGTTATTTGAAAAATATCTTTTGTTAATGAAGCAAAATAAAATTATCCTGTTATTTAAAAAAATGTCTTTTCTTTATCTAGCATAATAAAATGATCCGGTTATTTAAAAAATATCTTTTGCTAATGAAGCATAATAAAATTATCCTGTTATTTGAAAAAATATCTTTTCCTAATGAAGCATATTAAAATTATACTGTTATTTGAAAAATATCTTTTGCTAATGACGCATATAACTACCTTAACATTTTAAGAACAAAAACCATTTCATATGTGGGGTAGAGTTTTGTCATTTCAAAGGTCCCTTGTGCCTTTAATACAACAGGTTTCCTTCTATACTGCTTATTCTCAATCTGAAATCAAATACTCAGAATAAAGCCTTTTTATTCGTATTTGTTCTTGCTGAAGTATAAGTATAAAGCCTATCCCAATCTCGTTTAATTACGGTTTCGGATTTAAGTTTCCGTATCTACTGACCGATGCAATATTCCCATTTCTATTTGCCGATATAGAAAAAAAATTAATAAATAACATTTTATTTCTTTCTACCTTTCTGATTTATCAGAAGGCTTAGAGTTCAATTTTTCTGTCATAATTTTGTGCCTGTCGAAATTCTATGCCTTTTCAAAGATTGTACACTAGTTTTCGAAATAGTGTTTTCCAATTGTTAATGTGGTTAGGGGCAGCAGAAACTTTCCTAGGAAATGAATATTTAAATAATAGGTTTCAGATAAACAACTGAAACGTAGTTTACTTGCTTTTCTTCTCTTTTTTTTCCGACGAATGCTATTTCCACTTATTTTCGAATTTAATCAATATGTTATTTCAAGGTCTTTAACCATATATTGTAAATAAAACCCTTAAGAAGGACTATTAAAATTCTAAGATTTTAGATTCTTTAAGACTTTCTTTTTATACATGAAACTACAGAAATATTTCTGCATTTTAGTACCATTACTTTTGCAATATCTCAAATGCAATGAAAGTTTTATTGAAATGAATTACATAATCTTTTCCTCTAAAATATAATTCAAGCTTTAAAACTGTTTCTTCTGATTTGAAAGATTCAAAACCAAATTGAACCTTGTTTATTATATTTCTTTTAATGAAAGAAATCGCTTACTAGTGTTAATATATTCTTATGCTCTGCATATGCACGTAATGTATATCCATATGTTCATTAGATATAAAAGGCCTGAGTTATAAGAATTTTCTAAAACTATCTTTCCAAAAATCAATTGCCACAGAGTATTTGAGATTTAATTTATTTCTTTTCAAATGAACGTAATTTACTTTGGTTATGAAAATTTCATTTTATAATCTTTGCTGTGTGGGCACAATATATTACACTCTTTACGTTATAGCTTCGTAAATATTTGTGTCAGCAATAAGATATAAATTTCAAGTGATACGATTTGTAAAATAACTTGATTAATAAAACAGGTTTTCTCTAGTATCACATATTCTCAATCTGAAATCGCATACTTAGAACAAATCTGCTTTATGCGTAGATATTCTGCAGAAGCATAAGTATCAGTCCTTCCTAGTTTAATTTCGGCTTAGGACGTAAGCTTCTGTATCTCACTGAGCTAAACGATATTGCCATTTCTATTTGCCGAATTAGAAAAAAGATTAATATAAGAGCAATTTTTCCCCACAGCTTTATATTTCTGATTCTCATCGGATAGATTTTAATTCTGAGGAAGAAAAGAAAATTAAATTATGTACGATTTATTAGCAGGTTTAGAATGAGAGTGTTGAATTTTTCTGTCACAATTTTCTGTTTTCCGGAATTCTATGCTATTCTGATGACTTCACATATTCTTATAACATTCTTATAATTACTGTTTTCCAATTTATTACTAGATTCTCAATAAATTGAATTTTTAAATAATGGTTTTCAGATAAAAGAACTGATATTACTTTTTATTCTTTTTGTCATGAATCATGCAATTTTTCTTAGATTGGAATTTAAAGGTATATTTTATTTAACAGAAAATTTTTTGCTATGACTTCCATTTTCTTATAAATTAATATCCCCGTGTCATGATGCATGCAATCACGCATAGATTACATTTGAAAATTGCTTTATTTAGGGGAAACTTTATTATCTTTAACAGTTTCTCGAAAAAAATATTTATATCTTATTGTCACATTTATTACTTCATGAGATATTGCATGCAGTTGCGCTTAGTTTAGATTTTAAATTAATACTTTATTTCGAGGAAATTATCTTATCAATCGAGGATTCTTAGAAGCTACATGAATATCTTTTATTTTTATTTCTTCTTGTGATGATCGATGTGTGGCGGCTCTAGCCTCAAGCCATTCATTTGTATCTGTTGCTTCTGGCAACATGTAAGATCATTCCACTTGGTAATGGGAATGTGAGCGATGTCGTTCGCTGTGCTAATGCATTGTATTAGTTCTTGTAAGTAATGTAAGATTAAATGTATATAATCTATAGATCTGTTTTTCCTGAAGTATACCATCGGCACTGCATCATAGACTACAAACATGCAATTACACTTAGACTTTAAAGTTATACTTAATTTAAAAGTTTTTATCCTTCTTTTTAAGTAATACTGTTAACAGTTTTAAGACTATTAAATTTTCAAAAATTTTGATTTTTAATTTTTTCTTATGTTAAACTTCAAAACTTTCTACGAATTTTATTACCAGATTGCGGTGCATCAAATGAAACGAAAGTTTTAGCAAATTAATTTACTTGCATCATCTGTTCCACTTACATATAATTAAAACTTTCAAACGGTTTTTCTCTTTTACATTATTTTGTTTGTGCTTACGATATCTTGCGATTTCTTCTTTTGGACACCTATTAAACTGTAGAGTTTGTTCTGAACAGTCTCCACTTTTCAACTCGTCCTGAATGCATTCTCAACTTATGAACTAAGTTGTATCAACTCTGTTTTCAACTTGAGCCACACCACAGATTTTTACATCTCTGCAGTATTCTACAGCTAATATCTACCATCTTCCTAACAGAGTCGTAAATATGCTGTAAATATTATGACGTCATCACTCGCCCAGATATTCGAATAACCCTTCTCATGTTAACTGTAACTGCTGTATTGTATGTAGTTGTTGTTATGTTCTGTTAAAGTGATGTTGCGTGTATAACATGTTTCAATGATAACCGTAAATTCTAACACGTTTAGTTTAGATTTTAAATTGATACTTCATTTCGCGAAAATTTTTTTTATCAATGGAGGATTCTTAGAAGCTACATAAATATCTTTTACTTTTATTTCTTCCTGCTATGACGGATGCAATTACACTTAGACTTTAAAGTTATACTTAATTTAAAAGTTTTTATCATTCTTTTTAAGTAATACTGTTAACAGTTTTAAGAATATTAAATTTTCAAAATTTTGATTTTTAATTTTTTCTTATGTTAAACTTCAAAACTTTCTACGAATTTTATTACCAGATTGCGGTGCATCAAATGAAACGAAAGTTTTAGCAAATTAATTTACTTGCATCATCTATCACACTTGCATATAATTAAATCTTTAAAACGGTTTTTCTCATTTCACATTATTTCTTTTGTGCTTACGATATCTTGATTTCTTCTTTTGGACACCTACTAAGCTATAGAGTTCGTTCCGAACAGTCTACTCGGTCCTGAATGCATTATCAACTAATGCACTAAGTTGTTGTGTCGCCTCTATTTTGAACTTGAACCATACTACAGATTTTAACAACTCTGCTGTATTCTACAGCTAATATCTATCATCTTCTTAAGAGCGTCGTAAATATGGTGTAAATATTATGACGTCATCACTCGCCCAGATATTCGAATAACCCTTTTCATGTTAACTGTAACTGCCTGTATTGTATGTAGTTGTTGTTATGTTCAACCACAAATTCTAACACGCTTAGTTTAGATTTTAAATTGATACTTTATTTCGCGAAAATGAAAGTTATAGCGAATTAAGTTACTTACATCATCTGTCACGCTTGCATATAATTAAATCTTCAAAACGTTTTTTTCTCTCATTTCACATTATTTTGTTTGCGCTTACGATATCTTGCGATTTCTTCTGTTGGGCACCTAATAAGCTATAGAGTTCGTTCCGTACAGTGTCCACTTTTCAACTTGTCCTGAATGCATTCTCAACTTATGCACTAAGTTGTTGTGT
Source organism: Pardosa pseudoannulata (assembly GCA_032207245.1). Taxonomy (NCBI): domain Eukaryota; kingdom Metazoa; phylum Arthropoda; class Arachnida; order Araneae; family Lycosidae; genus Pardosa; species Pardosa pseudoannulata. The sequence goes on from CM063501.1 coordinate 175,705,386, forward strand.
CAATTCTGTTTTCAACTTGAAGCCTATCACAGATTTTTTACAACTCTGCAGTATTCTACAGCTAATAGCTACCTTCTTCCTAACAGCGTCGTAAATATGTTGTAAATATTATGTCGTCATCACTCGCCCAGATATTCGAATAACCCTTCTCATGTTAACTGTAATTGCCTGTATTGTATGTAGCTGTTATTATGTTCTATTAAAGTGATGGTACCTGTATAACGTGTTTCAATGATAACAATAAATTTTAGTTTAGATTTTAAATTGATACTTTATTTCACGAAAATTTTCTTATAAATCGATGATTCTTAGAAGCTACAGGAGTATCTTTTACTTTTATTTCTTCTTGTAATGATGGATGCAATTACACTTAGACTTTAAAGTTATACTTAATTTAAAAGTTCTTATCATGCTTTTTTAAGTAATACTGTTAAAGATTTCAAGACTGTGAAATTTTCAAAAATTTTAATTTTTAATTTTTTTTATGTTAAACTTCAAAACTTTCTACGAATTTTATTATCAGTTTGCGATGTATCAAATGAAACGAAAGTTATAGCGAATTAAGTTACTTGCATCATCTATCACACTTTCATATAATTAAATCTTTAAAACGGATTTCTCATTTTACCTTATTTCGTTTGTGCTTACGATATCTTGTGATTTCTTCTTTTGGACAACTAATAAGCTATAGAGTTCGTTCCGAACAGTTCAATTTTCAGCTCGTCCTGAATTCATTCTCAACTTATGCACTAAGTTGTTGTGTCAACTTTAACTTGAACCATACCACAGACTTTTACAACTCTGCAGTATTCTACAGCTAATATCTACCAACTTCCTAACACCGCTTTAAATATGTTGTAAATATTATGACGTCATCACTCGCCCAGATATTCAAATAACCGTTCTCATGTTAACTGTAACTGCCTGTATTGTATGCAGTTGTTGTTATGTTCTATTAAAGTGATGTTCCGTGTATAACGTGTTTCAATGATAACCATAAATTCTAACAAGCTTAGTTTAAATTTTAAATTGATACTTTATTTCATGAGAATTAAAGTTATAGCGAATTAAGTTACTTGCATCATCTGTCACGCTTTCATATAATTAAATCTTTAAAACTTTTTTTTCTCATTTCACATTATTTCGTTTGCGCTTACGATATCTTGCGATTTCTTCTTTTGGGCACCTAATAAGCTATAGAGTTCGTTCCGAAGAGTCTCCATTTTTCAATTCGTCCTGAATGCATTTTCAACTTATGCACTAAGTTGTGTCAACTCTGTTTTAAACTTGAACCACACCACAGATTTTTACAATTCTGCAGTATTCCACAGCTAATATCTTCCTTACAGCCTCGTAATTATTGCCGTAATCTGTTGTTGCTTATAAATTTTAAGCAACACGATTTGTACAATATCTCGATTATTACCACAGGTTTCCTTTAGTACAAAACCAAAGACTATTCGTATCTATTCTGACTGAAGTAAAGGTATTACGCTCTCCACAATCTTCTTTAATTTCGGTTTGGAATCAAAGCTTCCGTATTGCACCGAATGATACGATAATCTCATTTCTATTTGCGAAATAGAAAAAAATTAATAAAATAGTATTATTTTTTCTTTCCACAGCTTCGCATTTCTGATTTTCTCTGAATCGACTTTTATTTTTCGGAACTAAAACTATGAAATATAAAGGACTTGCCAGAAGATTTAGAGTGAGAGTGTTTAATTTTTCTGCCATTTTGTGTTTTGTAGAATTTTGTGCTTTTCCTAAGACTAAAAACCATTCTTAGAATTATTGTTTTCCCATTTATTAATATGGTGAGGAACACCAATAGTTTCCCAAGGAAACGAATATTTAAATAATGGTTTTCACATATAAGAACTTTTCTTGCACTTTAATTTTTTTGCCATGGTTCATGCAATTATAATTATTTTAGAATTGAAAATAATTTATTTAACAGGAAATGTTATTACCAGTCCAAGATTCCCATAAATTATATGTATATCCTCTGGTCATGGAACATACAATTACGTTTAGTTCCGATTTTAAAGCGATACACTATTCAAAGAAAAATTTATAATCAAACACATATTCTCAGGAACTTTACAAATATCTTCTTGTCACTTTTATTTCTTCTTGTGAAGACGCGTGTAATTATACTTACGGGAGATTTACTTTATTTAAAACTTTTTTACTTTAAATAATATTTATATTTTTTAAGAACAACTAAATTTTATTATCACCGCCGGATTCAAAGAAATTAAATGTATTTCATCTGATTATAAATGCGTGCTATGATTCTTAGTTAAGATTTTAAAGTAATAATTTATTTGACTCCATGCCTATCCTGTACATCACTTATGATATACACATTTAGTGCTTTATACGCTTGTATATTACATGTGATACGTAATGGGTTGTATTTAATATACAAGCTATATATTTTATATTTTATATCATTCTGTATCACTTATAATATATGATATGATGCATGAGATCTGTACATCACATGTGATATACACAGCAGGCAAAGGTTTACCCTTCTCAAACTTCCGTTATCAGTCCCAGATTCTTACAAATTTTATGCATATTCTCTTATTATGATTCAAGCGATAACCCTTAGTTTAGATATTAAAGGACAATTTGTTATCAGTTACAGATTCTCAAACTATATGTATATTTTGTTGTAACCTTTATTTCTTCTCGTGATGATGGATATAATTACACGTGATGTAGACTTTAAAGCTATATTTTATTCAAAGGAAATTTTGTTAACATTCTCAGATTCTCAGAAATTAAATGTACATATTCTTGTCACGACACATGCAATCACGTTTAATCTAGAGTTATGCTTTATTTAAAGGAAAATTGTTATCATTCACAGGTTTTCAGGAACTATCTATATATCTTCTTGTCGTGATACGTGTATTTACTCTTGGTTTCGAATTTAAAGCTATTCCTTAAGTAAAGGAAAATTTATTATTAGTAACATACTCTCAGAAACTATACACCTGCTTTGAAAATTAATTGGGACATGGATTGTCCTCCTTTCACTAACTATTAGCTCTGAAATTACACCTCTTTGAAAGTTTCGCAGAAGAATAGTATTTAGTAGTTAATAAATAATATACGTATTGTTTAACTTAAAATATCTTCCAAGAATGTCTCATTTATATCGCTTGTGCATTATGATAAGTTAAATTTTGTATGAATATATTTTAATAAATAACTTGTTAATTACAAATTATGTTATTAAGCTTATTAGTAGCAAATATATGACAAAACATTAAACTTGATTGCAATATCACTAGATTTTGCATATTCAATAGAGATCTCTTGTTTTACGATTAATCTATTACTTGTTCCGCATATCATTGTTTCGCTACAGCACAGAACACACTAACTTCTTTTAAAAATAAATTTTTAATGACATAAAGAAACGTGTGCAAATACAAATATTAGAATAATATGTCTATACTTTTATTTGATTAATACACGCAATAAAATAATTCTATGTATGTATATATTTACTGTTATTTAAGTTTTATACATAGCTGCATGAATAGTGTATCAACATAAAATTCTGTGGTAGTTAAAAGAAAACGAAATGCTAAAAGAGTTACTTATAAAAACTTATCAAGCAAGCAAGTATTTCACAGTAGAACAACTAGTACCTAGTAATTTTCTAATGCCAATAATGTTGATCTTTATACATAAGTGTGTATGTATATATACAGATATGAAAGAATGAAAACACAGATATGTATATATACACAAGGTGTCCCAAACCGACCGCATAAACTCTGCACATCTAGATTCCTAACATGAAAACAGGGAGTACATAAAAACTGCCCAAAGAAGCGTTCTTGTACGATCCAAAGATTACGAGAAAAATACGAAAACAAAGTATAACGTCACTGCCGGTAGAAGAAAAAAACACATTATTGGAGATATCAACAACAGTATTTGCGTATCTTTCCAGTCGATAATGTTTGAAACGTTCGCCGTGCATATCGCGTCATGCATGCGAGCGCTCCATGGAATGACGTTAAGCCGCCGTTGAACTGGTATTTAAAAGGCTACATCTTGCAGTTACCGGCAGTCTTCGTATGGTGGCCATGTATGCCGTTCGTGACTACTGCGACGTGTACCTGATGAATGGCCGATGTAATGGAAATGCCTTACGAACTGTTAGGGAGTATGTCCGTGTATATACTGCTGATACTTTGTTACATACTTTGTTTTTCGTATTTTTCTCGTAAACTATGGATCGTACAGGAACGCTTCTTTGGGTAGTTTATATGTACTCCCAACGAGGAATCTAGCTGTGCCCAACGAGGAATCGAGTTTATGCGGTCATTTTGGGACACCCTATATATATATATATATATATATATATATATATATATATATATATATATATATATGTGTGTATGTGTTTGTATACATATATATATATATATATATATATATATATATAACACTTACACACATACATACATATACATACATACACACACACACACACACATATAATATATATATATGTGTGTGTGTGTATACATACACACAAACATATATATATATATATATAAACACTTACACACATACATACATACATATACATACACACACACACACACACACACACATATATATATATATATATATATATATATATACATACAGACCTATGTATATATATATGTACATATCTATTATGTATTTTTATATTCCAATGTTATATCCAGATTAGAAAGTAATGAAGTATAAATTTGGATACATCGTATAATTACGATATATTTATAACTATAGTAATACATACATATATATATGTGTGTGTGTTTGTCAGTATATATATATATATATTATATATATATATATATATATATATATATATATATATATATATTTACTTATATATTTATGTATATATATTTATGTGTAAATATATGTTTACACACACACACACACACACACACACACACACACACACACACACACACACATATATATATATATATATATATGCATCTATAATACACACATGTATAATATTCATACATGTATGCACATATATAATATACATTCATATATGTATGTATTTTCAGTGTACATGAGTTATTGACAAAATGATTGTAATATGTGTACTCGAGTTAAAAGACAGAGTTCTGTAGCCTCCCACCCAAATGAAGCTTAGAAACGAAATAAAAATTATGTTAAAATTAAATTTTTATTAAAATACAGAAATATAAACGTTAAAAGGCGTAGTAAACTTTTTTTCTAATATTTAACTATTTCTAATTGCATCTCGATATTGGATAGCGGTGTATTTTTAACATTTTGAGGGAAAATATGCTATCGATGCTGTGATCTATATGATAAAAGTAGGGAATTGTATAAGCAATATACGTAAACAACGCAATATAAAGAAAAGAACGTAAAAAAACCGTTTCAAATCGTAAGGAAAAATGTACAAATACACAGATGTTCCAACTAAACAAGTCATAATGGTCGTTCTGTCTTTATCAAAACGGATAAGTGTTCCCGAGAGGTTTGTTTAATAGATAAACAGTGTTAAACTTTATAGATTCTGACTTACATTATATCTCTTGACCCCTGATATAAATACCATACACATCCCTTCTCTCCCCCTTTCTCTCACAAAACTAAGCAAATACCAATAGGGCCTGATGCAAAACGTATTTGAGAGGCACCATTTACATCCTCGCTGAGAGAGACAGTCGAACAATACACAGCTGTTGTTTCGTATACAAGTACATTTAAGAAACAGTATCCAGCTGCTGTGTGTGTATTTCTTAACGGGGTGGGGGGTTATTAGAGGAAATGCGATATAAAGCAAACCCCGTAAAAATGCTTTCTCAAGGTGGATCTATACTTGACATATTGGATTTCTCTCGCTCATTGTAAAATTATGGGAAAAAATAAAATTTCCTCAGGTCTGCTCGAAGAAACTTATACCATGTTAAAAACTTATATCATGAGATAGGATAGCAAATTCTCTAGGATGCTGTCATGCCATAATTTCCTGTTTTTTAATTTGTCTCTTAAATGCAGGGTTGTAATTTTGATCACGACATAGGATATAAGTGGTTTTAACTGTCCAAAACTGGTCAAAAGTGGTCAAAAATGGTCAGAAGTGGTCATAAATGTTAAAATTTGTTTTAAATGGTCTTAATTTTAATATATATCTTTTGTAATTAGAAGTGACTTTTAATAAGCAGCAAAAATATAAGTCCAGTTAAACAAAATACCATGTTAAAAACTTGTAACGTGATATAGAATAGCAAATTCTCTGGGATGCTGTCATGCTATAATTTCCTTTTTTTAATTTGTCTCTTAAATGTAGGGTTGTAATTTTTACCACGACACCGGATATAAGTGGTTTTAACTGTCCAAAACTGGTCAAAAGTGGTCAAAAATGGTCAGAAGTGGTCATAAATGTTAAAATTTGTTTTAAATGGTCTTAATTTTAATATATATCTTTTGTAATTAGAAGTGACTTTTAATAAGCAGCAAAAATATAAGTCCAGTTAAACAAAATACCATGTTAAAAACTTGTAACGTGATATAGAATAGCAAATTCTCTGGGATGCTGTCATGCTATAATTTCCTTTTTTTAATTTGTCTCTTAAATGTAGGGTTGTAATTTTTACCACGACATAGGATATAAGTGGTTTTAACTGTCCAAAACTGGTCAAAATTGGTCAAAAATGGTCAGAAGTGGTCATAAATGTTAAAATTTGTTTTAAATGGTCTTAATTTTAATATATATCTTTTGTAATTAGAAGTGACTTTTAATAAGCAGCAAAAATATAAGTCCAGTTAAACAAAATACCATGTTAAAAACTTGTAACGTGATATAGAATAGCAAATTCTCTGGGATGCTGTCATGCTATAATTTCCTTTTTTTAATTTGTCTCTTAAATGTAGGGTTGTAATTTTTACCACGACACCGGATATAAGTGGTTTTAACTGTCCAAAACTGGTCAAAATTGGTCAAAAATGGTCAGAAGTGGTCATAAATGTTAAAATTTGTTTTAAATGGTCTTAATTTTAATATATATATCTTTTGTAATTAGAAGTGACTTTTAATAAGCAATAAAAATAGTAGTGCAGTTAAACAAAATATTACACTAACAAGTTCATGAGATTTAACATGCTTATACAGTATAATAAGAATGTTTGAATTTTAAAAATGAACCATGCACATGCAATTGTAAAAATGTAATCCAGTTGCAGTAAAAAACATAAAACATGAGTTACAGTTAAAAACATAAAACAGGAGTTGAAGTTAAAAACATAAGTTGTAGTTAAAAGCATAAATTTCAAATTAAAACGAATAACATGACATTTTACAATTAATTTTTTTACAATACATATAATGAACTGCTGTGCCAGCTCTTCATCTATAGAAATATTATATTCAAAGTTTGCAGTAATCCAAAATAAATTACGAAATCGTTTAAATTTAGAGACAACTACAAAACTTGTTACTTGTAACCGTTTTTTGAATTCAACATAAATTACATATAAAACAGCTTGTATAAAAAAAAATAAGTAAAACTTTTTTTAATCTTGGTGTTATGTTATATTTGTTTTTTGCTGGTGTTATTTATATTATGACATTTTTAACAAATGTAACTTGCCTTTATCATATGCTAGTAAACTATGTTCGATTAGTATTAAATATATTGAAAAGTGAATTTCAGTGGTCAAAACTGGTCAAAATTGATATTGACCAGGACGGTTAAAACCGGTTAAAACCACTGGTTTAAACCCCTATGGTTAAAACCGACACAATCCTGCTTAAATGTTCTTACTTGTTTTTGTAAAAGAAACTGCAAAATTTTCTAATAACTTATTTAAAAGTAAATTTATTTTTCTTGATATTTTTTTTAAACGAAAAGGATCCTAGAGAATAAGCTGTTCTATTCCGTGGTATAATCCTTAAAATGCGGTACTATGAGATGGAATTTTATTTTCCCATAGGTCATCAATGAGCGAGAAGAATCCAATACAGCTGGTACAGGCTCAATCTAATAATCATAAGCAAGAAATCTGGTTGATTATTTTGGATTTTCCCGTATACTTCCCATATTATGATATCACTTACAACGTCTAAGTTTTTGAATCGTTTATATGCTAACTGTTTAAATCATGCGATAAATCTATTACAGACTTAAGGTAACCGACCACGTTCAAATAGACGTTTTCGTGAAAAAAAAATAAAAAAAAAAATTTTATTCTTTATTTTAAAGATAAGTCTTTTAGCTTTCGAAAACAGTTTTCAGCTTGTTTCTAGAGTCATTAGAAGTCACGATACAGGTGTTTAATCATCACCGGAAGTGTCGAAAAGATACTGGAATTGAGCCGTGAAAGGGCTTGACTTTGAGTGTTAGCATGGAAAATGTCATAAATAGCGTATTATAGCTTCTAAATAAATAAATAAATTACTCCATATTTCTGAATATTTAGCAAATTATAAAACACTTAATGAATTTATCCAATAAAATCTTTAAAGTGAATTTCTGAAAAACTGTAATTTTTATTACATCACCACACCTCAAGAGTCATAATTGCTAAAATAATTCTTAGAATTTAATAAGGATATAACTCTATGTTTTTAATGATGTTATGTATGCATTGAACCTCAAGATTATAAATGTATTCATTTTGAGATGAGTTATGGGCATTTATGTTAGAAAGTTCATTATTTTTTTCTTGAATTTTTGCTCTAAATTACTTGATGGGCTATAACTCATTTATACTTTAGAATATTTTCCTTCTGGAGGTTCAGTGCATACATAATGGATATATGTCTACATTTATCCAACCAAAAGTGATATGTTTTGCGTATTTTTTTAGTTAGGAGTGTTGGCGTGAAGTCAAAACATGCTTGTTTTTCTCTATTTTTGACAATTTTTAAGACTATATATATATATATATATATATATATATATATATAATATATATATATATATATATATATATGTATATATATATACATAATATATATACATATATATATATATATTATATATATATATATATATATATATATGTATATATATATGTATTTCATGTTTATTTTCATAATTTTCTATGGTTTATAACCTATTACTACAATAATTAAAAAAATATTTCCATAAAAAACTAATTTAAAAATTTGGCTCCAAACGTGGTCAGTTGCCTTAATTGCCTGGTGTCGTTTTGGCGTTTAATTTTAAAAATTGTCACCTACTTGCCTACTCTATTGAATCTCATACTGCTATGAATTAAATATTTAAATGTTTTACATTACTTCTTCTTACTGACCCATTTTGTCTAAAATTGTATACATAACCATGATTTGGCTGTAAAACTTACACGAGTGTAATCCATCTCGATGACTGAATGGGCATTTGAACAAATGGTAATATTCCAATGAAATATTTTCTGGCAAATGTTTATAAAACAGTACAACTGCAAAATTGTTAATTTTGGAAAGATATTTTGATTGGACAGTTGTCTATTTTAACAGAATGTAATTAATAAAGTCAAAGCAAAATTCTAATATTTTTTATTAGGTGACTAACTATTTAAGGCACCCACCGTGGCTCAGATTTTTCATTGTCTTCCAGTATTCATCTCTGTTTATTTAGGGCCAAACCTTGGCCGAATGGTTAAAATGTATCTTTTCGTTAGATTCGAATAGTTATTCGTAGCCGTTTTAGAATCAGATTTAAGCAGTACGTCCCGGTATCATTAGCTCTATGTAGCAAAATATTAGACCGTAGCTCTCCTCATCAACTATCATCATGGTCTTATTAGAAACTGTGATTCAAAGAATTGATTGTAACACACTGAACCATCCTAAAAGCCCCTCCACACTATGGTCCACTGCAAGCCATTATAACTGTCTGGAGGGGTTATGACTTATCGAGGTCGACGATGGCAGACAATAAAATTACCTTGGAGGAGAATGGCTACGTTTTTCTCCAAAGATCAAAGCAGCCAGATGTGCAACGATTCCTCAAATCTATCCTCGAATTTATGAAGAGGTTAGACCTGGAATGGATAGAGGCATCTATATTGGATTCTTGATGAGTTAGGGTTAGTAAAATTCAAAGCGAGCAATGTTAAACTTCTCCTAAACTGTCGATCCGATTCTAAAATAAATTGGTATAAATATGCTTCTTATCACAACGTCACAATGAAACATGCTGTCGTATTTAAAACATTCTAAATCCACCTTTTCACTCCTTTTTGAGAATTTAATGTCATTATTTCAAGCCCTATTTTTCCCGGTTAAGAGCAGGTGATTAAATTTATCAATTTATCACATAATAAATAGGTATAGATTACACTTTTTCTAGCATCATGACGTCATTCTTTTAACAATCTCCTTTAATCATTTTTTATTTTAAATTGTTTAAATATTGTCTGCAGTCAAACGTTTTATCACTGAAATTAGATACTATGTAAATAAATTTCTTTCATATTTGGCTTAAATAATAGATTAGGTACATATGGGATAATTTTTAAATTTAATTGTCGATTATTTTTTTGTGCAATGAAAATTTTATCACCGGTATTAACAACAAATTCTATTTACTTCCAGGGTGTAGTGGAAATGATAGTTTCATTCCTTTACTTTATTAATTACTCTGGCAAAAAAATTGGGAACTTAACGATAATTTCGGCGTAGCTTAGAAAACTTTGAATTATCTTTCTAAACGCATTCACAGCATCGGGAGACTTTAGAGGAGTATGAAGATAAACAATTATTGAGAATGTACCAGATAATTCTCAGCCCTTTTTTACATGCCTCAGGTTACTTTACAATTCTGGAAAATAAAGAACTTTACTGATCCCGTCATATGACGGGCTATATTCTAGTTTTAAATATAACAGCCTATTATTTTTAATCATTGGCTGTTATCTTAAACTTCATAGAATTCTATTTGTAAAGAAAGCTAACACCTTTATAACAGTTTTATTTGGTACCGTATGTAAACATAGTAATACAAAATAAGGCTGTATAACAGATAAAGCTATACGTTATTATATCTGCCAATGTACCTGTCAAAAAAATATGTTATATATTCGAATCCCGAAAAATAGTAAAATGTCAATACAAATTATAAAATTTAACTAATAGCCGATATTTAAAAATTTGGTAGATTCGCTGAAAAGGAAGAAAGTAAAAATTCTACAATTATTCTGCAATTATTTTATAGCTGTCTCTAAAAATGGATGCTAGGTCTTTAATATTTTTAAAATAAATATTAATATAATGATTTAAAGTTGTATGTAAATTTGTTGTAAATTTGTTGCTAAAAAGCAATTTCTATCAGTCTCACCATAAATGGTAGACATGATATTAGCTGTCAAAAGCTATAGAACTACGAGGCGCGTCCAGAAAGTAAGTTTCCCTATTTAAAAGAAAAAAGAAGTAACACTTTCACTGACATATTTATTGGCAACAAGTAAAGCAAAGTTTCAGCTATTTTTAAACATAGCCACCACAGCAATTGAGACACTTCTCGTATTGTAGGATCAACTTTTGTTTATCTCTGTCGTACAACTTTGCTGCCTGTGAATGGAACCAGCCTTCCTATCCCAGAACACCGTGCACACCCCTTAACGTACCGACAGCGTCTATTTGAATTTGGTCCTGACCGAACATCCACTATGATGCCAATGCATTAACTGCTGCTTGGTTTCCGGGGTAAAGTGCGAAATTCCAGTCTCATTGCCCGTGACGATCCTGTCGAGGAACTCGTCTATGTCATCGTGATACCGTAGCAGAAATGTCATGTCAGTACTGCTCTTAAGCGTCGAATTTTGTGTTTGGGTGTGAGTTTCAGCTCATAGACCTGACAGAGTTAACTATAAATTTCAATTGTCGCAATGCTTTGAGGTTTCAAGATAACTGACCGAACCTTGCAGGCGGCGGGAGAAGGAATTAGAGTTTCCATTCGCACGCGCATAACACGGATAATTACGTTTACTTTAAAGGGGAAAACATCGGGAAACTTACTTTCTGGGTGCGCCTATTACAAAATTTTCTTTACAACTGTCGCACTCATGTTGATTGTGAGGTGTAGAAGAAAAAACAAACACAGATCACCGGCTGCATGATTCCGATCAAAGCGTGGGAAGTTTAAAATCTTAGAACTATTTCTAAGACAACTGATACATCGGGGTTCCGATCCGATCAGCCCGAGGCTAAAAAAGGGAGAAATAATATATTTTTAAGCCCCATGCGAAGATGAAGGATTACAGAGGTTTGTGGACACAATTTGTTATTTTCCCAGGAGACGAGTAAAAATAATCTCGATTTTCTTGAGGGAACAATTTTTTAAAGAGAGGCTACAAATAAAATCATTTCAATAATGGATGATGTAATACTACGATTTCATCTTACTCAGCGGATGGAGTCTGAAAAGTATTCCTTATTTCTTGACAAAAGTCTCTCGATAGAAATGTACTAGACATCACAGTCGGATTAGGATGGCGCTTATGTAATAAACTGAGGCAGCCTTTAAGAAATAGATTTCAAAATATATCGTATAAGTGTGTTGAAGCATAGAGATTTGCCGTAGCTAGTTATAGGTCCCATATTGAAAAAATGTATAAATACGTTTATTCATGTGCTTATAATTTCGTGTTAATTATGTGTTTAAAATTCAATTTTTTTCTGAATACTAGACAGTACAGTCAGATTTCGATGTCATTTAGGAAAATATACTCAGAGGCAGCACTAGAAAATACGTTTTTCCATTTGTAATGTAAACGTGTTGAAGCGAAGAGATTTCTGTAGCTTTTTATGGGTTTCATAATGATAAGATGTATAAAAACATGTATTTATGTCTTTATAATTTCGCTTTAATAAAGGGGTTATAATCAAATTTGCCGTGATCTATATTAGTCAGTACATTGGGATCTCAATGATGTCTAGGAAAACAACACTGAGGCAGCATTTGACAAATACACTCTTAAGTGCATTGTGCAAACTTAATGAAGAGCAGATATTTGTTGTAGCTGCTTATAGTTTTCATATTGAAAAAAGTGTAAATACATTTATTTATAAACAGCTGTTACAAGCACATAAATACATTTATTTATGTACTTGAAATTTCATGTTAATTATGAGTTTATAATAATTTTTTTTGCACTCAATACTAGATAGCATAGTCAGATCTCGATATCATTTAGGGAAATAAACACAGAGGCAGCATTTGACAAATAGTCTTTTTAATTTGTTAAGTAAACGTGTTAAAGCGAAGAGATTTTCTGTAGTTGTTTATGGGATTCAAAAGGATAAGATGTATAAAAACATGTATTTACGTGTTCATAATTTCGTGTTAATTAAGTGTTCATAATGAAATTTTGCCGTGACCTATATTAGAGAGTACATTGGGATCTCAATGATGTCTAGGAAAAAACACTGAGGCAGCACTTGACAAATACACTTTTAAATGCATCGTGAAAACGTAATAAAGTGTAGAGATTTGTTGTAGCTATTTATGAGTTTCATATTGAAAAATTTATAAATACATTTATTTATGGGCTTATAATTTCATGTTATATATGTCTTAATAATCAAATTGTTTGCACTCAATACTATACAGCACAGTTGGATGTCGATATTATTTAGAAAAATAAACATACAGGCAACATTTGAAACATATATTTTTTAATTTATCGTGTAAACGTGTTGAAGCGAGGACATTTGCTGTAGCTGTTTATGGGGTTTTAAAATGATTAGATGTATAAAAACATGCATTTATATGTTTATAATTTCATGTTAATCAAGTGTTCATAATTAAATTTTGCCGTGACCTATATTAGAGAGTACATTGGGATCTCAATGATGTCTAGAAAAAAACACTGAGGCAGCACTTGATAAATACACTTTTAAATGCATCGCGCAAATGTAATAAAGCGCAGAGATTTGTTGTAGCTATATATGGGTTTTATACTGAAAAAATGTATAAATACAATTATTTATGTGCTTATAATTTCGTGTTAATTATGTGTTTATATTCAAATTTTTTGCTCTCAATACTAGACAGTACAGTCGGATCTCGATGCCATTAAAGGAAATAAACACAGGTAGCACTTAAATATATTTTTTTAATTTATCGTGTAAACGTAATGAAGGGGAGAAATTTCTGTAGCTATTTATGGGTTTCATAATGATAAGATGTATAAAAACATGTATTTATGTGTTTATAATTTCGTGTTAATCGAGTGTTTATAATTAAATTTTGCCGTGCACTATATTAGATAGTACATCGGGATGTTAATGATGTCTAGGAAAAAACACTGAAGCAGCACTGAAATATACTCTTAAATGCATCGTGCAAACGTAATGAAGCGCAGAGATTTTCCGTAGCTGTTTATGGTATTCATAATGAAAAAAAATGTATAAACACATTTATTTATGTGTTTCTAATTTCGTGATAATTATGTGTTTAAAATCCAGTTTTTTTTCTCAATACTAGGCAGTACATTCAGAGTTCGATGTCATTTAGGGAAATATAAACAGAGGCAGCACTTGAAAAATATATATTTTTTTAATTTATCGTGTGAATATGTTGAAGCGAAGAGATTTGCTGAAGCTGTTTATGGGTTTAATAATGATAAGATGTGTAAAAACATGTATTTATATGTTTTTAATTTCTTGTTTATGAGTTGTTTATTATCAAATTTTTCGTGCTCTATATTAGAGAGAACAGTGGGATCTCAATGATGTCTAGGAAAAAACTATGAGGCAGCACTTGACAAATACACTCTTAAGTGCATGGTGCAAACGTAATGAAGCGCAGAGATTTGCTGTAGCTGTTTATAGGTTTCATATTGAAAAAAAAAAGTATAAATACATTTATTTACGGCCTTATAATTTCGTGTTAATTATGTGTTTATAACCAATATTTTGCTTTCAATACTAGATAGTGCAGTCGGATCTCGATGTCATTTAGAGAAATAAATACAGAAGCAGCATTTGACAAATATAATTTTTAATTTATTGTGTAAACGAGTTGAAGCGAAGAGATTTGCTGTAGTTGTTTATGGGTTTCATAATGAAAAGATATATAATAAAAACATGTATTTATATGTTTATAATTTCGTGTTAATCAAGTGTTTATTATTAGATTTGCCTTGATGTATATAAGAGAGTACATTGGGATCTGAATGATGTCTATGAAAAAACACTGATGTAGCACCTGACATATACACTCTTGAAAACGTGCATCGTGCAAAGGCAATGAAGCGCAGAGATTTTCCTTAGCCGTTTATAGTGTTCAAAATGAAATAATGTATAAAAATGTATTTTGTGTTTATAATTTCATGTTAATCAAATGTTTATAATCAAATTTTTCGTGCTCTATATTACTGAGTACAATAGGATCTCAATGATGTCTATGAAAAAACACTGAGGCAGCACTTGACATATACATTCATAAGTACATCGTGCAAAGTAATAAAACACAGATTTTCCGTGGCCGTTTATGGGTTTCATAATGAAAAGATTTATATAAACAAGGATTTATATGTTTAAAATTTCGTGATAATCATGTGTTTATGATCAAACTTGTCATGCGACGTATTAGAGATTTTAGTAGGATCTCGATAACGTCTAGGAAAAAAACAGTGAGGCAACACTTGAAAAATATACTTTTAAAGTCACCGTGTGAACCTAATGAAGAGCCGAGATTTTCCGTAGACATTTATGGGTTTCATAATGAAAAGATTTATAAAAACAAGTATTTTGTGTTTAAAATTTCGTGATAATCATGAGTTTATAATGAAATTTTTCATTTGCATTATTAGAGAGTATAGTAGGATCTCGACAACGTCTAGAGAAAAAACAGTGCGGCAATACTTGAAAAATATACTTTTAAATTCATCGTGTAAACGTATTGAAGGGCAGGAATTTTCCGTACCGTTTATGATTTAATATTGAAAGATGTATAATCACATGCATTCCGGTGTATATATTACGAAGCTGAATCGTCTGAGGTTTTCAAAGGCATAAATGATTGACGGTCTCTCTAAGTTTCGGTAGCCAACCAAAATTACCTAATAATTTAAAGAAAATAGCCTAAATTTGGTTTCTTCGGACTTGGCTCCGTGAAGATAAGTGAGACGATAAGCGAGTCCTTTAATTCATTATTATATAGACTTTGTAACTTAGAATAGAGAAGAGCTCCGGTGTGGACGTTTGCAGAACAGTCGGTGTACAGTTAACTGCTAGAAGTTTGACTTCCAAGAGCTAGAGAGACGCATATATTCTTAGCAAATTAAGAATTAAACGTTTATGCGAATTTTAAATGGTACAGATAGTCACACAAAATTGCAAAATCAGCGGTCAGAGACCAAATTGTGCAAAATGAATCTCGCATCTCGTGAGATTAAGAGTGGTCATTGGAATAACAAGTGCAAGTTACGATTTAAATGATGGGAAATCAGAAGAGGTTATGATCTTGATTTGAGGTTCTTTAATTCATAACTAATGAAAACTAAATTTGAGAAATATACAAAAAACGAAATATTTTTAAAATTTTATTATATTGAAAGAACAATAAGTGTTCTTAAAAAGTATAATAAACAGTTTAACAATTCATAAGTGTTGTTTGAATAGATATTTGTGTTTAGCGTCATAAGGAAAAAAATTGAATTACTAATTTTCCAGGTACAGTAAGATTAAATACATACACAGTAGAACCTGGATTAACCGAGCTTCGAATAACCGCGGTTTCTGTTAATCGAGTCAATAAGGAAGTTTAATTTTTTTCTCCTTTACAAAATGAGCTTGGAAAAATTATACACATTTTAGTTGATTGTCCGTGTTACAGGCACTTCTTCTCCACAAAAGCACTCAGCTTCCAAGAAATATTACACATTTTTTAAATCTTTTTAGCTGTGAAACATAAGTCATATATGTTTATTTTTATCATTTAAAAAACGTTATATTGTTTTTTACTTTAAAAGTTAGTTAAATTCGCAAGTACGGAAGGTTTTTATACATGGTTTCTATTAACCAAGATTTCCGATATCCGAGGTACTAGAGGTCCCAATTACCTCGCATAATAGAGGTTCTACTGTATTTCAAAAGAAGAAATAAATAAATGTAGAAATATCATCTGTTGTAGGTTTTACATGTCAAAAACATAAAAAAACCTCAAAACATTCATATTTCTCAAAAACTTTTTAACAGGAGCTTTCGCTTAGAAACCACTGTCCGCTAAAGGGTTAAATGTATTACAGACAATTCGAAGAAATTATTTTTGAAATTTTGCATATTTGCTATTTACCGAATAAAAAAGGAGAATATGAAATTTCTAAAGAAATATTCAAAATTCATTTATGCAATATTACCTATATATGTTACACTAATATTGGAAAATAAACTAAAGCAAATCGACTACTGTTTTCATTCGGAGTAGGAAAGTTAAAAAATTCTGCAGTCATATGATTCACTACAGCTCTGATTTAATCATGAAAGGCAAAATTTCATCTTCAAATATTTTGAAAGCAATATATTTTCAAAACCCATAAAATGTTGACTGATTTTAGTAGTGTCTACTCATGATTTATTATTTTTTACCAAGATGGTTAAAAATAAGCGATTTTTCACAAGGACCTATCTCTTAAAGTGATGCTATAAATACGCAATCGATAGTGAGTGATAAAATCTAGAGATTTCATCTTACCTTAAAGGATGGAGAAGAATAAATATTTTCATCTCTAAAATTTGAGAGCGAGTAGAGTTTCTTGCAAAATTTCTAGCATGCAGTACTTGAGTGTGCTATTGGATCTCGAGAACGTCTGGCAAGAAAACTTTCAGACATCACTTAAAATACATCAAATTTTGTAAATTCGAGGAAGAACATGGCACTGATGAAGCTATTAATAGTTTTCCTACGAAAAAGATATAAATATATATATATAAATATATATTATATATATATAATATATATATATTATATATATAAATATATATATATATATATATATAAATATATATATATATAATATATATGTATAATATATATGTTTTATATGTGTGTGTGTTATTATATGTTTTTTTATATATTTATTTTATATTATTTTTATTTTATTT
The DNA here is from genome assembly GCA_032207245.1 of Pardosa pseudoannulata. Taxonomy (NCBI): domain Eukaryota; kingdom Metazoa; phylum Arthropoda; class Arachnida; order Araneae; family Lycosidae; genus Pardosa; species Pardosa pseudoannulata. Next base: position 175,723,525 of record CM063501.1, read on the forward strand.
TTTATTTTATTATTACATTTTTTTTGTTATTGTGTGTGTGTTTTGTGTTTTGTGTCTTTTATTATTTTTTTTTTTTTTTTTTTTGTGTTTTTTTATATTGTTTTAAAAAAAGTATAAATTATATATAAATTTTAAAAAACTCTTTTATATCACAATAAATGAGAATTGTGAATTTTGGAGTAATACAGTAAAGATATTTCAGAATTTACTAATTAAGAAGAAGTCAATTAGTCTACCTGTCAACACACTCTACGCATGTCTATGTAAATGCAAACAAGTTGTACGGAAACTTAAACAATAAAGATTTTAAGAAATAATTATTTTTTTTAACATCTATGTAAAAATACATATATATATATATATAATATATATATATATATATATATCTATATATAACTATAAAATTTAAGCATGGAAGACACATAATAATTCTTGTATAAAACTTCTTTATTGTAATCTTTCTGTTCATGACTATGTCATTTAGATATCCTTTGTTCTAATTTTGCGACGATAGGCGTGGAGGGTATTAGAAGTCCAATTTCTCGCTCAGAACCGTCTTTTTAGGCTACTTAAGCAAATTCCTATTGTCTACTTCCTAGTCAGATTCTTTACTCGTATTACTATTACGTATAGTTCCACTCGAGGGTGTGTCTTTTTCCTATTACTGTATCGTTAATAAGTTCCAACCATTTTTAATTATAACTAGCTTAATTCTTAACCCTCATTTTACGTGACGACTCACACACACACACGTACATATATATATATATATATATATAATATATATATATATATATATATATATATATATATATATATATATATATATATATATATATATATAATGTATATATAAGTGTTTTTTGCTGGATAAAGGGCACATGTTAGGCCATGTAGGAAATCAGGAAAATTTCAAGTTAAAAAATGTTGAGTTTATTCAAACAATACACCTTGGACGATGTTTACATTTAATTATATAAATCAGAATGTTAGGTTTGGTACGGTCGACTGTTTTACGAGGTCTAAAGCGATTGGTTACTACTGCTTAAAGCCGATTACGAATGTCTACGAGCATCCATACTAGCAGCGGGATTCGTACCCGCAAATTTCGGTACCGAAAAGCAGTATTCTACCATTCGGCCATCGTTCGGCTCAGAATGTTAAAATCAAACCAATGATGACGCTTAAGAAATGAACTAAGATACATAAAGGAGTTATATAAGAATAGTTGAGCTAAGGAGAAATTAGGTTTAGTATTCGTGAAGTCTCCGAAGGTTACCACAGTTAAAGAGAAACGAAGTTATTTCATCCAAAGTTGTAATTTTTGGGATGGAATCGCTGGAATTTTATTTTATAATATAGTTAGAATTCACTGGCTTAGCTTGGTTAGTACTCGATATTCTTTAAAGGTGTATATCCTTTAATACATATAATTCATATGATATACATATACGACAGATGTGTTTTAAGTAAGTACTTCTTTTAATATTAAAAATACACAAGGGTTTTTTATTTTTGGAAATTTTGTTTTTACACAAAAGTCTTAATTTAATCTACTTTTTAACGTAATTTCCACCAATATCGAAGCACATTTCGTATCATACAATCAACTTTCAGTTTATAGGAACCTGCCGCCTGGCTAGCCTGGCTATGTCCTGATCAATGGTTTTTACCACCTGCCAAGTCAACATTTCTGATCCCCAGTGTATGATAAACTTCCGATAATTTAAGTGTTGAGTCACAGTTCCAGAAAAGACACATGTTATCTCTACGGTCTACTTTTTTGCAACACAAGGGTTAATGAGACCAGGACTTGTTGTTTAAAGACAGTTGCAAATGGATTCGTTAACAGTGGAATTGGAACCCAAGCAATCTGAAATCCAAGAGTAGAACCCATCCATTCAATCATTTTTCGACGATGCAGAAATGCACAAAAAATGTGAGATATCTAGAGGTTTTACTAAACCCGTACAGGCACACACACATTTAACTATTTGCGTATTTAAATGCATAAATACAAGCATGGCAACAAGAATTTATATATTTATGCTTAAGACTGGGAATTTTACAGACATATCCATCTATCTGTCCATCTGTCTTTTAATCTGTCTATCCGATCATTCATCTATGTATGTATGTATTTATGTAGGTGTGTTTGTGTTTAATTATTTGAGTATTTAAGTGCATAAATACATGCATGCCAACGACTATTTATATATTTAGTCTTAAGACTTTCAATTTTACAGACATATTCATCTACCTGTCCGTCTGTCTGTATGTAGATCTGTCTACCCAACCATCCATCTATGTATGTGTTTATGCATGTGTGTTTGTGTGTGGATAGGGGTGAGCCAGAGATCGAAACTCATCAAAAAACTTTTGAATATTTTGCAACTTTGTTAAACGCATTTTATTTTAATGCCACATCTTTAAATGAATTTTACGGCATCTCTAAATTTTCATCTGGTTTAAAAACATTCATTATTTTTAATACTTTTAGAATGAAACGTGTCAATTTCTAATGAATCTTGAAGTAAGTGAGAAATGAAAAAGTTTAAAAATATAGTGTATTTGATTTTAGAGGTGTCGAGTATACACATATATATAATATATATATATATATATATATATATATATATATATATATATATATATATATATATATATATATATATATATATATATATATGTATGTGTGTGTGTGTGTGTATAGTGCATAAATTCATTCATTTAAATAACTGTCTAAATATTTCTGCTACGATTCGCATCGCTACAGACATTTAATAATGCTCTTCAGTCAGACTTAATTTTTAAAATTTCCTTTCTAAATTGTCAAAACATAGCAAGAGAAAAATATATGGCTAATAAGTGAACTTCAAGGATTTAATATCCTTGCGATGCTGAGCTGAAAAGCCCAGAAAGCTAGTTTTCATTTTAAAGAATCTTTCATAGAACGTTACACATTTAAATCACATTAAACTTCTCTATCTTTCATACATATTTAAAAGTGACATTTGGAGCACTAAATCATGTTTTGACAATGGTGCAAATGGAGGTGTTTGAAATTTAAGTTTTTCTTTGTTTGTATCTCGGAAGGCCCTTTTTGATGCAGTGTAATAGAAAATGTTTCGAAAGTGCAATGAAAACTTTCCACTTTGATTTGTCTTTACCTTTAAAACATTTCTAGTTTTCCAGACACTTCACTTTTTCCACTACTTTTATATTTAAGAAGTTGCAACACATATTGTTTTCATGCGACTAATATCCTTGATACTTCGTCTATTTCAATTTATAAATCCAATTTTGAATATATGTATTTATATATACATACATATACATGGAATATCTAACAACTAGAACGGAATAGTTAGCTAAAATGGAATCGGATTTTTAGATGACATTAATGAGTTGTATATAGAATGGAAATTACAGGTTCTAATGACAGTATGAATTACTTTTATAGTTTGTTGTGTTCTGTCAGGTTGATATCATCCACATTGAATAGATTGTTCCCATTTAACGTCATCTGTTGACAGAAGTAGTCATCTGTCATTTCTTTCCTAATTGACTTTCCTGGCATTCCTGCGAAATGTCTTCAATAATGACTGATGTCGCTCTCTTCGCTCTTCGTGATGCACACGAGTGCAAGTATGTTTTTGATAGTCTTTTTGGCCGCTCTGCCTTTGCTCATGAAATCTTCATTAATGGCAGAAATCGTTCACATTATCCGCTCGTATCTGCAATGTAAATTCTTAATCAATTGACACTATCTTTCTGATGGAGTTGTTGGCCACTTCTGCTTGCTGCATTTCATTTTTCATCAAGTCTTCAGTAAGTACTCTCTAACTTCAATCTACACAATGAGCATTCGTAATAGAGTACCACTCTCTTCCTGATCATCTTGTTGTCTGCTTATGCACTTTCTGCATCAAAACTTTAGTAACGACAGAAATTACTCACTTCGCTCTTTGTAAATCACATGCATAATCGACTACCACTCTTTTCCTGACCTTGCATTCCTGATCACCTTTTTGGCTGTATCTACCTTTCTGCATTAAGTCTTTAGTAACGACAGAAATCGCTCACTTTGCTGTTTTTTGATACACATTCATAATTCACTACCACTCTCTTCCTGATCCTGCATTTCCTTTTGCATCAAGTCTTCAGTAAGTACTCTCTAATTTCATCTCCATAATGCGCATTCGTAATAGACTACCACTCTCTTCCTGATCATCTTGTTGATCGTTCCTTCCTTCTTCCATCAAATATTCAGTAATGACAGATATCACCCACTTCCCTCTTCATGATGTACATTTGTGTGGACAACTCTAAAATTATGAACACGCTAACTTAGCATTTTTTCCCTCAATGTTTTCTCCTCACTTAATAGCCAACATCCAACAAATTTCATACTCTTTCACATTGCTTGTATTAAGTAAAGTAATTATAGAGCACAGTCGATATGATTTTCACATAATTTTGTTTAGGGCGCTACAGTCTACTATTTTGCTACACAAGTTGTATTGAGATTAGGTGCTATTACTTAAAGCGTATTCTGAACTGTTATGAACATCCATGCCAGTAGTGGGACTGATATCCATGAAATCTGGTACCAAAAAGCACCGCCCTCCCCATTCATCCATTTTTGTTCCAGTACTTTTAGGGATTGGATCCGAAATGTGAAACAAAAGTAAGATATATGATTACCAAGTTTTATTTGTCTAGTTCAAAGATTCCTAGAGTATCAACCATGGGTAAACGCTGACCTACAAGAAGTTTATGTCAGTGAAAAAAAAATTGGGAGGGCAAGAGATGTAAATATTTTGCAATAGCGCTTTCCAACAGGGTATCACAAAAGTGTAAGGGCTAGTCACAAGGGCGAAATATCATAATTCAACAACTGATATTTTACTTCGTTACCTTTGTTACCTTCACCCACAACACTTACTTATAGAATAAAGTAACTAATTTATATAACATTTTAGTGCTATTGTTCGGCTTTGCCTATTTTATCCGTATTCATTTCCCGCACCCTGTAAATCATAATAAATCCTAGCCTTTCTCAATATCTCATGATTTCTTAGCGAGTTGCAGGATAGTTCAAAATTAATTTAAATGAACAACTAGACATAGTTTCATGTCACAAAATACGTCCTCTACAGTTAATTAAGAATACTTCAAAATCACTCAGCCAGTGTCAATTAACAGCTGTCACTGTCAGTTAAAGTATTATTACTTTGTCAGGCAAGTTTCACAGTTGTGATGTGACACATTCATGCATTTTCCTTCAACCTGATTATTTTGGAATTCCATAGATGACGCGTTACCTTTTGTTTCATTCCGTTTTGGAACATTCAAGTGTAAATATTATGCTTAATGACTGGCTTTGAAACGAGTTCTAGGAAGAGATGGGGGGGGCTACGACAGTGATTCTCAACCTGTGGGGCGCGCCCCCCTAGGGGGGCGCGAGCACACTAATGGGGGGGCGCGAGCATATCCAAGAGAAAATGTTATTTAAAAAAATTGATTAAGTGACTGAAAGGAAAGAACACACACACACATACAAAACAAAATACATTTCGACATATTTAATAATTAACTTATTAAATTAAAACAACTTACTAAATTAAAAACAAATTTAATAATTATTAGTGACTTCCTTGGGCCTGTCTTTCAGAGCAAAGTTTTTCGAAGGAGGGTTTAATATTAGAAATAGACACTCTCAGTTCTTTTTCTATATTTAGCTGAGATCTATATTTTGTCTTCAAAGAAGCCACCGCAGAAAATCCAGTTTCACAAAGGTAAGATGTTGAAAATGGTAGTAGAATGCGAAATGCCCTTGTTTTTAGTGCAGAAAACTCATCATCCACTCCTGCCCAAAATTCAAAGAGTGATTTATTACTAAATTGTCTTTTGGTTTCGCCGCTTGCCGTGAAGTCTATGAAGGTTTCTTCCTCTTCAATTGAGAGTCCTTCGGGAGTATTTTGAAATGGATCCCTCACCCACTTGTAATTTGATATCAGTTTGTCGTCAGCAAGAAAGTACTTTTTAAAATTCTTTGCTAGCATTGCTAAATGATTTTCAATGGTTGCAAAAACAACTTTTACATGTTGTTCTTCAGCCTTGTAAGTTTTAATACAATCATTCAAATTTGCAAACATTGTTAAGTTTTCTTGCTTTAAATTTCTGCTCCACAATTCCAATTTCCTACAAAAAGCATTAACTTTATCACTCGTATCCAATATATGTGTATTTGCTCCTTGCAGATGAAGATTCAAGTTATTTAATTTCTCGAATATGTCGACCATGTAGCTCAATTTCATCACAAATAAACTATCGCGAAAATTCTCAGCTTCCGGTCTGTTTTCCTCTTCTAGGAAAACGGCGATTTCTTCTTTTAATTCATAAACACGTTGCAAAAATTTCCCTCGTGATAACCATCTTGCCTCGCAATAAAATAGTAACGCTGAATGTACTGCACCCATGTCTTTACAAAGTGCGGAAAAGATTCTTGATTTCAGGGGTCTCATTTTTATATAATTTACTACGGTTACAACCGTAGTTAACACAATATTCAAACCAGGACTCATTTCTTTGGAAGCCAAAGCTTCTCTGTGGATCATGCAATGTGTCCAGACGCACTGTGGCGATTTTTGTTTCACAAGTGCTTGAATACTTTGGAATCTTCCGGACATAGAACGAGCACCATCGGTGCATATTCCGACGCAATTTTTCCATTCTATGTTTGCCTCGTTCATAAAATCATTTAAGATAGCAAATAATGCGAGTGCTGTTGCTTTGAGTTCTATTGGTTTGCAGAAAAGTAATTCTTCTACTACTGACAAATCATCACAAAATCTAACATAGGCAATGAAATGAGCATCTTTATTACTATCTGTTGCCTCATCGAGTTGTATTGAAAACAATTTGTCACGCAACTTCGACAAAAGCTGACACTCTACATCTTCAGCTATATCAGCAATTCGACGGGCAACAGTATCATTTGAAACAGGTATAGACTGCATATGTTTTGCAAAATTATCTCCAAACATAATTTCTACAATCTCAATTGCGGCTGGCAAAATAAGCTCTTCACCAATGGTGTGAGGCTTTTTACATCTGGCTATTTTATATGAAAGTTTGTAAGAGGCAATTAAAGCTTTTTCATTCACAGACAAAGTTTTTTTAAACAATGATTTTTGCTTTTCATATGATTTTAATTTTAATTCGAAGAATTCTCTGGGTTTGTTTACGTACTCACTATGAAGCGTTTCCAAATGTCGTTTAAGTTTATTAGGTTTCATGCTGTCTGCCGCCAACATTTTTGAGCAAATGATACACAGGGGCCTTTCTTCTTCATTTACTTCAGTACTAGTGAACCCAAAATTTAAGTATTCTTGAGAATATTTTCTTGATTTTATTTTCGGAACCACGCTCGTCTGTGTACTTGTTGATGCTTGTCTATCGTCTAATGCTCGCTTACGCCCGCTTAAAAATTTATCCATGATTCTGCATAAGTCTGCTGCCGTGAATATTTAATACCGTGAATTGCAATTACACGAAAATATATATAACATACACATTAAGAATAGATTCAATAGCGATAAGAAGGATCGACTCGAATGAGATTGTCTGGAATTGAAATTGGCGTCATAGAACTTTCTCCTTCTCCCTATGAGAAAACATTTGTTCACATCTGCGCACGCTCCTAACTTAACTTTTAAGCTGACCAGACAAATTCCAGACAAATCGAAACTTCTAGCGAAACCGTGAGAATGCCCGACATGGCGGGACGCAAGAGCAATAAAAAGGCATAGGATTATTGTTTTTTCAATGCTGAGTATCAGTGTTGCAAATTGTCAATAAATTTCCGTATTCTTGGTAATTTGCAAAGTTTAAAATTAAGGTTGTAGTGCAGGTTTAGCGCCATAATGCTCAAAATACATTATTATTGTATACATTTTATTGTACGCGGTAGGGAGGGGGGCGCGATGAAAATTATGATTGAAAATTGGGCCGTGAATACTAAAAGGTTGAGAAACACTGGGCTACGATAAAGGGAAAAATTGGAAAACGGTCTATGGAACAAGAAAGGTTTGGACATCTGGTATAATTCATCGCTAAAGGGATATTGTTTTTATGCGTTTATATAAAAATGTTAATTAAATCCAAGATTGATCGACTGCTTAAAATGAGCATACTATGAAATCTCTTTAAGTCTATAATTATTCATGATTAAAATAGTTTTTAATATAACTATGCATGATTGAAAAATATAATATCCCCTATATATAGTAATAGCCTAAGTTATCTGTTCGTCTGTCCTCGAATTTTTGAAGCGGTTGGATCTGGAATGGACAGAGGCATTCATATTGGATTCTTGATGAGCTAGGGTTACCAAAATTCAAAGCGTTCAAAAACGTTCGATATCCACACATTCCGTCCTTTAATATCATTTAATATCATTATTTCAAGTCCTATTTTTCCCAGTTAAGAGCAAGCGATGATTAAATTCATCAATTTATCACATTATAAGTAGATGAAAATAACATTTTTTTTCTAGCATTATGACATCATTCCTTTAACCATCTCATTTAATCATTTTTTTATTTTAAATTATTTAAACATCATCTGCATTATTTTCACATGTTTTATCGCTTAACTTAGATATTACGTCAATGATTTTTTTTTTTTTTTTAACATTTGATTTAAATAATAGATTAGGTACATATGTGATAATTTTAAATTTAATCATCGATTATTTTTTGTTGCAATGAAAGATTTATCACTGGTTTTAACAGCAAATTATTTTTATAAAAGTCTAATAGTCTATTTCACGGACAAATAAATATCTAGCTTTTAATTTATATATCTTTGAAAATGAAGAAGTTTGTTCGTTAATGTGTTTGTATTTTATACATAACCACACGGTTTGTAATCAATTTACTAAATTTTGCCGCCATATGAAGTGTATGCTGTAACGTCGCAATATACATACACCTCTGTGTTTGTGGGGGCTTAGTAAGAACAATCGCTTAAAGTCTAAGATTTTATTATCTCGACTATATACAGTATATACACGATACAAAACAACATCGTTTGGGAGAGAGAAAATAACCTTCTCTACCCTCCAGCCCCCAACAACCAACTGCCTTCTTCTTGAAACACCCCTCGCAAAAAAGGTGGGGGGGGGAGAAAAAGGGCTGAGAGCAACGGAGTGGTCAAGGGACCGGACTCCTCAATGACAGCCGGCATTCCCCACAGATGTATGCAGGGACATAAAAATCCGAAACCCCTCTGGGTCTGGAACTCCTGATTTTTTCAGGGGAATAAATTCCCACGGGTCCTGAGAATGAGCGACCCTCTCTGGTTCTCTTGTGACCAACTGCCACAATATATACCGCCAGATAACCACTGTCAATATTAAAATCTCTGCTGTTCATCCTATTACGTAATAAGACAAGATCAATTAAGGTTGGAAACTAACATGCGTTTAGAAAGATAAACAAATTATTGAGCGTATACCAGATAATTCTCAGCCCAAAAAACAAACCCTTTTTTTTACCTGCGTCATAGGGTACTTTACAATTCTGGAAAATTAAAAATTTTAATGATCCCGTCATATGACAGGCTATATGCTAGTTTAATTATATTTCTAAAATTTTTCCTATTGTAAATTGGATGGCAGATTGGTTAGGGTGCTGGCCTTCGGTACCGGAGTTTGTGGGTTTGAATGCCACTTTGGCATGGTTGTTTGTAGCCGTTCGGAATTAGCTTTAAGCTGTAGGTCCCGATCTCATTAGCCCTTGTGTTGCAAAATGTAGACCGTAGCTCTCCAAACCAAACGAATTCTATTTTAAATTGATATGCTGTATAGACCTACAATATAAATTACAGAGTAGAACATTGAAGAATTTATTTTCATTTACTTTGAAAAAATAATTATCACATTAGCAAAATTCTCGCAAAAACATAAACCATAATTTCACATGTTTCTGAAATGACATACTGGATATTTTCCTTTTTCAAACTGCAAAACATCTTAGTTCTTGCAAGTTTTCCGATTGCCGTTCAACAAAAGACATCCATTTTATCGATTTCCGTTGCCGGAGTAAAATGTCACATAAACGCATTCATTATTAGCTTTTAAACCGTACCATTCAACCGAAATCTTCACTGAGAAAGCTCGTAAATAATTTATGCTATCCAGTCTGCGACTTACCGAATTTGTCTTTCAACGACACAAGACATATATTTAAATTTTCCGGTTATGAAATAATTTAACACATAAAGGAACCATTAGGTTTTCCCAAAGAAACAGAATTTTAACTTGTTTGATCTGAAATTAAGCGATATTTTGGTATTTATTTGAGTATATTTAAGGAAGATTGCCAAAAGCATTTCGTTCTGACGATCTCAAGTTTATATCAAATAAAGGCAAAGTGGAATTTTAGCTACTTCTTGATTTTCATTTCTATTTCTCGTGTATTATTGTTCATGAATAAATTCAGATAAAAATCTAATTGATTATATTTCATAGGTATAAGTTTAATATATTAAAATATCATATTTAACTAAGCAATTGCAATTAAATGTGAGCTGCGTACAGTCTAACAAAAAACTTATCATCGAGTAAATTTCAAGAATTCTAGGCTTTTTAACTTTTTGCATGCCCCTATATGAGAAAATAATTGTATGATTTACAATAGCTATTCAGCTGTAAATTTCATACGTCTAACTAAAAAATATAACTGAAGATTAACGATGATATTAATAAGATTAATATTAATGATTAATTTAATTTCATATATTGAAATATCATATTTAATTCAGCATTTACAAAAAAATGTGTGCTGCGTACAGTCTAACAAAAAAACTTATCATCAAGTAAATTTTAAGAATTCTAGGTGTTTTAACCCCTTTAATGTCCTTATATGAGAAAATAAAAGTATGATTTACAATAGCTATTCAGCTGTAAATTTCATACGTGTAACTGAAAAACATAACTGAAGATTAAGATGATGTTATTAATAAGATTAATATTAACGATTAATTTAATTTCATATATTAAAATATCATATTTAACTAAGCATTTTCAATTAAATATGTGCTGCTTACAGTCTAGCAAAAAACTTATCGAGTACATTTTAAGAATTCTAAACTTTTTAACCTTTTGAATGTCTCTATATGAGAAAATAACTTTTCCTTTATTTTATATAAACTTGATATCATTAGAACGAAATGCTTTTGGCAATATTCCTTAAATATGTAAATAAATAATCGATTTATTAAATTAGTATTAATTTATTAATTAAATTTTACTTAATTAAAGATGTTAATTATTTTTCGCTTAACACTTTATAAGGTCGTATAAATATACTTCCCACCAATTTCATTAATTTTTAAGTGTCAGTGTGATGCTATTTTCCCATCTATTGCTAAATATACTTCCCATCTAAAAAAAAGTCTTTAAAATCTAATTTACTTTAGATAAGCTAAATGAATTTATTCTTATAAAAATCTCTTCCAAAAATATTTTAACTTAACATTACTAGTAACAAATGGCCCTTTAAAAGGTTAAAATATAGTTCACCGTGCATTGGTCTGATATTTAAGCGTACAATGCATTAAATTTACCTATCATGGTTTGTAGCAGTACGGGCTACTGTATTGCTACACGAGGCATAATGAGACCAGGACCTACTTAAAACCGATTCCGAACGGCCACAAACATCCATGCTACCAGTAGGATTCGAACCCGTAAACTCATGTACCTAACAGCAACGCTCTACCATTTGACCATCGCTCGGCCCTGTTCTATGAGATGTACAGGAAAGGTAAAGGGTTAAACATTATTAGAAACCTTTTTTATGATTATATTTGAATTAGTTATGGAAGAAGAGAATTAGTTATAGAAATGTTAGTCAATTATACTTTTTCCTTATATATATATATATAACAGTTTAGTTTATACTTTACAATGCATGTAATAAGTTAATTCTTTAAAATTTAGTCGAAGATTCAATTAGGTTTTGGTAAACTGTATGCTTCTATATGGCTATGCGTAAAATAGCTAGTACTTTGATAAAAAATACCTTATATGAATGTATTATATAGTTAACGTATGAGCAAGATATTATTTACTCCCACTTGCTTAACAAGGCATATTTGACATTTTACTTGTTACCCAGATAAGGTTCTTTGCAGTCCTTTTTAACTGACTGATATTTAACTGGATATCTAGGAAATGAAGCTACATTTCAGTCAAATTACTTTTGAAAGGTCATGTCTTTGGATTATTAAATCTACGAAACAATTTACGGAATCCAATATTGCACACTACAGAAAGTCGTTCGTACTTTATGGAAAAGGTTTTCTATTTATACTTCTCTTTAAAATTGATATTTTCAGATGTAGAATTGATATTTCCATATGTTGATTTGTTATTGTTTTGATTTTATTAAACTGCAGAATAAAATACTTATTTTGCATATGCCTACTAAAATTGATAGATGGCCTAAAGGTTACACACGTGAACTTTCTGATGAAAAATTTTCGTATCAACAAGTTTTAAAGTGATGTAGAAATCAATTTTATCGCAGTTCAAAGTAGTTGTGTTATAGAGTAAAACGTATATGCATCGTATTTAAGGGGACGGAAATGAAAACAAGAAATGCGGTAAATCATGGATATGAGAAATGGATGTAGAAAATTGCTAAAATTTGTGACTAGGCAACATTGTGTTGTTTACATTGCTAAGTGGTTGATTAGTTGGTTGGATAGGAGCACTACGGTCTACTATTTTGCTACAGGAGGGCTAATGAGACTGAGATGTATGGCTTAACCCCTTGAGGACCAGCATGTAAATTCTATACGAGTCGACCGTTATAAAAACCTTGCCGTTTACGCCATCTAGTAATTAAATACAGCATTTAAAAAATAAAACGTTCATATCGCTTATTACGCATACGCTACGCTGGTCTCTCAATATCAATGTAGATCATCGCGTGGAAGCGACGTTGCACTGATAAGAGTGATATCACTGTGTCTCGTACAAGAGATGTTGGTCGGGACGGGGTTAAAGCAGGTTTTTACTTATATTTTACATTAAATCAAATAAAAATACTGAATTTCAGTCAAACTTCGCCCAACTGAAAATCTACTGATTACTAGGGTATATTACTGGTGTCTTCTTTAGAGAATCAAGTTAATGTCAAATACCATGATGATTCAAATAAAATCTATCACGCGAAAAAAATGTTTTACTTCTCACTATAACGGAGAATGTAGTTAGGCATTTTAAGCCATATTCAAGGTAAAATGATAAAGTCAATAAGTTACTTAAGTATTAACTAAGTGATTGTAAAATGAAGAATCGTAAGCAAACTTGATTCTTTGTTTCATATTAAGTAAATAATTTTGTAATTAAATTAACAGACTGGTGACACCCTGAGAGTAGATAAAGGATTTTACTTTTGCAAAAGCTTCCATGTGTTTCAAATAACTCTGTCATGATTCAGGTTCATCCTCGTCCTCCCGATTTTGTGATATCACTTCTGGTCAATACATTGATTACTCCACTGCAGTCAACGTTTATCAGTTCCTAAGTATCCAACGTTTACGGTATTATTATTCACTCGTTCTGCAACGGGGTTTTAAGACCTGGATAGTTTTCGGAGTGATGTTGCGTGTTGCGATTACCTATCCTAGATTATACTAAACATACTCTATAGTATTGAATTAAGATCCGAAGATCTACCAGGCCACTTCCTGAGAGGAGAATCTCTTTTAAAAATTCTCAACCAGCTGGTGCCTGCATCACCACTTATTTTCAATTTTAAAATTAAACGTGGGTCAACTGCACCCCTGAAAATATAAACATAGGGTTTAATGATATCTTTGCTATACATTAACAATCGTGCCTTTTTAAAAGACCTAGAGGGGGTTGTACGACCAGTCAGCATGATGCTTTACCAGACCATCAAATGTCTGCTGCCATACTTGTCGATTTCTTTTAACACGTTGAATATCAACTACGAGTGCGTTCTTTTCTAGGAAGCCAACTACGGGTTACCTTGTACTGTGTTTGTTTACTTACCATTTTTGTGCAGCTACGAATAAACTCGTAGTATATCAGAGCTGATATCGATAGATGGCTTCTGGGAAAAGAACAAAAAAATCAATGCTGGCTTGCATAAACAGAAAATTTATTAAAAAGCGAACAAAAAATGTAACTATCTCAGAAGGTTCATAATCGCTACTGTCATTACCATCGTCGTCAAAAAAAACCATTCAAATTCTGAATCACTTAGATTTGAGTAATACTCAATTTTACTTTAAGTCAAATGATTTTTCTTATTCATATTGGGTTCTTGATAATTTGCCGAACGCTGGCTGATTGGTTAGGGCGCTGATCGTCGGTACCGGAGTTCGTGGGTTCGAATCCCACTATGGCATGGATGTTCGTAGCCGTTCGGAATCGGCTTTAAGCAGTAGGTCCCGGTCTCATTAGCCCTCGTGTGCAAAACAGTAGACCGTAGCGCTCCAAACCAAACCAATCTTGATAATTTAATTATAACAATAATTATAAAACAAAACACTGAAGAAAGAAGTAAATGGGATGCACTCGATTACAATTTCTGAGATACTACTGACGAATATGGACGAGTATCTATAATTCAGCTTTAGAGAAGTGACAGGTCGAAGCGTGTCTCTGTGTGTCATCGCCAGAATTAACTCCTAGTTGGCTTCCGCAAAGAGATTTATGTTACAGAAGTCAACAACGAAATAATTCATAAGACTTAAAAAAAAACACATTTTTTATGCTTTTTGATGATAACTGTTCACTAGAATTAGAGTTTTTAATAATATGTGATTAAAAAATTGTCATTTTTGGACAGATTTCTGAAAATTGCAGTGGCAATTAATGTGCTAACCGATGAGTCCTGGTACAGCCTATTGAATAATTTTTGAGTTACATTCATATAGAGATAAACTGGAACTCGTTAAATAATCGCTCTCCAATATCCGATAAATAATTATAAAAAATTAACATCCAAAAACCCTGCAGTGTAACATTCATATTCATCATTATAAATTGATATCACTACCCATGCCATACACTGGCTGGTTACACAGTTATACAACTGTTACGGCTCATTTGTTGGTCCATGTACTCCAGGATTATCCTATATGTAGTAAAAATACTAGATGAAAAAAAAAAGTCTAAAAGAATTAGAACGAACAAAAAAGTTAATTTCTGTTCTTTTTTTTATCCTTTAAAAGTCCCATAACTCTTTAAATCTGGTTATCAGTGGAAAGAAATATTTATAATATAAGTAAACTTTCCACAGAATCTGGTACTGAAAAGCATCCCCCAATCTGTTTGTTCTTCATCCAGCTTGAGAGATTGGAAAACAAATGTTAGATTGTCTAATTTGCTATTAGAATGATGACAGGTGTGTTATAAAACATTCGTACTTAAATGAAAGTCTTAGAAAGTCAAATATAATGTTCACAAACAAAGAAAACATCTTCTTCCATTACAGAACCGAGACCAGCATTACGGAACAGAAGCAGGAAAAAATAGAAATAATATGTGTTTATATTGAAATTTATCACTAACACATTGTATGCGAGACACTTACTAGTACGTTTTCGCCGAACGATGGCCGAATGGTTAGGGTGCTGGCCGTCGGAACCGGAGTTCGTGGGTTTGAATCTCACAGTAGCATGAACGTTCGTAGCCGTTCGGAATCGGCTTTAAGCAGTAGGTCCCGGTTTCATTAGCCCTCGTGTTGCAAAAAGTAGACCGTAGCACTCCAAACCAAACCAAACTAGTACGTTTTCTGACGATTGATACTTGAGCGTGGGTCACGTACTAGTACGGGTTAGTGTAACAACATGGTTTGTTTGTGGGTACAAAAATAACGGTATATGCAAGAAAATGAACCCGAATGTTTTTTTCTACTACATAGATTCTGGAAAAATTTAGAAAAATAAAAATCTAGTTTTTACATTATTAGTTTTATGATTGCTCTTTCCATTTTTTATAATGTAAAAATGTTTATATATAACATAATTCGAAAAAAGTAAAACTATATACTACTATTTCTATATGATTTTTCATATTTACGATACTATTTTAAATTTATCCACTAAAAAGTATATTTTTTGTTTACAAAATTCTTATGGTTGTGATTTATATATTTCTATTTACATATATGTTTATATATTTCAATATAAAATACGAAAAGTTGGTTAAAAAATTAAATAATTTTCGATCTATTGAGATGTAACTGAATAACAAAATTTAAGCTCAAAACGCCCGCTCTCGGTGCACTTCCGCTGCGAAATGTACCCGCACACTATGTATTAAGTATTCAGAATAAATTAACTAGTGCCAAATAATCATCTGTTACTGAACACTCAACATTCTAACTATAAAAAAATAATTCTATTCAGTTTTTTATTAGATTTTCTTTTCAACATCACATAATTCACATTCTTTCGCGACTCGTGGAATTTTCTAGATCGTTTCTGAGAGCTGTAAAAATGACGTCTTACTTATATGAGGGTAATTCAGGTAAGTTAATGACTTTATTTCTACAAAAAATGGAAACGCTTTCCAGGACGTAAACTTCTAGGAAAAAGTAGGAAATACCTGGAAGTCATTAAGCACGATTTTTTTTATAAAAAGGAATATTTTCTATTAACTGGAGAGAAAAGAATACTCCAAAAGTAAAAACCGAAAATATTAGAATTTTTCCACCCACTGATCTATTAGGGGAAGAGATTCTAAATAGCTGCTGAAAATTGCCCCAGAAAATTCTTTATTTTGTAAGAAGTTTTTGTGACCGATCAAGTCGAAGTTGAGAAGAGTGTATGATAGAGAAATATTTAAAACTCTCCAATTTATATTTTATCCGTATTCCTAGATTTTAAATAAAGTTTTTATGAAATGTGTGTAGATCTCTTGGGATTCATGAAGTCTTAAATTCAAGGTTTCATAAACAAAAATTGTAAGAGAATTTATAGAGGATAGATTTGTTTACTCCGTATAAATAAACTGACATAAACATGATAATAGTTATAAACTGATATATAAACAATTTTATTGTATTAAACTATAAAGCCATAACGACTTAGATGACCCGCACCCACATCCAACTAAAGAGGTTTTGGATGCAAAAGCCTAAGTGGGTGGGAAACCTTTCGACATTATTCATTTTAATGTTATACACTGAATTATTGACTTAAAATAAAAAAAAAACTTTATTTATTACTATCACTATTTTTATTAAATATTTTCATTTATTTTAAAATTTTAAAATTTAATTTGTATAAAAGAGTAGTTTGAATTTAATATATTATGAATTTCCTTTAACTTTTTAGTATGATTACGATTATTATCATCTTTTCTTTTAAAGTATTGGATCTGTGTTTCGTTTTCGTATTTTTTAATAAACCTCGGAACGGGATTACATCTTACTTGCATGTAATGCTGGGAGTTGCCTATCATTCCGTATTTACAATTTGGTGAACCTAGTTTTCCAATTCTATATAAGTAGGTTGGGAAACTTCCAAGACCGGTTATGAAATAGTTTAAAATGTTATTTTCGAATTGTAACTTTTGGCTCTACTTTTGACATTATAGTATAAGTTGCTCTTCTTTTTTCACTATTGTCCCAATATTCTTGCCAATTTTTATTTATATTTTCTTTCATATATTTTTTAAGTATTGATACCGGGAGCTGTATAGGTTTGTAATTTATTGATTTAAGGGCGTTCTTTGTTAAAATATCTGCATATTCATTACCGATGTTAACCGTATGAGCCTTGATCCAAATTATATTAATTTTTCGGTTATTCGTGTTTTTGCATTCTTTCTGTATCTCTGTAATTAATTTTGATTTCGGGACTAATTGTTCTAGGCTCTTGATTACGGAAAGACTGTCAGTATATAATATATATTGTCTTCACTCAATTGTTTTATCTTTCTGAGGGAATTAAGTATAACGACGTAACTGTCTTTCAAATTTCCCTGTGGTCGTTTGCAACTGATACTAAATTCAAAATCCTAACTATTTCACAAATTGTTATCTTTCGCAAAATATCTAATGCTCTTTGGTATGCAAGTATTCATAATGAACTCAAATTCCACCAATGTCTATATTTTCCCAATATCTTTTTATTAAATTTCACAAATATTTAAGAATAAACTCATAAATAATCTAGTAAACTACGATTACACTAATACCGCTAATAATAGAAGGTATTAGACCATTCTTGCTGAATTATTTTACCTTTTACTTCTATAAAAAGTTTAAAAATACAAAAAAATGTAAATATTTAAAAAGGAAAGAAATTGTTTTTTAAAATGGGAGTTACTAACTGCAGTTATCAAAAATCCCCATTCATTTGCGTGTATGATTAATAGAAGCATATCGTTATTAACTTTTAAATAAACGTAAAAATTTCAAACTTAACATTAAATAAACATAAATATATGTTTAATAAAAGTAAAACATGACGATACAAATCAAGATACAAGTCAAGCTATGTGCTCGTCAGTGATTCGAAGGAAGGAGCGACAGGCGAGAGTGAATCTGATCGTCCCGCTGTAGTCATCGAATGGCCGATATCTTTTATCGGGTAGCAAAAATAGAAGGAATTGAAAATTTAAAAAGGAAAAGGAAAGGGAAATTAAATGGTGAGAAGAAAGATAATTTATTTGAAAATTTTATTGAGGTGCATTTATTTACTACCATACTATATACCAAAACCTTTATTTTTTTATTATTGTTACATGTCTTGTGCCTTGTATTAGTACCCAATGTTTTTAAAATTTATGTAATGACGCAGTGTTACTACTTACTTTTCTAACAATAGCTATTGAACTGAGTCTAAATGTTACTACTATAGTCACTATAAAACTCTACTGGCGTACCGCCATATTTAAATGAAACGAGCAGAAAATATCACCGTATTGGGTTGCGATGTCGGTAGATTGTAAAACTGTTTGCTGGATGACACGATACTGTTTTGTCGTTGCCTTATTTACCGGCCCATTTAGATGCGTGTAGGTAAGTCGTCTTAATTGTCCGACGCTCCCACTAGAAAACTGATGTATGATGGCAGTTTGCACTTTTAAAAATTGCCCAATTTCCTTAAAAGTCTCCAAGTAGGAAAGAGGTAACAGTCAAAAATATTATGCATAGTTTAATTAAAAGAAAAGTTTAATGATTTAGGATTTAAAATATTAAGTAATAGTTGGAGGAAACCACTGTGCTTCTTAACAATAAACATTTTCGAGTTACATTGAAGAGAAAAATTAAAAATAAATTTGAATATTGAAATGAATATTATTCTCTAAATCGTAGAGTCTTAATAAGGGTGGTATCACCGTCTAGTGGGCTGTAGCTTTTTAGAGTGGGCGATTCTGTGTTCAAAAGGAGAGGAGGCATTAAGGCAGCCTTATAAAATGGCTATATTATAATTTATAATTATGAGATGTATAAAAAGTTTGACAATACCCTGTGTTTCATAGATTATCCCTTATATAATAATAGCCTAAGTTGTCTGTCTGCGAATTTCTGAAGCGGTTGTACCTGGAATAGATACAGGCATCCATATTAGATTTTTCATGAGTTAGGGTTAGCAAAATTGAAAGCGAGTTCGAAAAACACCCCATCCCCCTTTTCGAGCGTTTAATGCTATTATTTCAAGTCTTATCCTTCCTCTTATTCTATAAGAAATTCATTCTTGATAGGATGGCAAAGGCGGAGAGTAATATTTAAATTTCTGGACTGTTTCTACTTGACTACCTGACTTCATATACTCTAATTAGTTCGCTCAAATCGTGCAGGCGTTGTACGCTTGGTAGAATGTCCGTCCACTTGATCGTCGTACTTTTCGGGTTGACGGTTCTATCCCCGACACAGCCAGTCTTTTAATGTCTAATAAATTTAATATTTTCTATTTTTCTTTTAAATTCTTTTTCCGAAAGTTGTTTTATTATTTTAAAAATAAATTTTTACCATTTTTTCAACTTTTTATAATTTTTATTATTTTTATTTTATTAAATTCACGTATTGCTTTAAGGATGTCCGTGGCCACATAAACATTTCATCTTTTCTCTCCTTAAACTTTCTTCTCGTAATGTAATAATAGCCTAAGTTATCTATGCGTTTGTCCTCGAATTTATAAAGCTTATGTAGGTAAAAAT
Source organism: Pardosa pseudoannulata (assembly GCA_032207245.1). Taxonomy (NCBI): domain Eukaryota; kingdom Metazoa; phylum Arthropoda; class Arachnida; order Araneae; family Lycosidae; genus Pardosa; species Pardosa pseudoannulata. The sequence goes on from CM063501.1 coordinate 175,743,752, forward strand.
AACAATTTTTTTTTCTAGCATTATGACTTCATTCCTTTAACCATCTCATTTAATCATTTCTTATTTTAAATTATTTAAATATTTTCTGCATTATTTTCATGCGTTTTATCACTAAACTTAGGTATTACATAAATAGTTTTCTTTTTTATTTGGCTTAAATAAAAAATTAGGTACATATGTGATAATTTTAATCGATATTTTTTGTTGAAAGGTAATTCTCAGCCCAAAAAACAAACCATTTTTTTACCTGCCTCATAGGGTTCTTAACAATTCTGGAAAATTAAAAATTTTACTGATCCCGTCATATGACGGGCTATATGCTAGTCCTTTTACATAACTGTCTAATATTTGGTTTCAGTTTGGAGCACTACGGTCTACTTTTTGGAGGACGAGGGCTAATGAGACCGGGACTTACTGCTTAAAGCCGATTCCGAATGGCTATGAACATCCATGCCATAGTGGGATTCGACCCCATGAACTCCGGTACCAAAGGCTATCACCCTAACCAATCGGCCATCGTTCGGCTATAGCTGTCTAAAGATGTTTTGATGTTAACGAATTTTGAACTTTCAACAACTTCAACACATTTGGTGGTTGCTTTAATAACTTCTATTTTAGGATTCATAATAGATAAAAAAAAATAAAATTGTTATATACAGGATGACCCATTAAGAGCGGTTAAACTCTGTACAGCCAGATTCGTTGTTATTAATGCATAAAAATTGCCCGAAGAATTGTATCTCTAGAGCTCATAGTTTTTGAGAAAAATGCAATAGAAAATGTATGACGTCATATCCGGCTTAACCCTTTAGCGGGCAGCGGTTTTCTAGCGAAACCACCAATTAACCATTTTTTTCTCTGCTTTTTAGAGACATATGAATGAAGTTTTTACGATTTTTTTATGTTTGTAGCATTTTAAACTTACAACAGATGGTAACACAATACTAAATTTATTTTTCATTTTGAAATATGTGTATTTAAACTTGTTTACCTAGAAAGTCAGTTATTCATTTTTTTTTCACTTGTTACCCCCTCAAAAATATCTATCCAAACATTGCTTATAAATTTTTAATATATTCTTTATACATTTTTTAAGATACTTATTGATTTTCCATCATAATAAAAATTAAAAAAAAATATATTTACAGTGTACAAAGGAAGGGTTTATCAGTTAAACTACCTTTCAAACCTTCCTAAGATTAAGGGTTTTTTAAGTCTTAGGTAAACCCTTAAAGAATGTTAAGAAATGTTTTCATATGTTTTAGATCATATATTTCATATATTTTCATATATATAAAGATCACAAATAATATTTATAAACGAATAATATTATAATATTATAAATTTAAATAATATTATATTATAAAAATATAATAATATTTATATCATATATTTCATATATTTTCATATATATAAAGATAACAAATAATATTTATAAACTAATTTAATTAAATTCTAAAGAATTTATATTAGTGATCTGTAAAGGGTTAATGAAAAAAAAGCAGTTCGGAAACCTTTGTGTGGGGAAATTTTGGGGAAAGTTTAAATCTTCCTATTGATTATTCTTCTAGAATTTCACAGTTTTTGAAACTTATTTTAACCCTCTGATTACTCATCCCGCGAATTCCATGCAGCAAAATTTGCTCATCCCACGATTTTCGAGTGTGTATGTTTTTGTTCCTGTATTAAGGAGCGCATGAGACGATATATATATATACAATATTAAACGTTTAATTATGTAATAAATATAATTCTACTAGATAATAGAACTAAAGATATTATGTAATAAATAAAAATTAACTGTAATTCAATTGAAATATATTAAGAAATAAATTTTGTGTGATATCATCTGAAATTAGTTTTTCTGTCGGCTTAGTTGTTTACGATAAAAGTCAATATAAAAAATCTTCCCTAAAAAGAAAAAGTCGCAATTTTTGAAGCGATTTTGGTTTAGACATTGAGCAGTCAGAGGATTAATCCTATGATAATAGTTGGTAACTTTAAAAATTGTAGATTATATATAAATACATGTTTTCAAGCAGAGAAACTCTACTTTTAAGGTATTAGTTTCAAAATATGATCCCCCTTTCAAAATATGATCTTTTTCCGATGCATAGGTTTTTTTTAAGTATTATAATTAATATTTTTTACCATTACACCTAAAAAACGAATCAAACAAGTACAATTAACTTCTTGTATTACGAGTATAATGATATAGCTTATTTAATAGACTCCATAAAGCACGAGTAAAGCATAGCCTATAATGATGTTTTGTCATCGATAATTTTTTAACTAAATGACCACAAGGTGATTAAAGTCTTTCAGAGATGTTATTTATTTTATATATATTTTCTTTATCTTTTTCATTGAATTTTATGCTATCCGATAACAAAATGCCAATTCGCTTTTCTAGGAAAATCCATTAGCAAGCTTAGTATCATTATAATTATACTTACCACAGAGTTCGCTGAATTAAGTATTCTTGTATGTAATAAGTACAGCGGTTTCATTAAGGTATATTTTTGTATTTATAATAGAGTTATTTTGTGGTATGTACTCATGAGACAGCGTTGGAGCAAATTAGTTGTTAGGAAAAAAATATGTAGTTGGCATAATAATTATTTGTATACGCCATTTTTAAAAATTTTAATAAAATCTAGGTAGTAGCAGCAAGAAACACTTCGTTGATTGGACGTAGAAAAGGTTATATCATTTCTAAATACCACCCCTTTACAGAGGCTGTTTGCACATTTTTTAGATGATTTTCGTTAGCCGTATTAAAAGATCTTTTGTTGCAAAATAAATAACTGCAATTGTACAATGTTCTTAAAAATCAAAATTATGGTCGGTGGCTTGAGAGGTTTGTTTTTATCTAAAATGGCGTTTTTAACGAAGCAGTGGTTCGAAGGCTATATTTATGCTTTTTCCGATGAGAAGTATTCATATTCCGTTACCCAAATACGATGTGAGAGTCGTGGTTTTTTGATATGTAAAACGTCGATAGGTATTATCGTCAAAAAGAAATGAAAAAAAAGTCAAATTGGAGCCTCAAGTGGGACAAAAAATCCAAACAAGTATTCAATAAAAACACAAACATTTTCGACTATTGCAAAGGTATGTTGTTTAATGTTAAAAGAAAATCCCCTAGTCAAAGGACAGTTGCAAAATCATTAAAATGCTCTGTGTCCACTGTAAACAAAACGATAAACGTTAAATCGAAAGCGAAAAAACGCAATGTACATCGTCTTTTTCTAAAGCATATTACTAAACGCAGGCCACGATGCAGAATTCTGTATGGGATATATTTATCCAAAGAAAAATATAAAAAAAAATTGTCACAGTAGATGAATCATGAGTGTATTTAAATGAAACTATACATAAACAGAAATGAAAAAAACATAAAAAGAAATGAAAAAAAAAGTCAAATTGGAGCCTCAAGTGCGACAAAAAATTCAAACAAATATCCAAAAAAAGCACAAACATTTTCAACTATTGCAAAGGTACGTTGTTTAATGTTAAAAGAAAATCCCTAGTCAAAGGACAGCTGCAAAATCATTAAAATGTTAGGTGTCCACTGTAAACAAAAGGATAAGCGTTAAATCGAAAGCGAAAAAGCGCAATGTGCATCGTCTTTTTCTAAAGCATATTGCTAAATACAGGGCACGATGCAGAATTCTGTATGGGAAATATTTATCCAAAGAAAATATTAAAAAAATTGTCACAATAGATAAATCATGAGTGTATTTAAATGACTGCAACATAAAAAGATCCATTTATTATAATAAAAGGGGGAGGGAGGGGGATTTAAGTACATGATTCAAAGAATCGAAAGAAAGTGTTTCTAAGGGATTCATGATCGTTGCTGTTTTTTCATATAATGGCAAATTAAAAACATAGAGAGTTGAAAAAATGTCAAGATTAACTTCAAATACTATCAGGAATATATTTTATCGCCAACTTTTCTGAATGAAATACCATCGCTTTACACACAGTGCTATCAATCTGTGGAACTCCCTCAAGACAAAGCTAGCAGTCACACACCAAAATCCACTGTAAATTTCCTAAAAGAAATTGAACAGAAAACCGGTATCAAGGCCATACCTGGCTTCACTGATATCCCTACTAAATATCCTGATGTATCACCTATGGATTTTTGTGCTTTCAGACTTTTAAAATCTGCATTATCCAAACGTCGTCCCACAACCTTTACAGGACTCTGGAAAGCTTTTCAAGGAGGAATGGGATAGAATACATCTTCTGACACTGCAAAATTCATTATCTTGGAAATTACGGTGTCGCAAGATAGTTCAGGATAAGGGCTAAATAGAACATTTCAAACACAAGGATTTTATGTAATTTAGTTTTATGATTACAATATACATCGTTTAAAAATGTGCCTCTGTAGGCTCTGTACGCTACCCTTGATTTGTATGTGGATGTAGATTATTTAAATCCTAGTTACAAAATTTCAACTCTTTATTGTATAATAATTTTTGAATAACTCAAGAAAGAAACATACATACAAGCGTCATTACCAAATTATTTCAATACACATTCAGGGATAGTGTCAAGTATATTAAAAGTTTCAAAGTTAAAGTTTCTCCCTAAATGTTATGGATGTACACACGTACAGCCATGACACTTTTCAGGACCACACGCCAACATGTATGTATTGAAAAAGCAACAGCATTTGTAGAGCTTGTTCAATGATTAGGAGAAATACAGTATGATTTTCCATAGTGAAATACAGTTAAAGTAAAACTCGAATACTAGGTTTTTTTCTCTCATCAATTTTAGATTTTAAAAAGTAAAATTATGACAATTTGTTTTTGTTTACTTAAGATCTTATCGGATGTCAACATGTACTTGTTGAAAAAGCATCGGCCTTTAGAGAGCTCGTTTGTGAAACACAACGACTGGATTATTTTACATCGTGAAATACAATCAAAGTAAAACTCATATACTAGGCTTTTATTCTTTTCAATTTAAAATTTAAAAATGAAAAATTTTGACAAATTTTTCACGTCAGATGTTATTACACGGTCACATATTTGTGTTGAGAATGCAACGGCCTTTACAGAACTCGTTTGTAGACTGTTAACTTATTAAAGGTCCCCTACATGAATTCTTTTGAATTTAATGAAATTAGTTTATAAATATTATCTATGAACCTTATAAATGCAAAATGTATTAAAGTTTTTCTTTGCAAATCTTAGAGGGGTTTGCCTTAGAGAATACCATAGGATTAATTGAGGGGGTTAACTTAAAACCCATCCTCTTGTACAGCTTGACCATAATACTTTTTAAAATTTTAATTATGTTGGAAGAGCAATAAATAAGTGTTCTTAAAAAAGTAAAATAAATAAATAGTTTAACTATTTGTAAGTGTTTGAATAGATACTTTTGTTTGGGGTCATAAGTGAACAACATTACTAACTTTCCGGGTACAGCAAGTATAAATACATATATTTCAAAAGAAAAAATAAATGTAGTACTGTCTTTTATGGTAAGTTTCATATAACAAAAACATAAAAAATCGAAAAAAATTCATATTTCTCTAAAAATTAGAGAAAAAAATGTTTAAAAGGAGGTTTTGCTGCGAAACCACTGTCAGCTAAAGGGTTAAACAAAACAATATCCATGATTTCCATCATGAAGTACAGTCAAAGTAAAATATTTATGTTAGGTTCTTCTTTCCTGTTTGATTTAAGGGGTTATTCGACTGTTAAGTCGACAAAAAATTGGATTATCAGAAAAAATGTATGTTAAAAGAAAATCGGTTTTGAACATTTTAAAACAACCCGCTTAACCCTCTCCCCCCAATATTAAGAGGAGATAGGAACAAAAACGTGTCAGCTGTTTACTGTAAACAAATTTAAATTTACAAAACTTTAACTGGATTTTTCTCAAATGGTGTTTTATTTTCATGTAACACGCATATTATCTCAAAAGTTTTTAATATTTTTTCATGAAATTTTTACAGGTTGTATACAATATGATTTCTATCCGACTGAATCTAAATTTTCTTGTATATTTCCCTTTTTTTGCAATGATAAATTTTTAGTATTTAGGAACAAAAATTACTTTTCAAGACCAAAGAACCTCTTTTCAACTTGAGATCTTGATTTTAAAAAAGATATAAGTATCTTAAATATATTGAAATTTAAGTTGAAAGTTATTTTGATATTGTGAGTGCAGCTATATTTAGGTTTGCGAAACTGATTTGCTCGCCTCACTCACACGTTGTGGGTTGAATGCCCAAGTTTTTTTAGCAACTCCAAGAAACGTGTGGTGTGGCCAAAGAAAATAAGTGCACTTAAACTTCACCAAGTTTTGGAGAATTGTGATTGGTCTCCAGTAGACGATTCAGGACCATCCTTGGAGTCTCGGTCCTTCTGGGCAGAGCCGGAAAAGGACGCATTGTAAAAAGGACAATGGAACAACGAACAGGATAATGGAAAAAGTGTAGGGTTGCCTGAGTCGAAAGAAGAAAGGTAAAGAATGCAGCGTTCTCTTGGACATTGGCAATTTTTTTAGGCGTAGCACGTGGAGTGCTCCTTTTACTTTTTAATTTATATATATATATTTTTTTGCATATTTTCTTGTCGTTTCTTCTAATTTTGAACATTGTAATATAAAACAGTGGCACTATACTATAATTAAAAGCAATGCAAAGCAATTTGGGGTTATCAATGTCTTCGAAATGACAATGCAATGTACTACTCCACAACAGATATACTATAGTATTCTTTATGTATTTTTAAAACAGTAAGGGCCGGTCTCATCAAAGTCCTTTAATGGGTAACCGTGATTAACCCGTGGCGCAATTCTCCATTTAAACAGGACGAACGATGGCCGAATGATTAGGGTGCTGGCTTTCGGTACCAGAGTTCATGGGTTCGAATCACATTGCGGCATGGATGTCGGAATCGGCTATAAGCAGTAGATCCCGGTCTCATTAGCCCTCGTGTTGCAAAAGGTAAACCGTAGCAGTCCAAACCAAACCAAACCGTTTAAATAATATATAATCGCGATTAGCCTTAAACGATTTTGGTTTGTCTTACACTTAATTATGTTTTTAGTAATCATAAGGGTTAGCCTTGATATAATTTTTGTTAACAACGAAGTGTCTCTTATTTAAAACTGTCTAATAAAAAATTTTTATGCTTCAAAAGTGAATGAGGTATGTGTGTAAAGATAATAATTTGTTCTATGTTAATTTTTTTAAACTGTTTATTTTCAAGGCATGAGAAGTCAAAAATGATATTTTTAAACAATATTTTTTTTATTTTTCAGAATTGTATGACCCTTTAAGACTTTAAAAGGAAATATTTTGACAATTTTTTCACTTAAAGCCTTATCAAACATGAACATGTATATGTTCTAAAATCAACGGTCTTTGCACAGCTTGTTTGTATACTGATAAACAAAAAGGCAGGAAAATTTTCAATCCTTTAATACAGTCAAACTTGTTTACTAGGTTCTTTTTTCTGTTCAATTTAAAAATTTTTGAAAGGAAACATTTTGACTACTTTCTTACTTCAGGCGTTATCGCACTTCAACATATTCGTGTTGAAAAAGGTTTAGATTCTGTTTAGGATATCTTTTACCGTTACAGATTACGCGGGTTTCTCAGGTGATAGAAAATTTTCAATCGATTAAAGAAGTTATTGCAAAATAACCTGAACTAAAATAAACAGGCTGAACATTTTTAGCTGTACTTTTACAAGAAATCTGTACATTTTTCTCCCGTAAAAGAAAATATAAACTAACACTTTGATGTGTGATAAGTTCTTGAAAATACTCGAAATAGATTCAGCTATGGGGAATATTGATATTTAAGTAGATTTCTTAAGATTGAAACTTTTTACATTACTTGTTTTACTTTGGTGAAGTAGGTAAAAATATTGGTGTCGATTAAATGTTCACTCCTCTTTTTTTTCTTCGTTTTAGGTGCGTGGCTGTGGCGACTAATACGGATTCATTCTAAATCAATCCGAAGAAAGCTTACGTGTATGTGGAAATCTCATTACAGTGTTTCCTCGTCACTTCACGCTTCATGTTTTGTGGCTCCAGTGCTTCGTGTGTATTTCCAAAATATTCATCAATAAATAAAAATGAAAAAATACAACTATGTTGGCAGCAACATTGCGGAAAACAACGTTGTTTCATGGTAATGCGTGAGACAAAAGAATCCCTGCATGTCAAACAAAGAGATGAGTTGACTCAGAGTACATACCACGGGCTCTTGAGATGAAAATGTCTGTAAGAAGAAAATAAAGAGGAAGACGAAGAACAAACTGAAATGCATGGCCTTACACTGGAGAATCTGCAACAATTGATGGCAATAATTTGCACAAGACATTGACTATAATATCGTCCGAGCTGTCGAGTTCAGCAATCCCTTTAACAGGGTTATGTAATTGTACAGGGAAATTTTGAAGGAAAAGGAAAAACAAAAACAACAATTACCCGTCACCATGTTTCTCTTCAAGGTAAAACTCGCTGGTTCTACCGTTAGCACTTCCAGCAAAAGAGTCTTAGAGTGAGCCTAAAACTTTAACGAGTCAATTGAGAGCCTCTTCTCCGCCACCCAACAAGACTCCTCGCCTCTCTAAGAAACCAATATTGATTAATGTTTATTACTATATAAGGTTTTGTTATTAACCTTATTAATTAGCACTGACACGTTTAAGTAAATACGTATACGGTTGTAATTTTTGTCTTAAATGTGTAAAGTACAAGTAATGTTTACATATTTAAAACATTCGTGTACCCGCATACATGAAAATTCCTAGGGAAAATGCTACTTCACCGGTTTTTAGCTTTCGAGGAACGTAACCGCATTAACCGCGAAGAATGAGGGATCACTGTACATGTGAAGTGGTTGAATGGTTAATTATCCCTTTGACCAAATTTTACCTTTTGAAGTTAACCTTTAGATAAAATTACTTATAATAACTACTGTTTTTCCTATTTTATCCTATTTCGATAATTAGAAATAAAAAACGATTCTAACATTACTTTTAGTAAAAATTATTTTTACATTATGTAAAATATTCGAAAAGTACAGTACTGAATATTGTGACATCGCTACACCCTATTGGCTTCACAAAGAGGTTTTGTTAAAGCCCAGGCTAAGACGACTTTCTGTCTGGGTTATTGACGCTATACTATAAAAGATTTTCGCTTCGTCAGGCCTTGAGATGTCCTAGGTGATTAGAAGGTCGGACGCGACACAAAACGTCTGTCTGTGAAGCGACAACGAAAGAACCAATCCGAGGCTAGCAGGACGGCGACGTGAGAAGGAAATGCCAATGGGAATAGGCGAAAAGTGATGTCAGGTGGCGCGCGTTTTCGCCGTAGAGAGATTCCAGCCGAGAACGAGCGGAGGCGACGATTTATCGAGGTTGATTTTTTTGAGAGCATTACTCCAGTTTTCTGTGGGACTCATGGAGTCCCAATTGTACTTCCGTACAACGGTTTATCAGTCGGTATCTGACTGTAGATTGTTTTTTAGGTTCGCCTAGAACCTGGAACTTTTAGGTACGTATCAGCTCACCTGAGCCCTATGATTTCCATTTATAAAATTTGTAAATAGATTATATTTAATCAAGAATAAAAGTTGTTATTGTTATAAGTTGTACGTCTTGTCACAACCACTTCGACACCCACAAGCTACCCGAGGATCCAGTGACGTTACAATATATTATAATTTATAAGTGAGAAAACAGCTAATTAATAACATTTAGCGAAATATAAAAAAGAATAGAATTGAATGTATTCTAATTTAACCACTTAACAGTTTCTTTTTTTTCACGAATTCGATCCAAAAAATGTCGCTTTATTTTATTGCATGTTTCTGTTCATTTTGCCTTTGTAAGCTGGAAAATGTTATTAAAAGTAATATTTCGGATTATTAAGCATGTATAACAACTTTCTACAAAAAAATAAAGTAATATTTTTCCTGGAAGTTGCCTTACATATACAAATATTTTCCATACCATTGTCTTACAATGTCTTACAATGTTGTCTTACATATACCATTTCCATACCAAAAATACAAATATTTTCCATTGCCATTATACACAATTATATTCGAATGCAAATACTACAAGTACATTTACTTAACCTGTTTTTTCAAAGATCAGATTTAGTAAGATAAATATTGAAAGAGGGCAAGAGGTATAATCCAAAGTCACAGTCCAGACAAAAATACCTAGTCTCATTTCTAATTCTTTTGCCGCTGTCATTTTTTTCAGTGAACACACATAGCACTGATTTGCAGATTTTAGTGTTTTATGTATGTGTAAGTACCTCTAAAAAGCCTCCCTGTGTCAGTCTTCCAAAAACTTCAAGCCAAAGTCAAGCCAAAATCTCAAAGATAAAAACTCGTGGAGTAATGCAAAACCTATCAGAAAGCCCGTGCTTTTAAACCAAACAGAATACATTTCGAAAAAAATTTGTGGACATCTATAAGACTAATTTGACATTAAAAATACAAAAGATACTGCTAAAATAGTGAGAATAACAAAGAAAATCAGATTGCCCGTACGCCGTACGGGCAAATCATTAAAGGCACGGTAACCGCGTCCGTTCGGTATACGTGCAAAACAGGCAAGGGGTTAAGTGAGAAAACAGGTATCGCATTACAGACTTTTCTTTTCATATTTCTTTTCTTGAAAGAACAGTACCCTATAAACTTCTAAAGTATTTCATTTCCGTATCATAACTTCAATATAGTGCCATAGTAAGATTATTTAAAAACTTGCTTCTCTACTCACGAAATGTTGCAGATTGGATACTGTTGGGACATTGGATACTGTTTCGGAACATATATTTATAGAATTTCTCAACTTATGCTCAAAGATAATTATCTTAAAGTTAGCTATCATTCATTTTTGAAATAAGATTTTGAAGGAATATTGAAGAAAAAAGACTGTGGCGACAATATCCGGGTTAAAGATATCCGGTTAAGAGACGTGAGAAGATGTCACATGTCTCTTAACCCCTTGACTGTGACGCCCAAAATCAGTTCAGGGAAAGCAGATGCACTTATTTTGGAATGCCTGACGAGTTCCAGCAAGAGAAAAAAAACAGTATTTCAATTCCGTGAAGCCCGAAATAGGTTTGTCCAATGCATTATATTTAATTTTCTATTTTCCCAGTAGATAGATATACTTTCCCTCGAAAAGTTTTGCGCCATTTGTGGCTATTTCTCGGATACTGTAAAGGATTTGTGAAATTCAAAGGAATCCAAGGGACATGGAAATCATGACAGTTCATAAAGAAAATAAAATTGTTGTATTACTTTATTATATTAATTCAGAAAATTATGTCATTTGATTTATTTTGTTGTCATTGAGCAAAAATGACTGTAATCCACTAACATTTCCTATATATGCGAAAATATTGAAAATAGTAGTTATTTCGTTTAAATTGTTTAAATTATCTATTTCTAACATTTTAATGATAATATCAAACAAAATTTAAAATAAAATTCCTTTTTTTGCAAGTTTTCTTAAATACATTCCACGGGCAAGGAATTCATTAAAGGTGAGACAAAAACTGACATAGTTGTCAATATCGTAAAGAAAAAGAAATTCCTAACTATTTAATTACTGTACAGAATATTGTGTCTTATAAACGAATTCTCCATTTCATAGAAGAGAAAAAAAATCTCGCATATAAATTTAACCAAAAGTCTTATATTACCTATGGTTTATTAGGAAATTGTATATTGTGCTGCAAAGCACCTCTAACATAAGAAAAATGTTATTTTGTTAAAGTAAACACTTGCGTATCTTAAAGGGCAATACATCGCAGACAGTGCGGAATATTCCTTATGACATATTGCATAAAGGATAGAGAATTTTGTGCAGAGAACTAAGAATAATTTCTGAGAAAAGCTTAAGAATTCACTGTAGTTTTTAATATGTATTACTTTTCTTTTTTGTTGTGCTTTACATTTTACAGCTTCACAAATACCCCAATCGGTGAACTTGTAACTATTTTTTTATATGATTTTACCTCCCATGTCTCTATACCAATTTTCTCTCTCTAACCTATACCATTCTATGTTTCTGTTATATCTATAATTATAGATTACTAATCTCTATATCATGGCGTACACAAGGGACACGCTTCTTGCAACCCCATAATGTATTTTTCTATACTCTGTATAAAAAAGAAAGTTATAATGGACTATGTCATTTTAAAGAAAGTGAATTGAAAATTAAACAAATGTCGGTATACAAATATATACTATTTCTTTTCCTTTACATTTTTTTCATCTACAGAAAGCCAAATTTGGCGATATATTGCCAAATTTAGGGACATTCTTGATGACATTATTTGAGTTCATTAAAGGTGACTAAGGCAAGTAATATATGTTCGGGGTCACAATGTCCTCCAAGTTCTCAAACGATAACTTTCGGGGTAACAGGCCAAGCCTGGGGGGGGGGTCTTCTACTTGGTCCCTGCTTCTAAATTATTTCGATCCAACGGGGTAATGTTACTTGCGTTTGTAGCATACTTTAAGTTACACGTGCTCCTCGGGTGGTGCTAAATGGGTGACAGCTTCGCAGCCTTGTATTGGTATAAATGCATATAGTCTTGTATTTTTAGCTGCGTAAGGAAAGAATGACATTATTTAAACAAAATAGTGGTCACATTAAACTTAGTTCCGTTACTCAATTTTTTTAATATTTATTCGTTTTCGTAACTCAATTTTCTTAATACAGGTGAGACTAAAAATGAAATACTCATTAACATCGTGAACAAAAATTAATTTCTAACCATCGAAGTATTGTGACAGATTACTATGCATTATAAACGAATACTACATTTCTGAAAAGAACAAAATTTTCTCGCGTGTAAATATAACCATAACTTTTATACTACCCCTGCTTTAATATGTTTTAAAGGATATTTACTAAATGTCGAACACTCCTGTTTTTCTTTCCGCTTCAACAAAACTGATACCAGAAATTCTCAGGTAATTTTTTCCTGTTCTTTATTCTTTCGCCCATAACATTACCGCCTAACAATCTCCTGCTGTTAATTTATAACATTATGAAAGAATCGCGTAACAGATAATGGGCTTTACTCTGTTACTTAATATGCCATTTGTGCTTAAAAAAGTGAGATATTTCAGTTTACTTTAGAGATTTTATTTTTATGACTTAATTATTCCTTAATAATCCCCGCAGTGTTTTCTTTATACTTTTCTCAAATATTCTAATATTCCATCAACTATGTATAAAAGATTAATGTAGAGAGGGGAAAGAATGAAAATTCTTGTTTCTCACAAAGAGTTCATTCAATAACTTTTATCATTTAGGGTTGTTATTGACTGAAATTTCCTTTATTGTAAAATAGTGAATTATATCCTATATTAAAAAGAACCCTTTTAGTTAATAGAATCGTTAAAATTTAATAGTTGTATAGTTTTGTTTAAAAAATGTTTTTTGTTAAATCGACTGCAAGCAATATATTTGCTAGAACTTGTCAGTAAAATTCATCCTAGTCTGCCATATAAAATCCCCTATATAATAAGAGCCTAAGTTGTCTGTCCGTCATCTGTCCGTTTGTCCGCGAATTTATGAAGCGGTTATACCTGGAATGGATAAAGGCATTCATATTTTATTTTTGATGAGTTAGGGTTAGCAAAATTCAAAGCGAGTTCGAAAACATTCGAAATCCACCCCTTCCCCACTTTTCGAGTGTTTAATGCAATTATTTCAAGCTCTGTTGTCCCCGTTTAAGAGCAGCCGTTTATATTTACCAACTTATCACATAAATAGGTAAAAGTAGCATTTTTTTCTAACATTATGACGTCATTGATTCAACCATCGGCTTCAATCATTTCTTATTTTAAATTATTTAAATATCGTCTGCATTATTTTTATACGTTTTATCACTGAACTTAGATATTGCGTAAATAATTTTCTTTTATATTTGGCTTAAATAATAGATTAGGTACATATGTGCTAATTTTAAATTTAATCATCAATTATTTTTTGTTGCAATGAAAATTTTATCACTGGTATTAACAACAAATTCTTTTCATAAAAGTCTAGGAGTCTATTTCACGGACTAATAAATATCTAGCGTTTAAGTTATATATCTTTGAAAATTAAGAAGTTTGTTCGTTTGTATGTTTGTTTTTTATACATAACCACACGGTTTGCAATCGATTCGCTAAATTTTGGACATCATATATACCACCAAATAATCACTGTCAATATTAAAACCTATGCTGCCCATTCTATCATGTAATATGACAACATAAATCAATGTTGGCAACTAACATGCGGTCAATAAAGATAAACAAATTATTGAGGGTGTACCACATAATTCTCAGCCAAAAAACAAACCATTTTTTTACCTGTCTTATAAGGTACTTTACAACTCTAGAAAATTAAAAATTTTACTGATCCCGCTATATGACGGGCTATATGCTAGTACGATAATAATGTATAAAGATATAATGTTGTATTTTTAAATCAAGCCAGTTGATCATTATCTTATCTTCTTAAGCTTACAATCTTCATTAGGATACAAAATCTTTATTCTGATAGCCTTTTTTTAAATTCATCGTAATATAAAAAGTTCTGGCCATTGTAGAGTAACTTTTTTACAGTTTATATATGTAATTTTCACAAAATGGGAAAGGAGTGAAAAAATTAAAATTTCACATACCCAGAAAATATTTTTTTTAAATATGTAAATTGGAAACTAATTTTTATATTTACAAGGACCTACGATGGATAAAACCTATAGGGTAGGGTAAAAAAGTTCCCGGAATATGTCAATTACAAATTATTAAAAAATAGGACATAAATCATATGCATTTGGTATTCAAAGTGTTGTCCTACTGCATCAACACACTTGTTCAAGAATTCGTATAACTGTTCAAAACATTCTTGTTCGTATAAATGTTTAAAACATTTTTTAAAGATCCATTAGCTGCTTCAATCAGCTCATCTGAATCCACAAAATGTTACATATTCAAACTTATTTTCAGTCATGGAAACGGTGAAAATCTATTGGTTCTTGGTCGGGAGAATATGAAGAGCATTTCAGAGTGGTAACACTCTTTCTGGAAAGGTATATTTTTTACAATCAGAGCACGATGCGTGGAGCATTGTTATGTAAAAGAAACCAGTCGTTTGTTGCTCCTTTTTCAGGTGGATTTCGTCTGATTGTACTAAGCAGTCGTTTAAGGATCTTCAGATGAAGTTCTTTATTTACAGTTTGACCTCTATGAATAAATTCGTAATGAACCGATGACACCATCGCAATCGAAAAAACCCCTAAAATCACTTTCCCTCGGATTTTGCCCAAGCGAAGTTTTTCCTTCCTTAATGACATTTTTACTTGATATCGACTTGACTGGCGTTTAGTCTAAGGGTCGTAAAGAAAGTATCATGTCTCATTACCTGCCACGATTTTCTTCAAGAAGATGTCATCATTATTAGCCATACTAATTAAATCCCTGGACATGTTCAATCTCCTTTCTTTTTGTTCAGCTAAAACATTTTTGAAACCATGTACAAGATTGCTAGAAAAGAATAGAGCAGCCAGAAAATTATTTTAAGATAGACATAATTTATTTGGTTAATTTTTTAGCATAAAAATATCATTAAATGTATATGTCATATAAATTAATTCCAATCCGTTTAATGTTACATTGTTTAGAAACAAGTCCATGATGTAAAGTATGATCATCTCAGTTATATTACCACTAAATACCATGTTAACACTATTGATTAAATTACGTTCAAAGGTGAAATATTCTTCGTGAAAACATTGAATGAGTAGCGTTTAGAATCTATTAAGTGATAAGAATTAATAGCTGTACGATATGTGAAAAGCAAGTGTTTTAGATATTTTCTAGTCCCTCTGAATCAATCTTTTCTTTTATGATTTATCGTGGTCCACAGAACAAAAGAGATATTGTCTTTTTCTCTATACATACGTCTGTATTTACGAGTTGTAAGTCATAAAAAAGGGAAAAAGCAGGTATGATGGCTGGAGAGATAATACTGGGTTTTCATTTTCATCGATCACTATAGATCAAATCATATGTTGACACGATATTCTGATTGTGTTCCTTTAGTGACTGCATGATCTATTGAAAATGATATACAAAGGACGGTTTTCCAGAAATATCGAAGTCATGTATACAAAACAGTCTATTAAGTGAATTATATTTGTAATACATCTATCAAATTTAAATGTGTGTTACTAAAATAACTATGTTCCTTAAAAAAAAACACACGAAAAGAATATGTGACAACGAAGAGAGTCTTTTTTTATTGAGCACTAAACCATTGTGTATGCCTTTGTGTTTTCTTCAGTATGAATGAGTTTTCAATATTGCATAGAAAATCGTTTTCAAAAAGATTTATTAAATGATTTCAAAAGCAAGATAATTAAAAGAAAGGTAAGAAAATTTTCTGAATTATTCATTTAGAGTAAAATAAACTTTGTACATATATACAGGGAATTAAAAAATAATTAGATAATGTTTATAAATGTATATTTTAAAAATATTTGGAGAATTTGTAGCTGTGGCTTATATATTAAATTTATTATGATTCTATTTTTATATTAATAATGCTTAAAAATATATTTTGAACATTTTTGGGTATTATGTTGTTAATAGAGTTAACAGTTATTTTATTAGAAATATTTTTATGTCAATGAATTTATATAAAAAATTTTCAATTAACTAAATTAGCTAAATTTAAATTTAAATTATGTAAGTTAGATAAATTTAAATTAAAGTCATTATTTAAAAGGGAAAATTTTTTTCCTTTCTATACCTTATGCGTGTTTTTTAAACATTTTAGAATAATTTATGAAAAATAAATGTACGAGGAACGTGTTTTAAGGTAATAAATTGTGAAATCATACTGGTGAATTTTTAAAAAAATTATTAGCTCATTAAAAGAGTTAATGTGCTTAATTTCCTTACACTTAAATTTATAATCGTCTAAAACATATAACTCTGTGTTGATAATATAAAAGAAGTTTTGTAACGGTCATCATCCTTAAAATTGAGTTAATTATGTTAAATAAATCAATCGATTCGAGAATACTGTTTTTATAAAAACAAAAACTTGGAAGTAGCCTAATATTGTCTCTATTTGTATACTCACTGTAATTAGAATTGATGTTTTGCTTTTGTTTGGAAAGAATGTGAACGCTATCACATAAATAATATCAACCTTTGAGCTATGTTAACAAGTTTTTTATAAACTTATGTGGTAGCTTTGGATAGCGAAATATAACCAGGCACAGATATTCAGTATTCGGAAGTAGCAGGTAATACGATCCATTCGGTTGCCGTAAGTAGCCCCAAAGTTGATACAAAACTATATTCTAGCTATAATAAATGTATTCACAATTTAGTTCATTTTAAGTAAACACCTACTCATTATCATGCTCACACACATCCAAGATTGCGAAAGTTCTATTTTTGATCCCAGGGAAGTCCAAAACTTAAAGATCAAACAAAACCCCCAAGGTGTAATTTTCAGATGATAACAATACTTTTCATATATTTAGTACGTAAAATAGTAGAAAATAACGAAATATGTCCTATTAATATAAAAAAAGTATTTAAGCGATTTTATAAACTTTATGGAAGGCTAAAGTTAATAACGTCTTAATGGCTCTTTAAAAATTCCAAAACTCCCTGACCTACTACTATCTTTTCCTAAAACGAAAAAGTTACGTACCCACATTCTCCTTGGAGCATACATTTTTTGTACCAACACTATAAAAGATTTATGGAAAAGTTGGCTAAGATGTGAACATTGGTTGACAGTAAAGGGTACACAGGACATTAAAGAAGTTTAAGTTATTTTTACAAAGTATAATCATGAATCCAGAGGTGATTTAAGTTTAGTATATATATAATTATACATATATATATATATATGTATATATATATATATATGTATATATATATATATATATATATTTATTTATTTATACTCATAAGTATATATGTATATATATATATATAAGTAAATATATATATATATATATTTGTATACACACACACACACACACACACACATATATATATATATATATATATATATATATATAATTATACATATATATATATATATGTATATATATATATATACACACACACACACACATATATATATGTGTGTGTGTGTAATGATATTTTAAATTAAAAAAACTAACTAACGTAATGATAAGACTATTTTAAAATAATTTTCAAGTGATTTATACTTTTCTGACGACTGTCTTGTGTTCTTTCTATCAATTTGGTGAGACCGAAAACATCATAAATTAATTCCTGCTTCAATCACCCTTCTTATATAACTCTTTATATAATTAGTTTCGCTTCTCACACGTCATTGTCCCCCACGTGAGATTAACTATTAACAACACTGATTGGCCGTCTTGCACACCTATAAATTTTGATGTACAGGTTTTTCAGTGCTCAAGCCTAATACTACACTATGAGATGATGCTAAAATAAACTGCATTTCTCTTCATACAGAATTTTTTGTTTTCTCATTCGACTACATGTGGATTCGTTTAACCTTTTGATAGGCTAAATTGTCACACACACACACACACATATATATATATGTATATATGTATATATATATACATATATATGTACATATATATATATATATATATATGTATGTATATATATATATATATATACATATATATATATATATATATATACATATATACATATATATATATATATATATACATATATACATATATATATATGTACATATATACATACATGTATATATATATATATATATACATATATATACAAATACATATGTATATATATATATATATATATATATATATATATATATATATATATATATGAATATATATTATACAATTATAAATATAAGGATTGCTACATTGATTTTGAGTTGAAAATAGAAAAATCCTGTATCTTCAAATTTTTAGAATCCTTTGGACAAAATTTTGCATGGTGATTCAGATGAATCCTAGGCAAGGATTTAGGAAATTCAAATTATGGGTTGGTCAAAAGGGTGGAGAGATAGATGACTTTTTTTTAAATAAATAATATAACATTTGTGCACTTTATGACTTTAAAAATACACATTTAGTAATAGTACTCTGAGATATACATAATTTTACAAATTATATTATCCTAGACAATAAGAAAAATTACTTTAATTTTTCCGCTTCCTGAACGTAATGATATACATATTTACGTCTGACACTCAAGTGTTGGAAAAATAAAAAAAGTTATGCTTACAGTGGATGCATTCGTCATTTGTTTTGTCCTAGTGCTTCATAGGAAGAAAATGTTAAACTACCATGTATTGCCCCATTTCTTTTTTCCCGGATGGCCCCATTATGTCTTCACTTTTTTCACGGAACACTTCCCTAATGACAGTTAACTCTTAAAAAATAAATCTCAAATTAACTTTCTAAATATTTAACGACTCTTTTGTCTCTAAGCAGCTTTCCGACCTCGACTTTTTTTCTCAGGCAAGAAAAATTTGGTCATAAAATGAATCTATTAAAGCGATTTTTAAATCTTGTATTTATTAATACACTATTCTCCCTGAAACTTTTGTTATTTAGTTAATAATGCAAGCTCGTCCAGTTCTAGATAATGGAAACAAAGCGAAATTTGGTGGAATATTTTGATTGCGTTATCAATTTAGCTGGACGTCAAGGATTCTGCGAATATTTGTTTAGAAAGTAATCCACTTAAGGGGAGGCGTCACTTTTAAAACTTAAAAAATTTGATTTTTTTTTTACACTGTTAAAAGTGCTGTATACTTCTGAACCATTTAAAATAAACCCCATCGAAATATTCTATTTAGAACCTGTAAAATAATATAAACTTTCTATTGATTGTCATAGCTGTTAAGGAAACTCGCAAAACTTTAAATGCGTTTCACTGAAAATTGTGTTTTTTCAACTCGCGTGCACTGTAAATAAAAAAGCTATTGCATATATTCATTTGAAAATTTCCACGTCAATACACCCTGGACTTAAGCTGAGATTTCACCTACTTATTTTGTTGCTGTTTATTTCACTTAGTATTTATGATATTTGAGCTGCGATTGCTCAATCAGATAAAGACAATGTTCTCGTAACTAGAGGGTTGCGGGTTCGGAGCCCGATCCGTCTTAAGATCCACCATGTTCGTTAAAGGTGACTGGGGCACGTAAAATATATACGTGGTCATAATGTCCTCCAAGTTCTATCTGGGGGTGGCAGACAAAGCCTATGGGTATTCTGCTTGGTAACTGCTTCTAAATTATGAGGATTCACTTGAGCAAGAAGTCGTACTTTCACCCTAGCGCTGCTCATTATAACGAAAGGCTCACCATTTTGCATTGGGAAAACTCCCCTTTTTCAGAGCACACGCTAAATCAGCTGATTAGAAATCCCACCTGTTGTCCAGTTTACAATAGCGTGGCGTTGCAGAGTCTGAGATATTGACAGTTGGATTGAATAGGCGTTACACCCCTAATCGGTCACGTTAATGATTCTTTGGAAATTCTGGAATCGGGACAGCTAGCGAATGAGAATTCAACTAAAAAACTAGCTGTAACCTTAGCTGGAATTCTAAGGTAACTGGAATCATAACAGACCAAAAAACGGTTGGCGGGACCGTAACTGATACTCAGGTATAAAAAAGGCCTAGAATTTTGCGACTAGGGGCTTTTCGACATTTCCTTACGTAAGTGGTTTGACCTCCTGGTGGTTTTCGAGTCTTTTGACTGGAGTCAGCTTTTTAGTGATTGCGTTCGGGAGAATCGTAAAGTCCGCTCATATAAGGAGCGATAGGGTTTCAAATACCAATTAAGATAGATCGGGTTGCACTGCACCCGGGAAGAGCCCACCCCCATTTGTGAGATTATTTAATCTTATATTTTCCCGACTATGATCATCGTGGCAATTCAGTGCTAGCCGAAAATCCTCTACATGTCTACTTGTTTTGGGGAGAATTAGAATCCCGTTGTACATATAACCGTACTTACTCCAAAAAGAATAAATGTAATTTCCAATTTTATCGTGACTGTGATCCTTCTTCACGCTACCTCTTCACCCGAGAACATTGAAATCGTCACATCATTAATACAAGTAGTGTATGGCTCAATTGTGCTTGGTTTGACGAAGTGCATAAAAAACAATACATTTTCATTCGGATTTTATCACACGTCATTAAAATTATCATTTGCCTTTAAAGTTTTTAAGGCTGTTTCCCGACGATCACTAGTAGTGTAAAAATCCATTATATTGATATTTTATCGCTACATAGAATTTTGTTAAAAACTGAATTTGTGATTACTATATTTCTTCAATCCTAAAAAAACAGTAGTAAGACAGTAAAAATTCAATTTTTTCTTAAATAGATCCTAGAGTGTAATTCAAAGGAGGTGCACAGCTAGATGTAACAAACCTTAATATAAATTACAACATTCCACGGCTAGTCGCTTTTAAGTTATGGGAGATAAATTAATAAGGGCTTACATTCGTTATAATGAAACTAGTAAAAATTATTAAAGAAAAAATCAAATATATATATTAGTAACCTTCTTTATTGGAAAAGCTGTAAATCATCTTCCGCTTTTGCAACGGACAAAAGTCAGTTCAGGAGAGTAAGATGCTTACAATGATTTCACTTTCGATTTATTAAAGGGAGCGAGATTTATTATTCCTGATGGTTCTCTTTAAGACGATCAACGCAACCTTTCCCCAATATTCGAGTATAGACTGGCTCACGAGTTTGACTATTAGAAGTAGTATTTAAAACAACACCAACATATATGAAGGACGTATTTCTAGACAGGGTTTCAGTAATTCTGGACCCTTGTTGAAATGTAAAAATGTATTCATTACAAGATTTTAAAAACTTATTAATTTTGTGTTAATCACTACTTTTTACAGCAAGTGTTGAAAGATCAGCTTTGGATAATACTGAAGAATAAGGTGCCTTTTGGCAAATTTGGAGAAATTATTGGCGATGGTTACTAAAACACAAAGAAATTCAATCCGAACATCGTATCCCTTTCTTTCTGGGCGACTTTAACTGATGTAGAGTCCACAATGTAATAGAATTAATTATATGATTTTAATTAATTAACCAAAACCACTTAGAAACTGGACATTTATATTTATAGGCAATTAATCTCTCAACAGTTTACTAAGACGACGGCTCCAAATTATTAAAAATTTGCCTTAGTCAACCATTAAGGGTTCATTATACCTAATTTTTTTAAAGCATTACTCTCATTTAATATAAAAGAAATGGGTTCCATCAGGCGAACGTAAGACAAATTTAATATAAATTTATTAAATATAGATATACATTGTTTGAACACGGGGAGATCAGGGGAAAATGTTAGGCTACCATGTTCAGAGTTTTATCGCCAAGTTGGCTGGCGCACCCTGATCTTCAGTCAAACCTCAACCTTGAAAAGATACAATAAGGTTGCAAATATAAAAAGATGCAATGAAATTACGTAGTGTTGCTGATCTGATTTACGAAGCATTTATGTATGCATGCAAAACTATGTATGTATGTAGGTAATATATCAAAATTATTTAACTTTAATATTGCCTTAAAAACCTCCTCTCTCCCATTCTAATTAATTTAAATCTTTTTACCAGCCTCTAATTTAATCAAAGGAGTATTTTCCACTTAACATTCTTCCCAAAGCTTTCTATCCAAAAAATGCAAACTTTCTGTCTATTCAGCACATTTTCCAGCTGTCGGGGGCAAATGGTTTCGCGTTTTTACTGATTTTGCATTTAATTCGCTTATTAAGTTTTTTTACAGTGGAAAAATTGTAGCTGCTCTGGAATAAAGTTTCCATTAGACTGGTTCCGTTATCTTCAATGTCGGCCCGACTTCATTTTTATTACTGTTAGCTGTTGAGCTTTCTCCTTGTCCAGAAGTTTATAAAAAATGGATTACATGTATATACCTGCTTTGTATGTGTGTGCAATAACATTTTTCTGAATTTAAAAGTTTACTATACTTTGGATAAGACTTGGCCCAACCCCGAAAAAAAATGTGGCTACGTCAATGACATTTGTGCTCTTATGTATAAATATATAAGTCCAAAAATGTTCTTCCCGATAAAATCTATAATTCTGTACATATCGCAGTGAAATTTTAACTAAGAAGCCTATTGAACATCTTTTAAAAGATATGTACAGATTTACAGAAAAATTTTCATAGTTGAAATTTGAAAATTTCGTTAATATGATAAAACATTCTACGAACACTTTGTAGAAGGATATTGAAAGTGGCTGCAGAGATTTAGAAAAGAATAAACAATGAAGGAAATGTCTGTTGGAGCCATAAAAGAGATTAATTTTGTTCCAAATGGGTCTGTTTTTTTCACCATTGTCAACTTCATATTAATAGGATGTGATATAAACATATGATACAAATGTCAAAAGCTGTCGTTGATGGGAAAGTGAATAAGATAAATTGTCCCGTCTTAAAAGGAGTAAAGAATTCCTTCTCCAAGCAGATTATCACTTAATAAGGATTAAAAAAAAAATTTTTTTTATTCTCTTCATCACACACACGCATATATATATGCGTGAGTGAGTATGCATGAATATACCTACGATATTATATATATATATATATATATATAAATATACATATATATACATATACATATACATATACATATATATACATATACATATACATATGACATGGACTAGTGGTTAAGGTATGGAAGACACATTTGATTTCATATATAAAAACGCCTTTATTGTAATCCTTCTGTCCATGACTATGCCATTTAGATAGACTTTGTTCTCATATTTTGCCACGACAAGCGTGGAGGATGTTATCAGCCCCAAATCCCGCTCAGAACTGTCTCTTTTGGCGTTGCTACCTAAGCAAAATCCCTATGTCTATATCCGCGTGAGGATGTATCTTTCTCTTATTACATTGTCGTTAATGAGTTCTAAATATTTTTAATTATAACTCGCTTAATTCTTCATCCCCATTTTTAAACCTGACTTATGTATATATATATATATATATATATATATATATTATATATATATATATATATATATATATGTATATATGTGGGTGTAATATATATGTCTTTGTGTGTGTGTGGTGTATATACACTGTCTACCAATAAGTATTTAGACACATGTGTTGGATAAGAGAAACTAACTTTTTTCAAAATCAGTAGTTGGTAGAGCCTCCACGAGAGGCAATTACAGCGTGAACACTTCGGGGCATACTTTCCAACAGTCTATGTATTACAGATAGTGGTATTGTCTTGAACTGGGCTTGGAGTAGACATGCAAGTTCCTTCACCGATTTTGGACGGGTAGAGCACCCCTTAATTCGGCGATCCAACTCGTCCCAGAGGTTCTCGATAGGGTTCGAGTCTGGGCTCTGGGCAGACCAGTCCATTCGATGAACTCCATTGGCACCTTACAAAGCCTTGGTTAACCTGGAAACATGACAACTGGCTTGGTCGTCTTGAGAGTAACAGGGGTCCATTATTTCGCTATATGTGTTTGTATTACCTGAAACAAATTTCAATATCTACAAACAATATATGGTTACTCATATACCATAACATGGTAAAGACTTTACATAGGGTTTCACTTTATTTTTATATCCGAACGATGCCTGAGTAGGTGAGATACTACTTCTCTGTACTAGAATTCATCGTTTAGAATCTGACTATAAACATGGATGTTTGTAGTCATTCGTATCTGACAATAAGTTATAGGGTCATGGTCTCATTTGACCTCGTACAGAAAAACAGAAGACATTAAATCTTAAAAAAATCAACCATCCTCCCTCTTCTCGTTTACTTTTTCGAATACTATTCTACATAATGTTAACTATCATTATAGTTTCATTATAATTAATACAGATCCCAGTCAGAAATAGTATCAATTAAGCATCAATTAAGTATCAGTTAAGTATCAATAAATTATTTAAGTATAAATTAAGTATCAATAAAATTAATTAAGTATTAAGTATCAATTTTACTGCCATTTTTGTATTTAGTAGCATCGAATCAATACAAGTATTCTACTTTTACAATCTGGCAGTGATAATAGAATTTTCATTTTTGGAGTCTCAAATACAAGAAACCGTCCAAGGTAATTTTAAATTAAAGCTGATATAACGTGAATTATACAAACTTTTCCCTTTCTCTTACTTATAATTGCAAGCATATACAACATGAAAAATTCAGAAAATCTTATGAAGTATTCTCTGTACTTTAGATCATTATAAAGTAACTATTTTACCTTTTACAAGCTAGAGTAACTAATTTAAAACAAATGAGAAAACTGTAAGTGCATTCGGAACATATTTTGGTAATACATTGAAATATCTGCCTCGAAATGCAATTAGAAACAACTAAGAACCCTCAGATGGAATCTGTGCATTCGGGAAAAAATGCTAGTAATTAAAATAGGCACGTGATGTAATTTGCAGTAAAAACTACTTAAGATGTGCTTCATGAAGATGAAACATGATGTTAGAAAATTCGAGTATTTCCGAAATAATGTAATTGATCCAAAGAAAAAAAGTTATTGCTAAAGATAGGACTAACATAAAATCAGAAATATTAAAATTTACAGAACTTATCTATACTTGCAGCCGAAAGAAACTATACGTTGAAGGCAGTATTTTTATTGGTGATTTTTCTCGATAATCTTAATTTGTTTCGGAATGGAAACAGGTAATAAAATTTTGTTCTTATTTGTTCATTGATATTCAGGACTCCAGATGTTTTTCTTTTATTTTTTATCGCGAGTATCAGTAATCTTGAAAGGCTTCTCCGGACACCCGGTTGTTTTTTTCTGTAAATTTGTCTAGAAATAGGCTTATAACATGCATATACATGCATATATAAATACATATTTATACACATGTTCACACACACATACACACATTTATATAATATATCGAAGTTATTAACCAAAAATAGCTATTTAAAACTCTCCCTTTCCCCATCTCACTCTTTCATATCAAAATTCCCAATTGAAAATCTCAGATTTGAAGGAGTGTTCACAGACTTCAAATCTTTTTACCCGTCTCCAAAATCAACACTAAAATAAACGCTAATTTTCTGTCCACTGGCAACATTTTCGAGCATCGAATCAATACAAGTATTCTACGTTTACAATCTGTCAGTGAAAACAGAATTTTCATTTTTGGAGTCTTAAACAGAAGAAACCGTCCAAGGGAATTTTAAATTAAAGCTGATATAACGTGAATTATGCAAAATTTTCCTTTTCTCTTACGTATAATTTCAAGCATATACCGCATGAAAAATTCAAAAAGTCTCATGAAGTGTTCTCTGATCATTCGTAAAAAGTAACTATTTTACCTTTTAAAAGTTAGAGTAACTAACTTAAAACAAAATGGGAAAACTTTAAGTGCATTCGGAACATATTTTGGTAATACATTGAAATATCTGCCTCGAAATGCAATTAGAAACAACTAAGAACCGTCAGATGGAATCTTTGCATTCGGGAAAAAATACTAGTAATTAAAATAGGCACGTGGTGTAATTTGCAGTAAAAACTGCCTAAGATGTGCTTCATGAAGATGAAACATGATGTTAGAAAATTCGAGTATTTCTGAAATAATGTAATTGATCCAAAGAAAAAAAATATTGCTAAAGATAGGACTAACATAAAATCACAAATATTAAAGTTTACAGAACTTATCTATACATGCAGCCGAAAGAAACTATACGTTGAAGGCAGTATTTTTATTGGCGATTTTTCTCGATAATCTTAATTTGTTTCGGAATGGAAACAGGTAATAAAATTTTGTTCTTATTTGTTCATTGATATTCAGGACTCCAGATGTTTTTCTTTTATTTTTTCATCGCGAGTATCAGTAATCTTGAAAGGCTTCTCCAGATACCCGGTTGTTTTTATTGTAATTTTGTCTAGAAGTAGGAGTATAACATACATATACATACACATATAAATACATATTTATACATATGTCCACACACACACACACGTATATAATATATCACAGTTATTAACCTAAAATATCTATCTTAACTCGTCTTTTTCCCCTTCTCACTCTTTCATATCTAATTTCCTTAATTTAACCCTTTTAAGGACAGTGATTTCACAGAGAAACCACCTGATAATACCTTTTCTCTATTTTAAACACCTGAATTTTTTCTCTGTTTTTGACACTTTAAACTATAAATAGCTGGTATCACTACAATTAATTTATTTCTCTTTGAAATATACTTTTTTGAATTTGCTTTACATGGAAGAATTGAACTCTGGAAGAATCAACAGTTCGATTTTCTTCATGCTGTCATATGAAAATACTTACCCAAAATATTACTTATAAATTGTTTAGCTATTTATTAACTATATTATTTTATTTATTCATTGCTCTACAAATTTAATTAGTTTAATAAAG
>CM063501.1:175773741-175796241 GCA_032207245.1 Pardosa pseudoannulata
ATACACAGCTGTGGAATATATTTCCAAGAAGAAATTAGATGCAGCTGTTGACTTCGAGTTTTAGTGGGGACCCCTGCGGAGGAGTTATAGATCACGGAGTGACACAAGTTTAACGGTCAAGCCCAGAGAGGGATGTAGCCATGAGTTATGGGGTCAGAGGCTAAGCATAAATATCAACTTTCACCAAAAGGGTCATTTTAATGATCCCACCTGCACTCCAGAAGGGGGTGCAGATGTAGGAAAATATCACAAGAAAAAAAAGGGGCGTTAGACCGATGTGAAGTGTTGTGAAAGAGAGTGAGAAAAAGGAGTCAAAGTCGCGATTCAAGAGCGGCTGGACATCGAAATCCCGTGCTTGCACGACCACACCGACATCCTGTAAGCCTGAACGCCCGTACCGACACACATCATCATGACAGCCTCAGTCTGCTTCCCTGTAATTACTAGAGGTAAACTTGATAATTATTCAAAATCATTACTTTGGGTCTCAAAATCTTTTGATTAAGAAATAACGTATAAAAACAAAAAATAAAATATGTATAATGATAAACGTCGAGTAATGAATGTTATATATATTAATCCAGAAATAATGTTCGTAAATAATGAGTGTAGATAATAAATGTTTAGTTCAAGTATAAGGTATTATATTTTTACCGTGTTTCCCCTTTGAGAACCAACACTGGTGTTAGTGTTGTAATTACATTGCGACAACGTTGTTGTGGTTTATCTTCAAACTGTCTGATGAAATCAGATAAGATCATCAAACCACTGACCCAAAGGAATTCAAGGAAAAGAAGGGTGGACGAATATATATCTTCTGTGGAAAGTCCCACACATACAAGGATGTGCTTTTTTTATTGTGTTTTTATTTTTCAATTTAGCCACATATATTGTGTGTGTATTGACATGCACTATTTTACGTTATTTTATTTGTCGTATATTTTTATTTAAAAAACTATATATAAAACGTGTGTATAGACTGCGTATATATATATATATATATATATATATATATTGATATATATATACACGTTTATACATGCATATAAATCTATATATATATATATATATATATATATATATATATATATATATATTTATATATGCATATATATGTATATGTATGTAATATATCAAAATTATTTAACTTTAATATTTCCTTAAAAACCTCCTCTCTCCCATTTTAATTCCTTAAAATCTTTTTTCCAGCCTCTAAATGTCTTAATCAAATAAGCTTCCTCGATTTAAAATTCTTTCGATACATTTCTCAAAGCTTTCTGTCCAATAGATGTAAATTTTTTGTCTATTCAACCGTTTTCCAGCTGTCGCCGGCGAATGGCCCCGCGCTTTTTCTGATTTTAACACTTAAATTCGCTGACTAAGTTTCTTGTGCCTTTTGAAAATTCTTTCTGTCTTCTCTCTTGGGTGCATCTCTGTTCCAGCAGAGTGATTTCTTGTGTTTTTCTTTTGTCTGTTGTTGACTCTTAAAGATGTCCGTTTTAGCAGCTTTGAAATAAAGTTTTAACTAGACTTGTGCAGTTCTCTTCAATGTGGTGAGACTGCATCGTTCGTTATTACTGCTAGCTGATTAGGCTTCTCCTTGCCCAATAGCCCGGGCAAGTAAAAATAATAGGGCTAGCAGTTTTATAATTATTGGATTACACACACACAAACACACACATATATATGTATATATATGTATGTGTATATATATATGTATATATATGTATATATATGTATGTATATATATATATGTATATATGTATATATATATATATATATATATATATATATATATATATATATATATATATATATATATATATATATATATATATATATATATTATATATATATATATATATATATATATATATATATATATATATATATATATGTCTTAATGCTTTTTCAGCACATTTGAGACAGCTTGAAAATACCCATGCAGAAATTTAATTATTGCAGAAGCAATACTAGTTTTCTGGGATAGTGAGATATCCGGACTGAAAAGTGCGGCCAGTTGACAAATAAGTAGTTGTTATTCCAGATTCTTCAGTGATAAAATTAATTTAAGTCAGAAAACACTCCTTTCCTTTGCCTTTTATGGCTGCGAAATTAGGTATTTCAAAATGAAAAGGGAAAAAATAGAGTGTTTCGGAAAGCTGTTTCAGATGCAAAATCTTTTATATATATATATATATATATATATATATATATATATATATATATATATATATATATATATATATATATATATATATATATATATATATATATATATATATATATATATATATATATATATATATATATATATATATATATATATATATATATATATATATATATATATATATATATATATATATATATATATACATATATATATATATATATATATACATATATATATATATATATATATATATATATATATATATATATATATATATATATATATATATATATATATATATATATATATATATATATATATATATATATATATAATATCAATATCTAAGCCCTGAATTCTATCCAAAATTTTCCCTTTTCCCTATGCATTATTCTAAATTTTAATATCTCCTCTTTATATTAACCATATTCCCCAGCCATCCAGTTTAAACGAGGATTGTTTTCATTCCTTCAGCATAACTATGACATTCTTTCTTTGATTCTCAAAGCAAAAAATGATATGGCTGGCATTTTAATTAGGAAGTTATAACTCTCTCAGGAAAAATCTGTTTTGATCAGGAATAATACTCATCTGAAACGCCATACTTTGGTAGATGTCTCTAATCAAAGGTTACTCTCGCTAAGCAATTAACTGTTGTTTCAGCATTTTCCCACGATACTAAAACACACGGATTTGGGTCGTTTCTCGCAAAAGGTTGGTATTAGAGAGAGCGTTCTGACACCGTCCGGTTCAGACGCTCTTGATTTTGTGCTAGTTTGAGAAGACAAATTAATGAATTGTGTTCGGCCACGATGACTGATGTGTTTCTTTCGAACAGAAGTTTAGCTGGACTCTTGGCAGCCCAGCATGCCCGGGCTGAGGAAAAATAATAAGGGCAATTTCAACAGAAGTTTTCAGGTGAAAATTTTGGGGCCCGGTTTGTTCCTAGCCTACATACATATACATGGGGTAGATGTATATGTATTATTTCTTTAATTTATACAAATAATAAGGGAGGGGGTAAAGTATTTTACTTGTCCAACGAGGGCAAAGTTCCCCTTGAACCTCTATAACATTTATAACTTTTTTCAGGAGTGACGGAGAGTCCGAAAAGAAGAAGAAGGGAACTAGAAAATTGGGTTCCAGAATTAGACGATTATCGCCAAAACTTGGGGCTCACTAAACTGGTAGACTGTCTCGATCTTAAACAGAACCGGTCTAAATAGCCATTGTGTGGCAAAAAAATGACACGGTATTGCTCCAGAACCACTATCTTGTTAAAACGTGTTTCTTTAACAAACATTTAAACAATAAAATCGGAAATTAGCTAGCATTGTTTAGGGAGCATTGTACTGTTAAATCATTTACGTAATTATTGTTATACATCACTTTTTGCTCATTGTTGCAAAAGAGAGTCTCTGCAACAAATAATATTCCATATACTCCATTTTAAACCAGACGGTTGTTCTTGACGGTTTAAGCGATTATTGGATTTTGATATTTATTTATAAGTTTACGAACTAATTTTTGTTTTAAAACTTTTTGTTTTGTGTAATGATAAACGTTTGAATAACATCGAATAAGTCTTAATTGTTCTAACATTGGTCTTGGATAAACATTCTTCATGAAAATTTTAACATATTGATTGCTACAGAAGGAATTTTCCTTTCTGGACATAAAATATTGATAACAGTAGAAGAAATTAAATTTTTTGTCTGTAATGATGTCTGATAGCAAAACTTTCTCTAAAATTGCCTGTGAAAATTCAGAATATTTATATGTACTTACTCTTGGTCATCCCCGAAAAACACCAAGGAAACCACGTCTACCTATATCACTAAATTCCACTAATATTTACATGGACCGTTTTTTAAACGATTGTGAACAATTCCAAGTAAGAGCTGCAGGTTTTAAAGGTAAACGGGAAAAAGCCGTAAAAACTCTATTGGTCAAAGCTGCAGCAGTTGCAGTGGTAATATCTGCAATTCAATACTTCCTCTAGATACTTAAATATAAATGTGATAATAATATTTAAACTTGGAGATTTTACCTACAATAGAGAAGCTAATGATTCATCGTACCTTACCTTTTCAACATTTAAGGAAGGCATCTGCATTTAAAAACTTTTTTAACTGTTTAAGTCTTTGTGGCTCCCAGTCATGCATAATATATATCAATGTTTCAAGCTAAAAACCGATTTTAATAACGACAATGATTTCAAGGGCAGCAAATCAAACATCATAACGCTGATTTATTATTTCTGTCTTCCACCTGCTGAAGCCACTGCTATCCGACTCATTTTATTTCTCACCCCTTGTTATGTCTAACCACATCCGAACTATGTTCATCAATCTTCTTGCTTTGAGAACCACCAACATATGGAGCAAGTGTTTCTTCTATGAAAATCGCTAACATCCATTCTACTTGCACCGGTCTTCCTTCTGTGAGATACACCAACATGCGGCTTACATGCATCTGTCTTGCTACAATAAAAGCCATCAACATCTGGCTAACTTTTTTCTTACTTCTATGAGATCTACTACCACTCGACCTACATATATCAGTCTTGCTGCAGTAAAAGCCATCAATATCTGGGTAAATTTTTCCTTCCTTCTATGAGAGTCATTGACATTCGACCTACATGAATCAGTCTTTCTACATTAAAGCCATCACAATCTGGCTAACTTCTTTCTTCTTTCTGTGAGATACTACAACATGCAGTCTGCATGCCTCCGTCTTGCTACAATAAAAGCCACCAACATCTCGCTAACCTCTTTTTTCCTTCTGTAAGAGCCACAAGACATCCGGCTTACTTCTGAGTTCCTTCTATGAGAGTCACCAACATGTGGTTAATTTTCTTCTGTTTCCAAGGAGAGACAATTTAATCATCAAGCTCAGTTCTTCCTGCTATAGCAATCTCAATCACTATGTACATTCGGATTTCAGTAAAAATAAAATTTTAGATATTTCTTTTGAATGACCCTGTAATCTATTCACAATTTCTTTTTTTGAATCTTCATTACACCTCGCTGTATTTTTTATTCATAACACACAATTACATAACTTCCGTTAGTGTTCTAAAGGTGCAATTTTGTTGCAATGAAAATTTTATCACCAGAAATATCAACAAATTCTTTCCATAAAAGACCGGGAATTTATTTTATCGACTAAAAATTATCTAGCGTTTAAGTTATATATCTTTGAAAATTAAGAAGTCTGTTCGTTTGCTTTTTATACATAACCACACGGTTTAACTAAATGTCAATGTAATTCTAAAATGTATTCACAGTATCGGGAGACATTAGAGAAGTATGAAGATTTACAAATTATTCAGCGTGATATTTTACAATTCTGAAAAATTAAAACTGTTACTGATCCCGTCATATGGTTATACGCTAGTATGTATTTATATATGCATATATATATATATATATATATATATATATATATATATATATATATATATATATATATATATATATATATATATATATATATATATATATATATATATATATACATATATATATATATATATATATATATATATATATATATATATATATATATATATATATATATATATATATATATATGTATTCATATATTTGTTTATGTATTTATGACTGTATATAAAATTGTTATTTATGATATCGTTAAGAAAAATGTTTTTATTACAAATTCCTTCAAAACATATATCGTAGTTCACATACTAAATAAAGAACTTAAATACTGCATAGTGAATAATCAAGTGGTACTTTTGTAGAGATTAATAAAAAATACACCAGTGTTGGTTTTTTCTTTAAAAGCTGATAGAATGTATACATTGAAAGAAAAAAAATTTCGTCACTTGAGGTTTTTTTAATATGCCTCTAAAAAAGTGCTTTCTTCAAGGAATATTTGAGGAGTAAATAAAAACATAGTTCAAACATAAATTATTAAAAAATGTTATTAAGGAAAGTATTTAAAACTTGTATCTCATATATGGTTAAATGTAATATTTTTATAGATATAGTAGATAAGAATAAATGAAAACAAAGCAAAAGAAAACTAAAAAATAAAAGTCTTTTGAGGAAATGTATCATTCACAAATATTGTTAAACAAAATTACTTTATCTGAAAGATATGATCTATACAACAAACCCATCTTGGTAATGTACAATCGTTATTGAAAAAAAATAGAAATATTTCTTGCTACAACGCGAATTAAAGATGCACTGGATAACTGTTAGTGAACATAACTGTTAGTAGAATCAGTGTATTAGAAAAATAAAACCATTGAGAAATAAATACAAGGAATAAGAGCAATAGACCAAGTAATTAAGTTTAATATTATTTTGCCATGATAATAAACCACTATTTTGAAACCCAATCATAAAATATCAGTCTATATATGTATATACATGCACACAGACACACACATATATATATATATATATATACATGTATATATATGTATATATATATATATATGTATATATATATATATATATATATATATATATATATATATATATATATATAATATATATATATATATATATAATATATAATATATATATATATATATATACTATATATATATATATATATATATAAAATATATATATATATATATATATATATATATATATATTTTTATAAATATATATATGACATATATAATATATATATATATATATATAACTATTTATAGATATATATATATATATGTAGGGTTCGGTTGTCTAGGGTTGTCGTTAGACAATTCGATGACAGACTAAATTAACAATAACAAAACATTTAATTACATAACAGCACAAATAACACTTATACGTAAAGACAAATAGTTAAATCCAGTGACGACGCCGGTAAGGCAAGACTTCCTACTCGAAGCTTAAACAAGACACCCTTCTCGGTGTTTAACATAGACAATACACCCGACTCGGTGTTTAATAAATTGACGGAGCTCAAGTGCCACGGGTCCTTGACTCGACCTGGTCACTCCTTCTCCACAACTCCGACTCGATTGTCCCTCTGTCGTTCCTTACTTACCCCACTCAGTGTTCCCCGTATGGCGTAAGCTGGGTCGGGTGTATAAGTTACTTACCCCACTCAGTGATGAGGGCGCGACCTTGCGAGAATGCGCTGCACTAAATTCCCATATATATATATATATATATATATATATATATATATATAGATATAGATATAGATATAACACGATGTGCGCACGATGTTGTAGAAGTTTTTAGCGTGTTGTATGTTTGGCCTGTTGTACCAGAAATAAAATGTGTTGTGCTTTTGAATGAATATCGCCCCTATTTCGTATATATATATATATATATATATATATATATATATATACGTATATATATATATATATATATATATATATATATATATATATATATATATATATATATATATATATATATATATATATATATATATATATATATATATATATATATATATATATATATATATATATATATATATATATATATATATGTATGTATGTATACATGCATGTATTCAAAGACACTTTTATGTATATCATTTTCTTTCAAGCTGTTGGTAACTATTTAATGAGATATCCAGCTAGATAATTGCTTTACAGCTACATATATTAATAATTAATCCCAGGATTTTGATTTTATTGCATTTCAATATAATTAGATGTCTATCTTGTCTTTTAGTGAAGGATAGTTAATGCTCATTTATTCATTCTGGTGAATCTTAAGAGCTTCAGAGGTAAAATGATCCCGATGACAACCATACATCGTTAGTAGCCTTGTGTTAGTTTGTTATAAATGGGTTGTTCTAATACCTCTTGATTCATGTAACGTCAATTTGAAATGTAGCCCTTGGCTATACTGAAATATTGAACTGGGTCTGCAGAGAGATTATCTGCCAAGAATATTAATATCGCAATGTTTGCTAAGAGTTGGATTCATAGATAGACATTACTTGCTGAATTTTAAGGCACTCCTTGCTTTACATTACTTTTTACAGATGCGAAATGTAAAAATATTTAGTAAAGGTAGCAAGTAACGTTAAATTTCAATTTTTAAGTTATATTAATATTGAGAATACATAATTTGGTTAAAGGAAACATGTAAGACACGAAATTCTACTAGAGAATATATGTTGATTAAAAGAGGGACTATTTGACAAAAAATGAGTCGTTCAAATATTCTTTAAAATGCTCCTAGTGCACAGCATAATTATCAACTTCTTTTACTGTTTTATTTTATCTTTAATATATATATATATATATATATATATATATATATATATATATATATATATATATATATATATATATATATATATATATATATATATATATATATAGAAACAAAACTGGGTATCGATTTTGACTTAATTCTATTTATGTAAGACAGTTATTCGCTATTATGGAATGCTTTAGCTGATGTTTTAACTTTTTTACTGTAACTCGGACCATATATATAATTCTGTCATAATTCTGTCAATTCATCTATAATCCTATTATTAATTCTGAATTTGGTGTAATGAAACATGTAAGACACGAAATTCTACTAGAGAATATATGTTGATTAAAAGAGGGACTATTTGACAAAAAATGAGTCGTTCAAATATTCTTTAAAATGCTCCTAGTGCACAGCATAATTATCAACTTCTTTTACTGTTTTATTTTATTATTAGAATATATATATATATATATATATATATATATATATATATATATATATATATATATATATATATATATATATATAGAACAAAACTCGGTATCGAGTTTGGCTTAATTCTATTTATGCAAGACAATTATGTAATATTATAGAGTGTTTTAGCAGTTGTTTTAACTTTTTGCCTGTTCGTCGGAGAATATATATTTCTGTCAATTCATCTATAATCATATAATTCTACTGTAACTCTAGGAAAACTTTGCGGTTTTCCAATACATACCAAGCTTAATGAAAAACAAAATAGTAAATGATATCGGATATTTTGGATAATAATAGCATTAAATTAATGTATCTAGAATATTTTATAATTACTAATTCGATGCAAAAAACGTCAAACTGAATAATATAAAGCTTTAAATGTTTAAAATAATGGTGTATGGCATAAAAACACGGTCAGTGAGATAATTAATCATGTTATCCAAAATATATGTTTGTAATAAAGCATATGCATAAACAGTTCAGAACAAAATACCTTTTCATAGTTTTGTTCAAAATCTTACAACTCTTCAAAATCCATTCGTCTCCCTATCTGTTTTCTTCTTTTTAGTTTTTTAAGTGCTTAGTATTATGTTTTATATTTGTTATTTAAATGTTCTTTTATTAACCCCTTAACAGTTTCATTCTTTTTCGGGAATTCAATTCAAAAAATGTCATTTTTTATTGCATATTTTTGTTCATTTTACATTTGGAAACTATAATATGCTATTAAACGTAATATTTCTAATTATTTTTTAAGCATGTGTAACATTTTTTTGACAGGAAATACATGTTTTACCTGAAAGATTGCAATTGTGCATACAAGAAATATTTTCAATTATAATTACTACACAATTATTTTCGAATGCAAATACTACAAGTACATTTACTTTAACTGTTTTTTAAAGATCAGATTTAGTGCGATACAACTTGAAAGAGAGGCATAGTCCAACCTCACAGTCCGACCAAAAATCCTATTATCTTTTCTAATTCTTTTGCCGCCGTCAATTGCGTTGGTTTCGTGGTCCTAGTGTTGTGACTGTATGTAGAATTACTTCTAAAAAGTTTCTGTCTGTCAGTCTCCCAAAAACACAAGCCAAAGTCAAGCCAAAATCTGAAAGATAAAAGCTTGCGAAAGAATGCAAAACCAAACAGAAAGACCACCCTTTTAAACCAAAAAGAATACACTTTATAAACTAATATTTTGTGGACATCTATACGACTAATTTGACATTAAAAATACAAAAGATATGGCCAAAATAGTGAGAACGACAAAGAAATCAGGTTGTCCGTACGTCGTATGGGCAAATCATTAAAAGCACAGTTACCGCGCCCGTACGGTGTACGTGATAAACAGGAAAGTTGTTAATTTCTAACCCATCTGCACATCATGATACCTTTATATTTGCATTCTCTAAAATGGAACGTATGTTACCCAAAATTAAAGCATTTGCATCACGAGACATACCTGTACATAATTTAAATGTCTAACAATTTTTTTATTTCAAATTTCCGATTTTTTTAGTGCGTACGCATTTTGCACAATTTATCCCGAATGTAATCTTACACGTTGATATTTTTATTCAAAATCTTACATTCTGAAAATCTATTCATCTTCTTATCTGTTTTCTTCATTTTATCTTTTTAATGTGTTACTCTTAAATGTAATTTGTATTAATTTGTAGCCTTTCTGCATATCATGATACCTTTATATTTTCATTCACTAAAATGGAACGCCTGTTACAGAAAAATATTCCTCTTTCTACAGTTTAAAAATCTCTTTCGGATAAAAGACGAAGACATACAAAAATTAGCAAAATTTACGAATTATATTACTTTAGTGGCAAATTCTACCCTAAAAGTTTTAAATGCAGATTTCTTTATAAAAAAGTACCGTAAAGTACTGTAAAAATATCTTGCATACTTACTATTTCTATAGTATCCATTTTAGAAAATAATGTTTCAGAAATTGTAACAGTGGTATTATTAAATTTCGCTCCATAGAGTATTCATACTTGTCAATGTGTCCCCATTTACTAATGAAGCCAATAACCGACTCGTCAAATTTGACGAAACAATAACTAAACAGTTTGTAATTTCCGAAAGAGATTCCCTATAAAATAATACGTTACTTAATAAATCATTATTGCTTATTAGAAGATTGACGGGCACTACCAAATGCTCGCCGCGTATCTAAATTCTAATTATTAGTCTGAGCTGGTTTAGTTTCTGAGAAATTCAGCTTGGCAAAATTTGGCGAAGCGTAGAAGAAAGGATTTCTGCAGTCCAATAATCTTTTAAGGTATTCCGTTATTCAGAGTAGAGTGATCTATTTTAACACGTTGACGGACACTTGCGTCTGTAGCCGTTAAAGCGAAGTTCACTATGTGGCATGACGCAATAACCGTCCAAAACGAAACAGTCGATTTTAGACACTACGGCTATAGCAGCACAAATGTTCATTTAATGGAGAACAAGTAGAAGCCTAGTGTCATGTTTTGGAAACATTTTTTTAGGTTGAATTCGGTTTTCCACCTGTTACAAGACTTGCAGATTCAGTATGCACGTGGTTGTGAAGGGAATAGTGCAATAGTGTTTTCGCTTGAATTTTTTTTTGTATCATTTATATATTTTTACTTGATTATAAGCTAACATTGTGTGTAAAACTCCAAAAAATACTTTGTTGCACACAAAAAAATTGCTTATTTGAGTCATTAAACCTGTCATTTCCGTTTTCAATTTTTTGCTGTTATAGCCGCCATCATCTGATTACTTAGTGTCTAGAGTCGATGGCGCCATGACGGTTATAGCCGCAACCTAATTAAAGATGCTGAATTAATCAAAATTAAGATTTTTGAGCAGAAAGAGTAAAACCATGCTTCTAATATTCTAAAAATTACAAAAACATAGAGTATTAATTTTGGAACTTCACTTCTTCCTACTGTCCGTCAATGTGTTAAAAGATTTCGAACACAAAATTTTATCTTATCGTGTATCTCCGAATATTAACTGTAAATATCATTATATAAAAATGTTTATCAAAGTATAATTCTATAACACTTTGAAACCTTATTTGTGATATTTTGTTGATGAAGTAAAGAAAATAATGTAAATATCATTCTGAATTTTGAGAAACCACTGTCTGGAAATTCCTTGATAAATATTATACTGAATATTATAAATCCCTACTTTTTAGACTGACGGATAATGTATATCTTCTCTTACATTTGATCTATAAAAAACCCTGCTTCCTTGCCAATTTTATTCAGAAAGCTTTAAAAGTTTATTTTAGTTTTGTTATATTTCACTCATTGTTAATACCTTTGAGTTTACATGTCAATGTGTCACAATTTTGCACATTAAACCAGTAACTTAAGCGTCAGTTTTGACGTAATGATTAAACAGTTTCTAATTTCCAGAAGAGATTACTCAATAAGGTAATCTGTTACGTAATAAAATCATTATTGCATGTTAGATTGCATGTCTAAGCTTTATGAAATGCTTGTCACTCATCAAAATTGTATTTAACCTCTTGCCTGTGAATCCCGAAGTCAGTTTGAAAAATGTGCCAATTTTAGAATGCCCGACCTGAAATAGGGCAAGTGGAAAAAAACGATATTTCAATTCCGTGAATCCCAAAATCGGTTCGTTTAATGCATAATATTTAATTACTCATTTTCCCAATAGATAGAGATACTTTCCCGCGAGTTCGGCAGTTTCACACGATCTATCGCTATTTCTCGGATACTGTTGTAAAGGATTTCTGAAATTCAAAGTAACTTGAGAAACATTGAATTCATGACAGTTCATATAGATAAAAATATTGCATTAGTTTATAATATGTATACATAAAATGTGTTATTTGATTTATTTTGCTGTATTTGAGCAAAAATTAATGTAATCCATTTACATTTCCCATATATGAGAAAATATTGAAAATAATAGTTATTTCGTTTAATTGTTTTAAAATAATATATTTCTAACATTTGGATGATAATAACGAACAAAATTAAAGATATTTTTTTCCTTTTCTCTACGTTTTTCTCAAATATATTCCTCAGGCAAGGAATTTATTGCCGGGGTCGGTTTAGTTCCTGTAAAATTTCGCTTGGAGAGATTTAATTGATTGGAGGCGAAGTTATGATAAAACGCCTGTTGTAACCTGTTGGCATAACCACTATAGATATATCTTCAATCAAATCTATCTATGATATCTATGATAAATACAGGATTTGATTACCAAATTAGAATTTCTTTTCATTAAATTAAACTCTCCCACAGGATTGGCTCAAAAGACACATTAAGGTGGCATTTTTACCGCCTCAAATTGGAGTCATTAAATTGCAGGGCTTCCTATTAATTTAATGATGGCGACCCTGGTCCTTCGGATCGTAAAGAGATCCTAAGCGCGGGCGGTATGTCCAGATAGATTGTTAATCCGGAGTTGAGGGGCTCCAGGTATGAACATGGTTGATGGTGGAGCAACGATTGTCGTGACATCGGTTGCCGTATTGCTTATTCAGGGTCGGTGTAAGGAACTCTTATTAAATTATACTTCCGATTTTTTCCACAAACATATCTTTACATAAATGTTATTTGAAAATAAAATTGTTTGAAAATTTTAAACTCATTTAAATTTTGTGCAGATATATCACTGTGGTGTATAGAAAGTGTTGTAAATTATATATTTATATATATATATATATATATATATATATATATATATATATATATATATATATATATATATATATATATATATATATACATATATATATATATATATATATATATATATATATATGTATATACATATATATATATATATATATATATATATATATATATATATATATATATATATATATATATATATATATATATATATATATATATATATATATATATATATATATATATATATATATATCAGGTCTAAAAAAAGTTAGTTAGAAATTACGCGAGTTAAATCCCTTTTACTGCGAGGATTGCAAACTATTCTTCAGAAACTCTTTGTTGTTGTCTTGGGCCATGTGGTCAAACCAAGCACGATTGAGACATACTCTAATCGTATTAAGGCAAAGGGGTACTCCTTTTGTTTTAAACAGCACTGTCAAGGTGATGATCGGCTGTGCGTCTAGGCCAGCCGCACGTATGACTGGAGTACTCGTGAGAAAATACAAAATTGAAAAAAAAATTCCTCCTGCTGAATTTTGCTTATTTGGAATATAAATAAAGGTGTAAATAGGAAATAAAAATGCTACATTCGATCGAAGATATGCCAAACATGGCATCTTGGTCTTAAATGAAAATGGTGTTCGAACTGGTGAAGAAGAAATTAAGCTCCACACTCTTCTTTCCTTGTTCTCTCTCTGAGGGGGCCCGCAGATCACTCGAAAAATTTCGTTGGATAGCGTTGCCTTGGTCGAAGATGGCTACTCCGCCGTTAGGAACACCTCTTGACCAATGGGGTCCAAAGAGGGTCACTCACATCACTTTCGCCTCTAGGTCAGTTTCGCGCTGGCGTTGAAGAACTGTAACTCTTTGTTACAAACACCTCTAGGGTGAAAGTACGACTTTAGCTCAAATGGGTTCTCTTAATTTTGAAGCAAGGACCAATCAGAAGACCCATAGACTTGGCCTGCCACGCCCAGAGCAGAGAAGATTGACAGCTTGGAGGACATTTTGACCACCAACATTTTACGTGCCCAGTCATCTTTAATGAACACGATGGATATTCGGCCGGCTAGGGTTCTGAACCCGCAACCCTTCAGTTACGCGAAGAAAGTCCTTGATAATTATTAGTAATTGCTTGTTTAGTAAGTTAATGAATATTGCAATCAGTAGTTCTTCGCTTATCTATGATATTTAAAAGACTTTGCTTTCCTTACCCATTTCACCTAAAATGCTCTAAAAGTTTATTTTAGTCTGGATATATTTCCTTCACTATGCTTTCCTTTGAGTCTACATACATGCCAATATGCCCTCATTTGCTAATAAAGTCAACAACTGACGCATGAAATTTGGCGTAACAATGATTAAACAGTTTCTAGTTTCCGGAAGAGATAGCCCTATGAGATAATATGTCACGTAATAAATCATTAGTGCATATTATAAGATTGTTTAGGCTCCATGAAATGCTCACTACTCATCTAAATTCCAACTAACAGACGGCTTGGTTCCTGAGAAATTCCGCTTAGCGAAATTTGGTGAAGTTTTGTAGAAGCACCTGTTGCAACCCAGTAGTATTTTAAATTATCCTTAATACTTAGCAATTCTATGTAAAAAGGGCTGTGAATACAAAATTTGATTTTGTGAATATGTATTTCAGAATCTTTCCTAAACTTCAACCGAGTATAAAAATTATTTTGCAAAGAAA
Source organism: Pardosa pseudoannulata (assembly GCA_032207245.1). Taxonomy (NCBI): domain Eukaryota; kingdom Metazoa; phylum Arthropoda; class Arachnida; order Araneae; family Lycosidae; genus Pardosa; species Pardosa pseudoannulata. The sequence goes on from CM063501.1 coordinate 175,788,989, forward strand.
TAGTTCTCGAAATTTTTGAAACTTTCTTTAAATTGCATTCAAGTATTTTATTCACTCTTCAGTAAAAAAATACTGTTAATCACTTTCACTGTGAGATTTTAGAAAATATTCCTTAAAACGCCTTATTAACTACTAGTGTTGTAGGTCATTAATTTTTACAATCACTCATAGTGTATTTCTTTGTTTACCTATGATCTTTTAAATGCATTGCTTTCTTTGCCAATTTTATACCAAATTCTTGAAAAGTTAGTTTCTTTTAGTCCGGGTATGTTTTGCTTAATGTAAATCCCTTAGAATCTTCATACATTTCAATGCTTCAGAATTTTCTTATAAAATTAATTACTTAAGCTTCAGATTTATTCAGCTCCTATAAAATAACACGTTACTTTATAAATCATTAATGAATACCAGAAAATTGTTTGGGTTCCCTGAAATTCTTGAAATTTATCCAAATTTTTATTAACACTTTGAATAGTTTAGTTCCTAAGAAATTCAACTTGGCGAAATTCGGAAAATTTTTAAAGAAATATCTATTGCAACCCAATAATCATTTTAAATATTCCTTGTTCAATGTAAACAGATGTATGTTAGAGAAGTTCAGAACATAAAATTCCAAATAATCTTTTCGATTTATTCAATCAACGTTTAAAAAAAATCAAAATTTCAATATACATAAATTTTTTCCTGGAATGTGTCGTTATATAAAAACTATTTTGCATAGAAACAATTCTTGAAAATTTTGAAACTTTATTTAAATTCTATTGAAATATTTTATTCACTCTTTAGTAAAGAAATTATTTTAAAACAATTTCTGTGCGAGGTTTGTGAAATGATTGTTTGTAAACTTCTTGATAAGTATTATTGTAATAAAAGAATGGTTTATAAAGAAGAATCTTTTGTCACGGGAGTATCAAATACGGTCTGCACAAAATTTTATCCCTGCGACTTGCCAGTTTTCAGATAATAAAACTTTTGATCGTTTAGTACGGCTAGAGTAATCAGTGTTAAAATGTGCAAATAATATTATTTTGATTTTAAGATGACAGTAGAGAAGTTGTTCAAGATTGAACTGCAAATTTCATATTTCTATGTTAGTGAACTGTCAAATAGGTCTAAGAATTTACACTAAAAGGGTTTTTTAAATACCAGCCATCAAAGTATATTAATATATATATATATATATATATATATATATATGTACAATATTTTGTATGTTATATTGTGTATAAGTGTACGTTCGATATACATTATACATTCAGAAATGGCCGATGTTGGACTGATGTTGAAAGAACTTTTCAAAATTGTTCAGGTCAACCTTTGGAAGGTTTTTGGTAGGTCAAACTGTTTCGAGGTCAAAAGCACAGTGAAATAGAATGCTGCTTTCAATACAATTTAATATTATCTTTTAATTGTGTGCTAAAGTAATAAAATCTTAACACATTGTATGCGGGACACGTACCATAAAAACAACCGTGCGTTAATTAAGTGAATAATTACAAGTTAATAATAAGAATACTTTTCATGAGAAATTTGAGCTTGATGTTTTTTGACAATATCATTTATATTTGGTAGTAAAAATCACAATGTTACTCTCATATCGTCGTCTACATTTAGTAAATTCTATTTCGTTTCTGGTTTTTATGTTGGTTGAAACTGAAAATCATATTTCACACAAAAATATGTAGAAAATTGTAATATTAATTGAACCGGATTCAGTCAGAATTTCGTTAGAAAACCAATGAAAACTTTCGTCATAATTCCCATATGTAATATCTTCAACTAACGCGATCTTGCACAGTAATAATACACGCATACAGTATCCCATGTGTTGTGCAATATGACCTACAAGTTATTATCAGATAACCAAACAAGCATTTTTGAATACACCATAAGAAAATGTTGTAGCTAAGTAAGTATCGTAGTAAGTTTTCTTCGCTTATGATATCCATACACCTACAAGATATTTCTTGAAATAAAAAAAAAATTTTCTGGTAGAAAATTTCAAGTGTAAAATAAAAATTAAAGATATATACATGGCTAAAATTTGATGGTACGCTTTAAGAATTCGGCGGCACACAAAAGGACAGTGGTTGAGAATCACCTAATACCTTATGAAGTTTAAAATAAAATTGAAACTTATTACAAGCTATGGAGAAAAATTAATAATAGAGAAAAAATACATTTTTCCGGTGAAAGTTGTTTATGATAAACCTTTAAACAAATTTTAATATGCTATAACGTAAATAGTCTTCAAATTTAGAATGAATAAAACATTTAGATATGTAACTCTAGAATTTCAAGTATTAATAAAATTTCATTCATTTTGTTTCGGAAAGCGTTTAAAGTTGTAATTAAGCAGAAGACTCGTTGGCGGAAATTTAATCAAATATTGGCAAAATATTGTTTAAATTTTTTTAACGTAAGGAGTGAAATGCCATCAGATTATATGTTAAAGATTTAAAAATGAGAGAATTTCATTGGGTAAACATCATTATTTTTATAGCTCATTCTCCATCCCGGCTGAACTATGACCGACTGAGTGGCGAGCTGTTATTAAATACTAGTTACTCGGTTCGAATCAAAAAGATGCATTTTCGTTCTACTAAAATAATTTATATTAAAAGCTGACTAGAATATGTTTAATATTGAAAAAAATTATCGACTATTTATTAACTTCCGTCTTTTGTAATTCACAAAGGGAAAAAAATAAGGGACATTTTACAAATTAAATTTGTGCTTTGTACAACATCCATGAATTAAAAAATATTCATTAGATTTAATTGGATTTCTTGAGAATAGTTATGAACATGTGACATAAATAAAATTGAGAAATACATTAATTTTTAAAAAAAGATCGCTCACAGCACTAGAAAACAATTTCATTTGAAAGAAAGAAGAAATTAAAGTTAATTAGAAATTAATATACCAAATAAAATTAATTTTAATTTAATACTTTAACAAGTACATCTAGTCAAAAAGTACTAAAATTTGTATTACCTTAAATAACATTTTAAACACTATTTCATGAATTAAGGTTATTATTTTATTATCATTAATACATTGTGCGCAGGTACATTTCGCAGCGGAATTCTACCGGAAGCGGGCGTTTTGCACTTAAATTCTATCACAATAATCATTTTTAATTTTTTTAATCAACCTTCCCGTTCTGTGGTTCCTCATCGACTGTTGTAAGAACTAGTTTTTATTTATCTAAATATTTCCAGAATCTATGTAGTAGACAAGAACCTTCGGCTTCATTTTCCTATATATACCGTTATTTTTCTACCCCCAAAAAAACTATGTTGTTACACTAACCCTTACTAGTACGTGACCCTCGCTCAAGTGTCAATCGTTAAAAAACGTACTAGTACTACATTTAAAATTATCATAAACTATTTTACACAGTGTATTATAGGTAAGTAAAAAACTTTTAAACTTATCACGTGTGGATATCATACCTCTGGAATCGAGCACTTGTTAAAGTATGTCCAACACCGTTCAGCTAAATGATGAGAGCTAGCAATATTCACGGCACACATTTAATAAACATTAAAATTAACGAAATACATCGAGCTGTGTTAGCATCCAGCAACCACAGCATCACAGAATCAAGTGAGTGTCTGAAGGCCCTCCATACTATGGTCCGCTGCAAGCCATTACCACCTTCTGGAGGGGGTATGGCTTATCGTGGTCGTTGGTGGCAGACAATAAAATGGCATTGGAGGACGATGGTTTCGGATGCCAATTTTCTCCAAAGATCAAAGGAAGCCAGATGCGCAACCAAAGTGCGCAGTAGACCGTATGGACGAATCAATGAGCTCGGCTCATTTAGTAGCCCAGTGTGTGGATGCAACCCATAAACCGTCCTCCAAGGTCACTATCAGGAAGCGGTGAACAATTGGCCAAAGTGTGGAGGCTACATGAGAGTCAATTGTTTCTCTGCTTTTGGCTTTCTATCATTGCCTCTGGCGGTTACAGTCCATGTACTATGTTCACTGCCAGCGGTCTGAGAAGGCCATGGGGTATGCGCGCGTTGCTGCAGTACTCCACACTTCCAGTGGTAACGTTACGCTACAAATCAAACTGGAAATCGGACACGTCTGCCAGAACGGGTAAGTAGAGGTGCGGTATTATTCGTCTTAGGTCTATCTGCGGGGCAAGAAGAATTGTCTGAGTGAGAAGTCAGAATGGTAGCTGGTGCAGACTGATAACATTCTACCCGCTTCCAGCAGAAAAGCTGGTTTCAGTCGGTCCACAGAAATAATCCGTTCTTTGTCTCTGATCAGCACCTTAAAAATTTTGCCGTATCTTTCCAACACTGCGTATGGTTCGTCGTAAGGAGGTGTAAGAGTTGGTTTAACGTGGTCATGCCACACAAAGACGTGAGTACATATATAAACATTGTGGCACAAAATTTTGTGTACCACCATGGTTATTTGTGGGTTGTGGCCCCACTGCTTTCATCACGTAACGTATTTGGTTCTAGAATGCAGCAAGACTACAGTGAGTGTCTGAAAGTTTTGTTTCACTGCTTATGGCGCCTCTATCTGGCGGTTGCAGTCCATGTACTATGTTCACTGCCAGCGGTCTAAGAAGGCTACAGAGTATGCGCGAGTGGCAGCATTATATTTTTCTTTGTGGGCCGCTAAATTTTGAAATTGTTAAAAGTGTGCCGCGATAAAAAAAAGTGTTGAGAGTTACTGTATTATATGAATAAAATGATCGTATTATGTATAAAAATAATACAAGTAGAGTATTTTTACGAAGCTACTTTTCAAACAACAGGTAATAGATAACAATAGAAACTTTTAAAATAAGTATTACTTTACATTAAAATTTTCTTCGAATCTAAATCTACAGTAAACAACAGATTAAATGTCCGAGTAGACAAGTTAAAATCAAAAATCAAAAATATTTTTGAAATTCCATTGTAGACTTAAAAATCTTTATATTACATTTTGAGCAAAAAACTTTTAGGAGTTACTTTTAATGTTTAAAAAAATAAATGAGTACTGGTTATTTTTGATTGTTTTAGCTTATATGCGGACAATCAGAATGGAAACATTTGTATCATATTCCCAAAATGATTTTACTTTAGAATGTTTTTCTTTAGAGTGAAAACAGGGATTTTCTTTAGAATATTTTAAAATGTTATCTCAGTATGAGGACATTATTAAAAGTTTGGAGAACTCATGAACTATTGACTTAGGCGCTAAATGCACGGCATTTGCAAAATGAATATAAAATTTTTATATTAAACTGTTATACGACTCTTAAAAGTAAAAAAAAAGTAAAATAATTATAATGTTTTACTTCTTATATCTTGAAAACTACGAATTTTACGAAGAAAAATTTTATATAGTTGGAACAAATTATTATTATTACACTCCTAATTGAATCATTTTTGAAACATAAAAAAATATTTTGTTAAAAAGTTTTAAATAAGAGACACTGTTGTAAACAAAAATGATATCGAGGCTAACGCGCATGATTAATTAAAATATAATTAAGTTGAAGACAAACTTATTATTTTAAAACAGACTACAATATTTCAAAATGAATTTGAACCTAAATTTGTATACATATAACTTACATACATAGTTTTAAAAAATATTTAAAAAATTATAAATTTTTTTACTAAAAAGATAAAAATTTATCATTGAAAAAAAAAATCTTAGGTTTAATTGAAGGAAAATTATATTGTAAACAAGCTGTATAAGAAATTTTATAAGAAATATTTAATAACTTTGAGGTAAATGCGTTACACATAAAAAAAACACAATTTGAGAAAAATCAAATTAAAGTTTAAATTTGTTTGCAGTAAACAGATGACATGTTTTTATTCATATCTCCTCTCAACATCAGATTTTTTTTACGTGAATTGTTGTAAAATATTCAAAACAGAATTCCTATTCACATATAATGTGATTTCTGAAAAATATAATTTTTTGTCGATTTAACAGTCGTATGACCCCTTAAATAATGTTTTTTCTGTAGACTATTTTTCTAAATAATAATATTTTTTAAATAATATTGTTTTATATAGAAAGTTTTTTAGAGTACATAAGATGTGTTTTTTATGCAATGACTTTCTTCAGAATAAATTATGATTATAATTATGATTTCTCTATAGAAAAATTATGATTTTCCTATAGAAAAAATTATGAGTTTTCTATAGAAAAAATTATGATTTTTCTATAGAATGTTTTTCTTTAAAGTCAATATATTTTTCTATAAAGTGTTTTTTTTTTGAGAGAACAATATGTTTCATGTATAGAATGTTTTTTAGAATAAATAAAAAGTTTTTTCTATAAAATAATTTTCTTTAGAATAAATTATATCATTTTTCTATAGAATGTTTTTCATTAGTGGGATTAATACGTATTTTTATAGAAAGCTTTTCTTTTGAATGAAAAATATAATTTTATTTTATGTAATCAATAAAATGTTTCCGTCTAATTAATTTATCAAATTTGGAATTTAAACATAATAATAATTAAAGGAATCTCAAACACTTTTCAAAAGAGATACACAAACTGAACTTATGAAAACTTTCTTATTTTAAAAAGTCTAATTCAAAAAAGGAAAACTGGAGTCTTTAAATTTATTCGATGATTTTCAAAGTCTTTTTTGGTTGACTGTAGGTAGTGACATATAGTCAAAACTAGTCCAAATTTCATTTTAGAATGGTAAAAAACTTATTTAAAATTTTAGAATCAAAGTTTCATTGGCATAAACTAGTCAAATTTGATTCAGACATGGTTAAAAGGGTTTCTTTTATTAATTATAAAATTTTCGTATTTACAATAATTCTTTTGTGTCGAACAAGGGAATAAAATAATTAACAAAGCCTAACGAATACATGACTTTTTTAAGAATAGAAAAAGTATAATTCTAAAATGAATTTGAAATTATACTTTCTACGTTCTTTTCTCCCGAAGTGAAATTACAAATATCGCAGAACCGAGTTCAGTGATATTATAGATCTTCAGTATGCTTAATTTTTATACAGGTTTACTTTTAAGCTACAAGGCAGGTGAATGCAGAACACGTGTGAAGCTCACAAATGCAAATTAAGATTGTAAAATTGGGAATAATTTGACCAATGAATGTTTTAAATTTATACGAATTAGCCCCTTTGCTTGTCTAGTGCATAAAATATGAAATATACACCTATTGCTTTATAAGCTTGTACATAACTCGTGCTAGACTGATATAAAATATATAAAAACTTGTACATCAAATATAGTTTA
>CM063501.1:175803741-175808741 GCA_032207245.1 Pardosa pseudoannulata
TATATATATATATATATATATATATATATATATATATATACATATATATATATATATATATATATATATATATATATATATATATATATATATATATATATATATATATACATATATATATATATATATATATATACATATATATACATATATATATATACATATATATATATATATATATATATACATATATATATATATATATATATATATATATATATATATATATATATATATATATATATATATATATATATATATATATATATATATATATATATATATATATATATATATATATATATATATATATATATATAGTTACATAATTATTTTTTCATTGCAAAAGCCTTAATTTTTTTCAGTGTATAAAATTGCATTATTTCAAGGATTAATCAATATCATTAGGGAAGTTAAATATTTAGGCAATATTCTAAAACTAGTTACTTATTTTATAACTAATTTTCTTGAATTTTTCAATATCTTATATCAAAAACTTTATTGCTATTTTATTCTATAGAAATAGCATATAGCCCGTCATATGGTGGGATCATTAAAGTTTTTTATTTTTCAGAATTGTAAATTACCCTATGAGGCAGGTAAAAATGGTTCGTTTTTTGGCTGAGAATTATATAGTACACGCTCAATAATTTGTTTATCTTCATACTCCTCTAAAGTCTCCCAATACTGTGAATGCAGTTTAGAATGACATTGAATTCATTTAGAAAGGTAATTCAAAGTTTTCTTTTTCCACAGTAATTAATGGAAGTAAAGGAATGAAACTATTATTTCCACTACACCTTGGAGTAGATAGAATTTGTTGTTAATACGGGTGATAAGATTTTCAGTGCAACAAAAAATAATCGATGATTAAATTTAAAATGATCACATATGTACCTAATCTATAATCCAAATATAAAAGAAAATTATTTAAATCGTATCTACGTTTAGTGATAAAACGTATGAGAATAATGCAGACGGTGTTTAAATAACTTAAAATAAGAAAAGGTTAAATGAAATGGTAAAAGTAATGATGTCCGAATGCTCTAAAAATATTATTTTTACCTATTTATTATGTGATAAATTCATAAATTTAATCGTCTGCTCTTAATCGAGGAAAATAGGGCTAGAAATAATGACATTAAACGCTCGAAAAGAGGGGAAGGGACAGATTTAGAAGTTTTTAAGATATCACTGTGATATGAAGCATATTTATACCAAATTATTTTAGGATTAGACCTGTAGTTTAGGAGCAGATGAACATTACTCGCTTTGAATTTTACTAACTCTAACTCATCAAGAATTCAATATAGATGCCTCATCCATTCCAGGTCCATCCCCTTCAGAAATTCGGAGACAGACGGACAGATAAGTTAGGCTATTATTATATAGGGATTGTAAGATAGAGATTATGTTAGTTTACACTGTATATGCTGAATACCTAAATTCTAAATTAAGTTACCGTAAGGAGTGCTATATAACATTTAAATATTCTTCTAAATATTTTCCGTATTATTTGTTCTACATTTTTCATTATAATAAATATTACGGTTTATTTTAAGATGTTATAAAACATTAAATCTTAAATGTGTCCCAAATTTTTGTGTAGTTTTATTAGTTATTTAAATACTTGCCTGTTAAAATGCAATTTAAAAAAAAAAAAACTATGCCTGTTATTTCTTCTACATTTTTCATTATAATAAAAATATTCGGATCGTTTCATGGTTGCAATTGATATAAAATATGTGACGTTTCAGAGTTGTAGTTTTATAGGTTATTTAAATACTTTTAGTCTGTTAAAAAATAAATACTCTTTTTAAAATAACACCTATGTTTTACATTTTTATTGTAATTAATTATTACGGATGATTTCATGTTTTAATAAAATTTTAAATACGTTTTAAATACCTACATAACAGCTGTGTAGTTTTGTTAGTTATTTAAATACTTGTAGTCTGTCAAAGAATGGATATGCTTTGAAAAATTATCCCTATTATATGTTCTACATTTTTTATTACAATACAAAAATTGCGGATCATTTCATGGTTTTGATGGACGTGAAATATGTAACAACGTCTTCCGAATATTTTTGTAATTTTACTGGTTATTTAAAAACTTTTAGCCTGCTAACATATACATATTCTTTCTAAAGTAATCCGTATTATTGTTTTGAATTTTTATTGTAATAAAATAATTTAGATAACTTTATGTTTTATTAAAGCTTTAAATACGTTTTAATTATCTTTATAATTTTTGTGTAGTTTTATTAGTTATTTAAAAACCTGTAGTCAGTCAAAAGATAAAAAGGCTTTTAAAAATTGTTCCTATTAACTGTTGAATATTCTTTTTATTGTAATAAAACATTTTGGGACATTTCATGGTTTTGATGGACGTAAAATATGTAACAAAGTCTTCCAAATATTTTTGTAGCTTTATAAGTTATTTAAATATTTTTAGTCTGTTAACATATAAATATTCTTTTTAAAATAAACCACATCTTTGTTTTGCATTTTTATTGTAATAAAATATGTTAGATAACTTCTTGTTTTATTAAAGCTTTAAATACTTTTTAATTATCTTCATAATTGTTGTTTAGTTTTAATGGTTATTTAAACACTTGTAGTCTGTAAAAAGATAAAAAGGCTTTTAAAAATTATCCTATTAAGTGTTCAACACTTTTATATTATAATAAAACATTTTGGATAATTTTATGGTTTTGATGGACGTGAAATATGCAACAACATCTTTCGAATATTTTTGTATTTTTATAGGTTATTTAAGCACTTTTAGTCTGGTAACATATAAATATTCTTTTAAAAATAATCCGTATTATCGTTTTGAATTTTTCTTATAATAAAATATTTTAAATAACTTCATCTTTTATTAAATATTTAAATACGTTTTAATTATCTCCATAATTTTTGTTACGTTTTATTTGTTATTCACAGATTTGTAGGCTGTCAATATATATATATATATATATATATATATATATATATATATATATATATATATATATATATATATATATATATATATATATATATATATATATATATATATATATATATATATATATATATATATATATATATATATATATTTAATTTTCCGTATTACATTTTTACATTTTTTATTACAAAAATTTTATTTATTATTTCCTGATTTTATAACAATTAAATTTTATATGGTTTCATAAGTTTCTGTTGCTATTGAGTTATTTAAAGATTCGTAGTCTATCAAAATATAAATATTCTTTTAGAATTATCTTTATTTGCTCTACAATATTTGTTGTATAAAAATATTAAGAATCATTTTAAGATTTTACACATTATTTAAATGTCTCCCATATATTTGTGTGCTTTTATTCGTTATTCAGTTTTTTAGTCTGTTAAGAATAAATGTTCTTTTGAAAACAATACACATAATTTTTATATTTCTATTGTATTAACTATTAAGGATAATTTGGAGCTTTATAAAACTTAAAATACGTTTCAAATGTCTCTAGTTTTTGTTTAACTTTATTGGTTATTTAAAGACATGTAGCCAGTCAAAATATAAATACTCTTTAATAAATTATTCCTATTATTTGTTTGCATTTTTCATTACAAAATTTTTTATTTATTATTTCATGATTTTATAAGACTTTAAATTTTAAATGTCTCCAAAATTTTTGTGTAGCTTTCATAAACTATTTAGTGAATTTTAGTATGCCAAAACATAAATATTCTTTTGAAAACTACCCTTATTTGCTTTATATTAAGCTCTACATTGCTCTACATACTTCATTATATAGTAAAATAGCACGTATCATTTTAAGATTTTATATACTCGTTAAATGTATATTACTATATTTGTGTAGATTTATTCATCATTTTAAGACTTATAGTCAAATAAGATATACTATCAGTCTGCCCTAAGATTCCTTTTGAAGGTATGCGTCCCTTAACATTGTCTTTAGAGTTTTATAAAAATATAATAAACGTTTGTGTGACATTTCAGTAGTTCGATTTAACCCTTTAAACGTGATCACAATAAAGGTGGGTCCATATGGGTGAGTACGAGTGTACTAATCTAACGAATTGATTGGACGATCATTCCTCAGGGAGAGAGAATAGTGTTCGACGTGACGAATGAAAAATTGATAATTTTCGATTAATGCGTTTTGAATTAAAAATGAAGTAACGCATTAAGGACACATAATTATCACTCGGAATAGTAGATAAGAATTTATCCGGGGCAGAACCTTACTTAACGAATTCTGTAATAGGGTGGGTGCCCAACGATAGTGAATTATTAAAGCGACAACCGATTCATCACGTGTCTAAGTGCCTCGAAACGAAGGTGTGAGGCAAAAAAAAAACTTCCTCCTTTTATTAAAATAGGAATATATTTTATGGGTGTTCTTTCATAATGGAAAAGTTTTTTTTAAAGACTATCCATTTAAATCTCGTTAGTTTAATATTACAGTTATCCACCCGAAAGGTAATAATACTTTCTTCTGAGTAATGAAACGGAGTTGAGAAAATGTCATCGCCGATTACCTTAAATTTCAGGACAAAATATTGATTCTTAATTTCATATCAGTAAAGAAAAATCGGGTGTGTTCTCATACACTTCAATACAAGGATGTCACATTTAGCATGAAGTCACGAAATGATTGTGCCTAATGACACGCTCATTAGGCAGAAGATGAATGATGACTTTCAAAAGTGAAACTTTAGAACGTAAATTTGAAAAACCTTGCCTTAGGATTCTGCTTTTCTTAGTTTTTTAAACAAAACGGGAAATAGTCTATCTGACCTTATATCATTACAAACTGTAGAAAGACATAAGTACTCATATATTTTTATATATTAGCATTGATTGTTATATGTATAGGGAGAGATAGAGAAAAGCCGAAAATATATAAATATATATGCACACACACAGAAACACACACACACACATATATATCCATAATTTTCTTCGGAGCTACAGCCCAACTTGAAGGCCATGAC
>CM063501.1:175821241-175836241 GCA_032207245.1 Pardosa pseudoannulata
AAGAGGTAATCAAATATTAAAGGAAATTTTTGAAGTCCTTATTTTAATTTTAGTTACTTAAAGCTTTGATAATTTCCAATTTAAAAAAGTGTTTGGAGAAAATACAGCTATTGTGCAAAATATTCTAATTAATACTCTTTTTGCTCTCTTTCTTATAGTATTTGAATAATAATGTAAAAATATTCTTGATGAAATACATTAAGAAATTGAAATATTTGAGAAAATAATCGGAAAAAGTAACAATATTGATTTAGAATTATTAAAATGTTTCTTTAAACTATGCTTTATTGCAGATGTTGCCTGAAAGGGTATTGATTATTTCGCATATAATGATATCCTAAACTTACGCTTATTATTGTCTTATCGTGTATAATGTTAAGTTTCTTCCTTACTTTATATGACACTTCCAGACTACTCAAACAAATTCAAAATTTAAGTTGTTTTAATTAAAATAATGTCATTTTTTATTCGAATAAAAGAAACAAAATAGAACGGCACTTCAGTATTTTTTTTTTAAACAAAGTCGATCAGCTGCGGCAATTATCCTACCTTTGATTTAAACCACAACCTCTATCTATTTACAGACGCGGCCGAAGCAACACAACACTTATCTGATATTTATAAATTTAAATCAAGTACACATTAATAAATGCAGTATATAAAATAATCATGAGAAATTTAGGGATAAGTACTTATTTGGTTTATTTTAGAATGTTTTCTTGAAAAAAAAAAGCTTTTCGTTTTTGAATTGGTGTTTAAAAATGTTCATAATCTTAAATAGACTTGTTTCGTGTTAATAAGTTTCTGAATTGGGATAAAATATTACAAAAAAGATTTAAATTAGAAGAACGGGGATTTCGAATTGGCTCGAATCATCATTGGTTAGCCTCCATTCTTATTTGAAGAGGGTTAGAAGGAAAAATGACTAACAACCAAGGGTTAAACTCTTTTTTTGTCTTCTCCTCGACGTGACCTGGGCAGGTGGTTATATTTGTTGGCTGCAAAAGATGGAATTGCTTGAAAATGTACTGTGCCAGTAGTAATCCTTATGCATCTTAAAAATATTTTGTATAACCCCTTTTCTCTAAACTATATAATATTTAACAAAGATTATATAAAACTGGAGCATAATATTTTAAAATTTGTTTTGCGAGAATTGTGTGATATGTTGTAGTTGTTTCTCATCCCCCCTGATTAAAAACAATCTAAATCAAGTCTAGCAGATCCTGTCACCAAAGGAGACTAAAAACTGCCTCCCTCTCTCTCACCAGCTGCTTCACAGAGGCACCAATAGACTTAGGAGCACTTAGGGGGAGAGATGTCGGCCAGCAGTGACATGGGACATAGGTTTTCTGGTCTCTATTTTAGACAAGACTTCTTATATGCCTAGTTCTTAGTCTAGATAGTGTTGTCTGTTCTTTCCTTTCGTTGACCTTCTGGCATACCAGCCCTATTCTGAGGGAATTCTCCCTTTCGTGTTAATTTTTTGTTTAATCATTCAGTGGATTTCTGTGGCCTGTAGTTTAGAAGATGGGGTATCGGGACTTAAGCTTCCCTCCCTGGCCAGAGAGTGAGCTATCTCATTTCCGTAGATGATACATGAGAAGGGATTCACTGTAGAATCACTGACCTCTTCTTAGCAATTATGGCTAATTTGAAGATAATGACCTGGTTAACTTGTCAAGAATGTGCACCCAATCCCTTAAGTATAGAATGGAGCTCTTGCTGTCAGTGAGGATCCAAATTTGAGAACTATCAGTTACCAATACGAGGTTAAAGACTTTGTCAGTAGGGATGAGTTGGGAGAGAAAAACTGAACTATGGTCTGCATTCCTCGATTCCCCTCTTCTTGATTCCAAAAATATGTCCCTTCCAGTTCTTCCAGTCTCCATTTTGCTTCCATCAGTATAGATCCTCAAAACGTGATCAGATATATCTCCAATGACCTCCAGAGCCGAATGATGCAGCAAATCTGGATTTGTAAGATTAGTTCTCCAGCCTTCGTTAAATGCAATATTATCAAACGAAGTAGTTGGTGTCAGTTAAGTAAAAGGAATGCAAGGCTCAGCATCAATATCCACCAAGCTTCCACATCAAGCCAAGAGGAGTGTCTTTTTCCAGACTCTGATTGGTTGCTCAGTTAAGTAAAAAGTTTGTTCTATTATGGAATGCAAAAATTATAAAGAAATACTTCCATTCGCAGAGACAATGGCTGAAGATCGGCTTTATATAATGAGATGTTATTCGGGCAGGAATGTCTAAGGCCAGTAACGATTGTGGCTGCACTTAGCGGTATTCATTTTAGTTATTGAAGGTTAGTTGAAGCAGATATTTGAAAAATTTGATATCCGCACTCAGGAATAAGTCGAATAATAGTGGTGTAAGCAATTTAAAGAGTTTTAGCATCCTCTTCCCAGTCCCTGACAGATATATATTTTAAAACTTGGACCTCTTTCTACCCTTTTCATCTACTCGATTGATGGGTTGATTTACTGTAATTTATTTCTGTATCTAGAGTAATCCTCAAATAAGAAGATGGTAAACTCAAGTATGTGCCCCTTCAGAAGAATTTTTTTGTTGAAAATTGAACATGTGTCTATTAACTGTGAAGAGGCAACTTTTAGCTTTAGTGGTGTTAAAAACTAATTTGTGTTCCTCAGTAAAACACTGTATCTCCTCCAAGGTATCATTAAGGGAGTTTTCCAAATGGGTCAAATCCATATTATGGTTCTAGATAATAAAAAACATCATCCGCAATTTGGCAAAAGGGAAAAAACTTTTTCCATCATAGTCAATAATGGCGACAAGAGGACAGGACTCAAAACAGATTCCCGAGGGATACCCTTATATGTTGTGTAATTTCTAGATATGACGTTTTGGTATTTGACTCTAAAAGACCTATATTTCAGAAAATCTGGAATCCACAAAATATCGCGGACTCTAATATTATTTTCAGAAATGAATACAATATTAGAGTATTGTGTGATATCAAATCTGTTATGTTCACCATTTAGGCATTATTGGAATTGAAATATTTGGTAATTTTCCTTGAATTTCCCATACCAACGAGTAATCTACAGCAATGCTGCCCATTACATGTACCTAGGAAAAAATGCTTTTCGAGACCAAATTAGTGTCTAAAAAATAATTATCATTTTAAATAGACTTATTTCATGTTTCAGAATTAATTCAGAAAAGTTTCAGAATTGGGCTAAATCTCGGTTCAGGGGGCCCGCCGAAACAAGTTCAGATTGCAAACATGGATGATGTCGCCAAATTCTAGAATCCAGTTTTCTGGCAAACCTTGCTCTGTTTTTTATTTTCTATTTTTTTTAAATTTGTATTCACCTTAACAAAATTTCAAACCTTTTTTTGTTCAAAATATGCTTTGAAATTGGGTATAAACTTAATACAAAACCAAGCACAAATTGTAAAAGTAACTTAGCGACAATTTGGCGATCACTTGCACACAAATAGAGCCATAAACATAGAGGCCGGCTCCCGGAACTGGGATTCTATCCAGAATGGGGATAAAACATCACAAAAAGGATTTAAAATAGAAGAATAGAAATTTCATAGCGGATTTGTAATTGGTTCGAACTCTCATTGGAACTCTCCCATTTTTATTTGAAGTGGTGAAAAGAGCAGAGTGACTTGCGATTAAGGGTCAGAGTCTTTGTCTTTTGCTCGACGTGATCCTGGCACCTTAGTAATACTTGTTGACTGACGAGTGATGGAATTGCATAAAAAAGGAGCAGTGTCAATAGTAAGCATTTTGCATCGTAAAGGTATATTTTCTAACCACTATCTCCAAGCTCCATACTTTTTGAAGAGTCTAAAATGAAAGAATCTAAACAAATTCGGAGAATAATATTGGCTAAATCCCAGTTCACGAACCCGCCAATTCAAGTTCAGTGGTCAAACCAAGCGTGGGCGATGTCGCCAAATTCTAGAAACTAGTTTTCTAGCAAACCTTGGTCTATTTTTTATTTTCTGTTTTTTTTTTTAAATTTGTATTCATCTTAACAAAATTTCAAACATATTTTTGTTCAAAATATGCTTTGAAATTGGGCATAAACTTAATACAAAACGAATCACAAATTGTGAATATCACTGGGCAACAATTTGGGAATCACTTGTACAAAAATAGAGCCAAAAACATGGCTGCTCCCCGGAACTGGGATTCTACCATAATATTTTACAATTTGGATAACTAGAATTGTGCGATATCAAATCTTTTCTGTTTGCCATTTAGGTATTATTTGAATATCATCATTTGAAGTATTCGGTAGTTTTCCTAGAATTTTCAACACGAACGTGTATTTTACAGCAGTATGACACTTTATGAAGTTTTTTAAATTGTTGATGTGCAAAAAGTTTTGTTTTATTAGTTTAATTTTTTTCAACTTCATCATTCCCTGGATAAATATAAAATCCTGTTTAAACGGCGATCCATTCTTTCCATACTTAACATTCTCCCTCAAGAGGTAAGGTTTTTTATTTATTAGTATTTTTATTGTTCAATTATACATATGATAAAACAAATATTTTATTCAAAGCTGTATTCACCATCCATTGTTCACAGCAAGAATACTCAATTATAATCTGGTTAAAATGATTGTAATATATAAAAAATTAATTGAATTAGTAATGACTATTTACACAATAGCGAAATATTCTATATTATCATTTCTCAGATACATCTCCCCTCTTTTATTTTCAAACAAATAAAAAATAGCAGTCTTTTGTTTTATAATTCTTACCGACAACAAATTATAGTGCATCAGAAAAGAATCATAACAATACATACCAAATTAAACCAGAACGAACAAATCTCATAATTATAGTCGTGACAATATGATTTCTGTTGTAATACATTTGAAAAATATGTATTAAATATGTAAGTAAAGTTTGTAAAAATTACAAAGTTTCTTCTTTAACTTTACATAACCCTTATGCATCGAAAGTAATTAGTATATTTGTTTATTTTTAATTGTAATTAATATTGCATATTAGTTATTTAAGTATTACACTCTTTCAATGAAAGCAAAAAATTATGACTGGCGATGAGTTTTAAAATCTTTAAAATATACAGAAATGTTTCCTCAAAATCTTTCGGTTTTCGAAATGGTGCATGAAATATTTATCAGCTTAAAGATACTTATTTCATGTTATAGAATAGTCCATTAAAATCTGGTTAGAAAATATGGTAATGTACCATCATTTAATTAAGTCAATTACAACCATGCACTCTTACGAAAATTTTTGTGTTTTCATTTGCTAAAAATATTCTTGCACCTTGATGCATCATTGTTTAAAATATTAAATAACAAATAACAAATATTTGTTTAAATATTCTTATGCATAATTAAAAATATTGTATATAAATTACCCATATAACTGCAGAACAAGCTAAACTAAAACAAATCTTTCCATGATAGTCGTGTAATGTTTGTAAAACATCTGAATAATGTATGTAAAAATTGTAACATATCTCCTCTTTTCCCTTTAAACAGAATATATTTGCATCGGAAGTAATTTGTAATAATGCATTTTTAATACTAATTATGTACATTAGCTACTTAAATATTACATTTCCTTCCACGCTACCAGAAATTGCTATATTAATATGACGTTTTTCCTTAAAACATGTAACAGACTCACAATTGCATGAAATCTAATTTGAGACACATTATTAATATAAATGGGTTTCGGTTTTTGTTTCATATACCCACTGTCGCTTCATATACGTCACAAAAAGCTATCAATGTTTGTCAGTATTTGTAGTATTCTTTATCTGCCAAGTGCTATTATTCTTCCAAATGGTATTTATATTTATTTGCATTATTTATCTCTACTCCTTTCGCTTTGTGTAGCAATTTCTTAGTTTTGTTTCCCATTGTGTCAACTGACATTTAATTTCCTATGATGCCTCACATGGAAAACGCATCTGTTCTCGTTTACTGTAAATGCTCATCTCATAATGTCATTGATATTTTTGCATATGTAAGTATCTTGTTGCCTTGGTTGCTATATTCAGAAATTATATTACAGCTTTTAATTTATTAGAAGCTGAGGCTAGTAAATTAAGCTTAAAAATAAACGAAGATAAAACAAAATTTATGGAAACATCCCAGAGTACACCTAATCTAAAATCATTTACAGTGGGAGGCTACACTTTTGAAATAGTTTCACAGTTCAAATATCTTGGAACAACCATCACCACTAATAATGACTTGGACCTAGAGATAAACAACAGGATCGCCATGTCAAATAAATGCTATCATAACCTTAAAAACCAATTAAAATCTCGATTTATAAGTTTAAAAACGAAAATTAACATCTATAAAACTCTATTTCGACCTATTCTATGGAAGTGAATGCTGGGCAATAACCAAATTGCATGAAAGTAAATTGCTGACTTTTGAACGGAATATCTTAAGAAAAATATTTGGTGCAGTTCAAGAGAATAATTTTTGGAGATCTTTATTCAATTTTGAAATTTATAAAAAATATAAGCAACCTCATGTTTTTAAAGTCATAAAAATCAATAGACTGCGATGGCTTGGACACCTATTCCGACTCGATGACATAAACCCAGTAAAACAGCTCACTAATCCCATGGGGCAGAGGAAACGAGGAAGACCACCAATTAGGTGGCTTGACTCAGTAGAGAGAGACTTAACCACTGTCAAAAGGGGAAACTGGAGGAGTCTTGCAGCATACAGAAACGGCTGGAAAAAACTGCTTGGGACAGCCTTGGCCTGTAACAGGCTGTAGAAGAAGTGTCTTGTTTCAACTAAAGTGATTTTATAATAAATGTATTTATATATATGTAATAATAAAATTCTAAAACACATTTTTCTTAAATAAGGCAGTGAAAGCTCATTTCCTGACACCTTTAGGATCGCCGCCCCGTTTATTATTTTTTCCCCGAACTTTGTGACGTACTAACTTCTAGAATAAACTAAATAATTAAATTCAACTGATAGGTTACAGGAATGACATCATTCCTGGAGCCACGCTCCTTACTTAGTAAATAGGCCTAGCACATAGATTTAGAGGCTTTTCCTTTGAGAACGCGATGTAATTTATTATGAAATTATTTCTGTTCATGTTCTTTTTATCAGAGATTTGTGTGTTATCTGGTGTTCTAAACAAAAGATGTCTTTGTAAGTCTGTATCAATCAACTCGGCTACATTATTCTACAGTATTCTTAAATTATGGGAGCTTTATTTTAAGTTATTACAGACATATATATGTATGTATATATATATATATATATATATATATACATATACATACATACATACATATATATATATATGTATATGTATATATATATATATATATATATATATATATATATATATGTGTATATATATATATATATATATATATATATATATATATATATATATATATATATATATATATATATTTATGTGTATGTGTGTGTGTACAAGTATTTAAGAGGTTTGTAACCATACATTTTCAGAGAAAGGAAAATCTAGATAAAATATTAAAGTTTATTTGTATTTATTGCTGATGAATAATTTATAAAATTTGATATTCTTGGTTGTGCAAGAGGAACTAATTTTTAAGTACTGAAAACTTCTTATGCTTGCCTGTAATGCTTTATTTAGTTTTCTTCCTAATTAAACTTGATTCATTAAAACCTAGGTACTGAATAAAAACACATTTCGTTAATTAAAATACAAGAAAACATTAAATAATGCCGTTAGTTTATCCTAAAATTTTTCGTAAACTTTTTTACGTCATTACATTTATATTTTTCTCATAAATAAACATAGTTTTTTAGAATATTTATATCATACGTAACAATTACTTTGCTGTATTTTTCATTAACCTTTAGGCAAATGAAAAACAGTAATTGCTATAAGCAAATATATAATGCTGTGGTCTGTTAATTTTAGCGGTTACTAAAGTAAAAGAGTTTAAATGAATTAAACATATTTTCGTGGTTGAAGATTAAAAAAATAACAAAAAACTCATGCAATTCTAAAATTTTTAATTAATAATTTATTTTTAATTAACAAAGGAAAATATCAATATATTTTTTCACTGTGACAAGGTGTTGTTTCATTAAAACTCTGTAGTTTCACCTTCAAACAAGGTAAAAATAGTGAAACTTAAAAATTAGTCTTTTTTTTTGTAAAATTAATAAACTTAAACAATTTTTTCTTCTTTTTACTCAATGTTCGGTTATTATTTACAATCGATAAATAGATAAATAAGGTGAATATGTGTTATATTTTATACATTTACCAGCATTCATGCTATAAACAAGAATGAACTTTTAAGATAATCTTAATGATGGTGTTGGGTATAAAATTAAAGTTGATAATGGTACACTAGTATCCGAAATCAGAATCTATAATTATACTTGCTTTAATATATTGAATCTCTTTTTAATCAACTCTGCATTTTTTTATTCATTTCTTTTTTAATTGTTATTTAAATAAGAAAATATAATTGCTTATTTTTTTACAATGAAGGCCTGCACCTTTATTTTAGCATTCACCTGTACAATCATGCAAGTTTTGTAAATCGTATTAATAAAGGAGAACAAATGATCACAATTACTCCTATGAACAGACGAGAAAAACAGCCACCAATCATTAAGCTGAATTTAATCTCAAACCATCACCGTAGAAGCCAACAGCTTTAACCACTATGCCACCGACAGTTGTCTGCTTTCTTGACCGTTTTATTAAAGTAGAATCATATAGGCGATCAATGTTACTCCCTATAGAGAGCAACACAAGTAATCACCAAGTGTTTTGTGAAATTTATTACTTCACCCTCCAACGTGGCATGCGAATGCTCTAACCACTATTTAAGCGGCGGCTGTAGATTGCATTGACCATTTTATTATGGCAGCATTGTATAAGAGATCAAAACTACTCTCTATGAAAAGCAACAGAAATGTTCACCAAGGTTTTCGCGGAATTTGATTCCACACACTCCAGTGTGGCATGCTATTGCTCTAACCACTATTTAAGCGGCACCGGACGATTTCATCGACTACTTTATTAAGGTAACATCGTATAGACGATCAGAACTACTCTCTATGAAAAGCAAAACAAAGGATCACCAAGGTTTTGGCGGGATTTGATTCAATACCATCTAGCGTGGCATACGAATGCTCTAACCACTATTTAAGTGGCGGTTGTAAATTTCATTGATCATTTTAGTATGGCAACATCGTATAGGCAATTAAAACTACTCTCTATGAAAAGAAACAGAAATGATCACCAAGGTTTTCGATGAATTTGATTCCCCACACTCCAGCGTGGCATGCGATTGATCTAACCACTATTTAAACGGCGCCTGCAGATTTCATCGACTATTTTCTTATGGCAGCCTAGTATAGGCGATCAAAACTACTCTCTATGAAACGCAACACAAGTGATGAACAAGGTGTTCGGGGAATTTCATTCCACACCCTCCAGCGTGGCACGCGAATGCTCTAATCACTATATAAGCTGCGGCTTGACCATTTCTTTGACCATTTTATTCTGCAGCATCGTATAGGTGATCAAAACTACTCTCCGAGAAAAATAACACAAATGATCACCAATATTTTCGAGAGATGTGATCCTATATCTCCCAGTTTGGTATGAGAATTCTCTAACCACTACTGCCACCATTGGCTGCAAATGTCCGAACCCCTAATGCCACCGGTGATTCCAGATTTTGCTGATCATTTTATTATGGGAGCATTATAAAGGCGGCCAGTATTACTCAAAATATTCCTGAATATACAATCATGGATTTACGGTAACTGACAAAATTGATGGTAAGAAAAATTAAGGTATTTGAGATATTTACTGATGTTCGGAATATTTATGCAGTATTATTTGGTCTCATCAATCCACAAATATCACTCGTAGCCCTCTAAACCAAACTACGTTCTTCACATATTTACGTGCAGTTTCAAATTATTATATAACCAGCAATAGACCCAAATAAAATCTAAACTCCTTTGAATCAATACAAAAATAAACCTATACAAAACCCTTATAAGACCGATCATTTTATATGGCAGTGAGACATGGGCAATTAACAAAACAGAAGAAAATAGGCTGCTCATTTTTGAAAGAACAATCCTTCGGTCAATATTTGGAGCAGTAAAGGAAAATAATACATGGAGAGGTTTATATAACCATGAATTATATACTAAATACAGACAACCTAACATCTTGAGAGTTATTAAATCCAACAGAATTAGATGGCTGGGACATGTTTTCAGACAAGCAGATTTGGACCCAGTTAAAAAATTAACTTTTTCAAAGATTGAGGATAGATAAAAAGAGGTAGACCAGCAACAAGGTAGATGGACTGTGTGGAGAGAGATTTGGAGATCTTGGGTTTTAACAGATGGAGAAACCTTGCAAAAATTCGTGCCTTTTGGAGGAAGCAGACAGAGAAAGCCTTGGCCTGTACCAGGCTGGAGCGCTGCTGAAGAAGAAGAAGATATAACCATCAATTGTTGTACAGAAAGTATGCTCACTGCAGATTCATGTATTCGAATTCCATGTATAGCGTAAACAGGAAGGTATGGATAGTCACCCGGACAGCTGGTTTCAGACGAAAACATTTCCGTTTATTGAAAAAAAAATCTAATATTGACTTACTTGTTTACTATTAAATTATTCACAATAATTGCTGTACTTCATATAAATAACTTTATTTGAGTTTGAATAAAAGTCTTACAGTTTATATAGGATACTTGCACAGTGTCTAAGATATTTTTTTAATAAGATTAAAGTCTCAACATCAAACTTTAATCAAACTTTAATTCAAATATGAGTAGTATACATTGGTTTAACCATGAGTAGAGCTCAAATACTGTCATTTGTAGTAGACCAGTAGAATTAATATCCTTTAATAATTTTTGTCATATAAGAAGCAGATAATAATTAAAAAGTGAAGGCCACAACTATATGTTATAACAATCATGAATATAAAATTACAATTTTTTATGGTTAATTCATTTTGATTTATGCCCAGCAACTTTAATATACATAATACAGAAGTTTTTCGTTATATATGATTCATTTGCAAATTCCACTAAAAAAACAGGGTGAACATTTAGATATCACATCGTCTTAAATATAAAAGTTCAATATTAACTGCTAATAGTTATTGAGATATGGGAGAATATACGTACATACATGTGTACGCCTCGTCAAAATCCCCTATATAAAAATAGCCTAAGTTATCTGTTTGTCTGTCTACGAATATATGAAGCGGTTGGACCTGGAATGGATAGAGACATCCATACTGGATTCTTAATGAGTTAGAGTTGGTCAAATTCAAAGCTAGTAAAGTTTATCTTCTCCTAAACTATTTATATGATTCTAAAATAAGTTGGTATAAATATGCTTTATATCACAGCGAAAAATTCTGTCATCTTCAAAACGTTCGAAATCCCCCCTTCCCCCCCTTTTCGAGCTTTAAATGCCATTATTTCAAGCCCTTTTTTCCCCTTTTAAGAGCAGGCGATTAAATTTATTACATTTTAGGTAGGTGAAAATAACATTATTTTCTAATATTATGGTGTCATTCTTTTAACCATCTCATTTAATAATTTCTTATTTTAAATTATTTAAATATCATCTGTATTTACATATATTTTATTACTTCATTAAAAATTAACGCATGTTCTTCAAAAGTGATACTAAAGTTCTATATATATATATAGTGCACAAATTTTTAATGAGTCAAATTAGCTCTGTCGTAAATCTACTGTTAAAACCTTTTGATAAAACCTGTAATTCTTTAAAGTATTCATACCTACACAAATCGAAACTTTTGTTTATTGTTAATTTCTTATTCATTGAACATGCACATTTTCAATGCATTTAATTAAATTGACGACATGTATCTCAATGTGAACTATCGCTTTCTTTTTAAAATGAATAAAAAGCGGCGTAAAAGAATTTTTCTTCTCATTAAGAAGGTAAGAGGTAAAATTTTTTCGCTTCAAGAAAAAGTCTTCGTTTCAAAAAGCGATTAGATTAGTTGGTTTGTCCAGAAAAGTCACATATTAACCTAATTAGCATGAAGATTTTTTCTGTTCCTCTATTTTGACCTAAATACCTGCAAATGAATCTTTAATAAGAGATTTTCTGGTTCTTTATTTTTAACTTTTTAGACTATTCAGTGATTTATAGCGGAGAAATAGATAATGTTGTTAAAATGAAAGATAGATATAAGTGAGAAGAAAAATATATATGATAATAGTATAAATGTGACATAAATTAAGCAGTTTTTGTTTTCGATTTAAACAATAAATTACATTCGTTTAACAATAGAAAGGCAAGAAAATTTAAATTTAGAATCAACAATTATATTTTACACTTTGCGGTCTAAGCCCAAAGTGCTTCTTTCCAATGAAGCTGGTAGTACAGACAGGGAGGATATTCCTACCACGATTCTACTTTATGTGTGTTAGCAGCCGTTAATGAGACAACTGATCTTTGTTCATCTCGATTCTCCACAACCTTACGGTTATGAGTGAGACTCAAGTTATCTTTTCTAATGAAGTAACATAAATCTTTCTGAGTTTCAACTTTTTCTTCGCGTAACTATAAATTTCTCTTGTTGTTCAGATGATATAACTAAAGCTTTATATTTTAAGAAAAAAAAACTTACAATAATTTGTAAGGTTTGCAGGAGCAAATCAAAGGAAAAAACTGGAAAAAAAACTAAAATACTTCTTAATTATTACGAACCTCTCGGTGTTTCCTTTTTGTGCAGGTTGGAGCTTTGAACTAAATTTTTCTTAATAATGTTATTTACTTACAAAAACTACTTTTGAGCCTGGGAAAGTCATCTGGGAAGTTTATGTAAAATTTTATGCAAAAATAATAATTACTGAAAAAGATCTTTAATAAAAAACTAAGGATTTTATGATTCGCAACAGTAAATCAACTGTAGTAAAACTGAAAAACCTGGATCTTATTGCGAACCTCATGGTGTTGCTCTTTGTGCAAATTAGTGCTTTGATTAGTACTGTACCAAAGAAAATTTCGCTTAATGCTGCTATTTACAAACAAAAGCTTTTTAGAGATTTGTAAACCATTTGGGAAGGTGTTTAGGACGTTTATTTTAATTTTTATGTAAAAAATCATGTTTACTCATGCTGATCATTTTCCTATTTAAAGTTTTAGTCGGAAAAGGTTTAAAATGTTCAATGATTTTTATTAGATATTAATTCGTAGCACATGTAAATACTATTTTCCCTAATGTTGTGCTTCTAAGAATTCGTAGTCGGCAGTCTACAGTTGGTCCCAGTATGGGTATATCTTGATTCAGAATTTTCTTCCTGGAATTTGGATTTTTTTTTCCCAACCGACATGTCAATAGTGACATCTTAAGTTAACAGTTTGATCTTCGGTCCGATTCCTTCTTTATTTCTGTAGGCACCTCGGTACATCAGTAGGAGTGTTAACAACTATTAATACATATGGAGTGAGTGAGATCGGATTTTTCAAAATTGATTTGTGAAAATGCACAATTTAAGTGCATTGTAAAGTCCCGTGATGTAGTACAACGCTGTTGTTACTTCAAATCCATTAATAACCCAAGTTTGCTTTATATCGTCTTTAATTATAATAAAATGCCACTGATCTATATTACAATATTCAAATATAAAACAAAAGATAAGGAAATATGCTAAAAATTATATATATAAAAAATAAAAAGTAAAATTAGCACTCCACGTGCTACACCTGAAAGAAAAATTGCCAAAGTCCAAGAGCACGCTGCATTATTTTCCTTCCTTCTGAATTACGCCAGAAATCCTATATTTTTTCCATTATCCTGTGTTGACGTGTCCTTTGTTCCATTGTCCTGTGCACAATGCGTCCTTTCCCGGCTCTCTCCAGATTGACCGGGACTCCAAGCATGGTCCTGAATCACCTCCCGGAGACCAATCACAACTCTCCAAAACTTGGTGAAGTTTAAGTGCAGTCGTTTTCACTGGCCACACCACACGCCACTTATAGTTGCGAAAAATTGCTTGGGCATGCAACCCACAATGTGTGAGTGCGGCGAGCAAATCAGTTATCGCTAACCTTATGTAAAACATAGCTGCACTCCCACATAAAGGTTACTTATATTACTCCTGCATAAGTTATTTATATTATTATTATTTTCAATGTGGGGACACTTTTATAGCATTCGACACTTCCAACCCAGAGCTATTTGCAGGCCATTTTATTTTGTGACCTCCATATAGGCCAACATTCCTCCCTAGTGCTGAAAAACACAAGCAAAAGGATCCTTCTCATTTAGAAGCATACTCAGGCAGAAGAACTGTGAGCTTGTCTTGGCCTTCCACCTCCAGAGGTGGAGCCAGAGCTTCCAATTCAGAGCTATTTATAGGCTATTTTACTTTGGGACTTCTATATAGACCAACATTACTCCCTAGGGCTGAAAAAAAACAAGTAAAATGATCCTTCTCATTTAGAAGCATGATCAGGCAGAAGAACACCAGACTTGGCCTTCCACCTCCAGAGGTGGAGCCAGAGCTATTGTAGGCCATTTTATTTTGGGATCTCCATATAGACCAACATTACTTCCTAGAGCTGAAAAATACAAGCAAAAGGATCCTTCTCATTTAGAAGCATGTTCGGGCAGGAGAACGCCAGATTTGGCCTTCCACCTCCAGAAGTATCGTTTGGGAACTACGGAAACATTGTGACCACGAACCTATTTTATGTGTCCTAGACACCATTAAAGAACTCTGCCTTGTCTATATATACATCAGGAGGGTCTCAAGACGAAATGGGCCTGGATCGGTACTAGATTATCAAAACAGATTTCTGTTCTAGTTTAATTTTATCAGTTATGGAAATTTTTAAAAAAAATATTCAGTCAAATAGTATTTAGAAGACAATCAGTTTTAGATTTCTAAAATTTTATATAATACAGCTGCAAAATGTCTCGCTCTGAATCGATTTATA
>CM063501.1:175841241-175846241 GCA_032207245.1 Pardosa pseudoannulata
CTAACAATGTTCCTTATTTAGCTAGAAAGTCAGTTTTTTTTCTTCCAAAAAATTCCCCATTGGGCTGGAACTCACTGGAAGGATATTCTATGTGTCAGTGTCTGAAGAAAGACCTACAATCCATGTTTCTTTTAGAGACATTTTGTTTATTATGTAGATCTTGAAACACACTTGAATTTAATAATACCTTAGTAAAAGAATATCTATGAAACGACAGTAGTTGAATAGCTACTACAATAGCTTCCATCTAGGGCAATGATACGTTTAAATGTTACGTCTGTATGTACACTCGAAGAAATTTTTACTATCTCACAGGAAGTATGCTCAATAGTACTCCCTGGGCCAAAAATTTTTACTATCAGTTTTGACTACTCCCCTATATAATAATAAGTTATCTGACCGTCTTTCCTCAAATTTATGAAGAGGTTGAACCTGGAATGGATAAGTGCATCCACATTGAATTCTTGATGAGTTAGGCTTAGCAAAATTCAAAGCAAGGCTTTAAAACGTGTAAAATCCACTCCTTCCCCACTTTTCGAGTATTTTATGCCATTATTTGAAGTTCTATTTTCCCCGGTTAAGAGAAGGGGATAACATTTATCAATTTATCACATAAGTAGGTAAAAATAGCATTTTTTAGCATAATGACGTCATTCCTTTAGCCATTTCATTTAATCATTTCTTATTTCAAATTATTTAAATATCGTCTGCATAATTTTCATACGTTTTACCACAGAACTTAGATATTACGTAAATAATTCTTTTACATTTGGCTTAAATAATAGATTAGGTATGTATGTGATAGTTTTAAATTTAATCATCAATTATTTTTTGTTGACATGAAAATTTTATCACCAGTATTAACAATGAATTCTTTTCATAAAATTCTAGGTGTCTATTTCAAGGACTAATAAATATCTAGCGTTTAAGTTATATATCTTTGAAAATTAAGATTTTATTTTTTATACATATCCACACGATTTGACTAAATGAATTCAACGGGATTCTAAACTGCATTCAAAGTATCGGGAGGCTTTAGAGGAGTATGAAGATAAAGAAATTATTGAACATTTACCAGATAATTCTAAGCCAAGAAACAAACCATTTTTTTACCGACCTCATAGAGTACTTTACAATTCTGGAAAATTAAACGTTTAACTAATCCCGTCATATGACGGGCTATATGTTAGTTTGAAATAATGATGTAAAGTTTAATTCTTAGCGTTTGGGCTAACACTCTGGGTACTTCATTTCCTGAAATGATAATCTATAACTAAAAAACTGGTACTGTCATATTGTTAAAAACAACAATAATAATTTTACACACAGTACTGTATGTAAATTTTTACATACAGTACAGTTTGTAACAACTAAAAACTTTTGGAAAAAGAAACATTTTCAATAATGTAACAATAATGTTTTGTTGTAAACCAAAAAATGAAGATTAACAAAAACAAAACATTTTCTTTTATTAAATCAATGTTTTTTAAATTTTCTAAATAAACTGATTTTTAATTTTTTTATACAATATTCTAGAATTATTTTCGTGAAATTTTGCAAGGGATTGGATGTACTAGAGTCTTAAAAAACTCTAAAAATCTCACTCAATGTTATTAATAAAATAATAGAACAACAGTCTCATTTATTAGTTGTAATTTTACAGCAACGGTAGTGAAATAATCCCTCTGATAAATGGATAGAAGTTTTCAATATGCCCTTCTCCGTACTAGCTTATTTACATACATATAGAATTTATTAAAACTGGGAGGGAAGCACAGAAATTTATTCTAACCATTATTTTTCTTTTGCTGCATTTTCAGGGTATATTTGGAAGCATTACCCAAAGCATTATTCCGGGTATGTAGATTCCAAAATATTTTAAACCGATTAATTGAAAATATATGTTTTAATGAATTACGTAAAAAGTTATTTTTTTAAGTTTTAAAATTTACGGTACCTAACTATAAACACACAGACACACACACACACATATATATATATATATATATATATATATATATATATATATATATATATTTATATATGTATATATATATATATATTTATATATATATATATATATATATATATATATATATATATATATATATATATATATATATATATATATATATATATATATATATATATATATATATATATATATTTATATATGTATATATTGTGTGTGTAATCCGAGAATTATAAAACTGCTGGACAAGGCGAAAGCTAATCAGCTAACAGTAATTATGATGCAGTCGGGCCATTGAAAGAGACCGACACGTCTAATTAAAACTTAGAGATGCTAAAACGAACATCATTACTAGTAAACCCAAGGGTTTAGGTGCACCCAAGAGCGAAGACAGAAAATTATTTCCCAAAGGACAAGAAACTTACTCAGCAAATGTATGTGTAATGATCAGGAAAATCTCCGAGCCATTTGCCGACGATAGCTGGAAAGTGTGTTGAATAGACAAAAAATTTACATCTATAGGACAGAAAGCTTTGGGAAATGTAACGAAGAATTTTAAGTCGAGGACACTAATTTGATTAAGACATTTAGAAGTTGGGAAAAATATTTTAAGGAATTAGAATGCGAGAGAGGAGGTGTTTAAGGAAATATTAAAGTTAAATAATTTTGATATATTACATATATATACAATGGACTTCACTTAATGTGATGGCGGTTAATGTTATCAATCGCTTATTGTTATCGAATCCCTTGGTCCCTACGTTCTCTATTCATTTGTATGTTAAAATTATTGCTTTATGTGGTCGTTTCATCGGTTAATGTTATCAGTATTCTAACCTCATTTTAACTGGCAAAGGAATATTCACAATGTATTCAGAAGGAACCCATTCTCTTCTCTCCCTTAGCTGTTGCTTGGATTCCCTAGAATTCTCTCTCTTCTTCCTAGGGAAATGTTGAATATACAAAGGAGTGGGATTTACATGTTCCTGGGATTTTTCAAAAATAAGCACACCCTGCTGGTATTCAATGGTTGTTAGATAAGCAGAAGGCAACACATTATTATGGGAATGCAGAAGGAGCGTATTTCCTATTTATGTCTCCATTTTATTTCTCGTTTACATGCAGCTTGTCTATATGGAAAACACAAAGCAAAATGATTTAACATTAAAGCAAAAGATCGCAATTTTAAATCTCAAAGACAAGACACCAAAAATGAGTTAGCGCAATGCTGCACCGTAAAATTGATCATTTTTTAAAATTATGTATACAAATCTTATGTTTTAAAGGATAATATACAGTACATAAATATAATGTGAGTTTAATTTTATTTTGAAATTTAGTGCGTGTAAGTTAAAGGGGAGGGGTTCAGTTTATCTAATTATGAATATTGTTTATTGTTAACAATCAGTTATTGTTATCCAAATCACGGTCTTCCAAACAGATCAAATTAAGCGGGGTCCACTGTATATATATAGACAATCCATCTGTGTGTCTCAGAAGCCACAACGTTAAATATTTGCTTATAGAAAGCTGTAAGGTCCCAACTGAGTCAATCAATGAGATTATTAAGAATTTGTCACGGGGGAGACAACAGAAGTGAAACAAAGTTACGTAAATAAGTTATATATAAGATTAGTTGAACTAAGCATAAACTAATTTGGTGCTCTTGTAGTCGCAAAAAGTTACCCTAATCAAAAGAGAAACAAAGGTACTTCACTAAACTTGGTAATTTCAAGAATTGATACAAAAAAAAATATATTATATAGTTTATGTAAAATCATACAAAAATGATGCTAATTTTCATAAAATAAACTTTGTTAACATCTTTTAAATTAGTTCAGACAAATGTTTTATATACTTAAGTCATTTTGTAAATAGATAGAGGACCTAATCTCAATTTCAAAAATGTATGTAAATTTGGGGTACCTTTGTGGGTCTAAAATGTTGGGCCTGGAACACTTCTGGTTGAAGAGTATCTATGGCTGATCAGGAGAGGGAATCTATATATCATCCGTTGGTCTCGTCAGAGGCTTCCTCCTGAGTGTTTGGGGTGCGGCCGTACTATTTGATGCAGGAACACTTCCTGTCGGACTTGGCTGGACTCTCCTAGTCTGGACTATCGAGCACCTTCTCCTCTGGACTCACGAACAACTTCCGTCGGACCCGACTGGACTCCCGACTTTCGAACACCTTCTTTTGGGACCTCCGAACCATCTTCTCATCTTTTTAGATTTTTCATATTTAATTATTTCAACCTTGTCAATTCTTCCTTCTTGTCGTCCAATCGGGATTGTTGTTAGAATTTCATTGGCCTGTTTAAACCCCGCCTTGAGACCGCCAACGTGCCAAACCTTATCCCTTCTAATTGGGCACTGTCCGTTAGGGACTTATAAATACTCCACAAAGGTACATTCTTATTTAATGTCAAGTACGGAGACGGGATTCTAATTTGGACTGGGATCAGAATCCCGCCCGAGACCACCGTACAAGACAAACATATCCGTTGAATAGAAATTTATGTTTCTCCATCTCTTTACAAAGATGTGATGAGGTGAGATTTAGATCCCGAACATTTTACTTATTGTATGAATGAATCAATTATATAACAGGTCTAAATCGCCTCATCACATAGGTCTCAGAAGCCACAACTTCAAACATTTGCTTATAGATAGCTGTAAGATCTCAACTGAGTCAATCAATGAGTTTGTTAAGAATTTGTCACGTGAGGGACAACAAAAGGGAAACAAAGTTACGTAAATAAGTTATATATAAGGTTAGTTGAACTAAGCATAAATTAATTTGGTGCTCTTGTAGTCGCCAAGAGTTACCCTAATCAAAAGAGAAACAAAGGTACATCACTAAACTTGGTAATTTTAGGAATCGATGAATAAAATATATTTTATAATATAGTTTATGTAAAATATCATTGCATACACATACACACATATATATTGTTTACTAAGTTCATAATGCTTCCAAGTAAAATTTCTTATTTTTAAACTAGAAATAAACATCCGAAAGTCTCTTA
>CM063501.1:175848741-175858741 GCA_032207245.1 Pardosa pseudoannulata
TAAGTTATTAAAAAATTACCGTTCAACTTTTTAATACCGTCAATAAAATAATTATTGACAAATTAAATAATAAATAATATGAACAAAGATCCAGTAATCAATGTACAAAGAAACAATAAAATAATTATTGACCAATTAAATAATATATAATAAACAAAGATCCGGTAATGAATGTAAAAAGAAACAATAAAATAATTGTTGACAAAGTAAATAATAATAATAATAATATGAACAAAGATCCTGTAATCCATGTAAAAAGAAACAATAAAATAATTATTGACATATTAAATAATAAATAATAAATAAACAAAGATCTAGTAACCAATGTAAAAAGAAACAATAAGATAATCATTGACAAATTAAATAATAAATAATAAATGAATAAAGATCCAGTAATCAATGTAAAAAGCAACAATAAAATAATTATTAAGAAAATTAAATAATAAAAAATAATATGAACAAAGATCATGTAATCAATGTAAAAAAAACAATAAAATAAACATTGACAAATTAAATAATAAATAATAAATAAATAAAGATCCAGTAATCAATGAAAAAGAAACGATAAATTAATCATTTACAAATTAAATAATAAATAATAATATGAACAAAGATCCTGTTATCAATGTAAAAGGAAACAATAAAATAATTATTGACAAACTAAATATTTAATAATAAATGAACAAAGATCCAGTAATTGATGTAAAAAGAAACAATCAAAAAATTATTGACAAATTAAATAATAAATGAATTGAATGTTATATTATTAATATTAAATGAATTCTATAAAATATCTGTTGTTGGGATTATCTTAATGAATCATGTCATTTAATTTTTAAGTTATAGGTTAATAAAATGATACCCTATAATTAGAAAATATTTTCTTTTTTTAATAATTTCTTATTATTTTTATGTAAATGAAAAATGTGTATAATCCAGCAATCAGAGCGTAAAGGAATATTTCTTCATAAGAAAGGGAAAATAAATGTGCTAAAATATATTTCAAAATATTACAGGTTAAAATAATGCTATATTATAAAAAATTAATAACAATTTCTTTTCAACAAAAAATCTTAACTATAACTGCATCAAACACAAAAAATAAATCTTCAACAATGTTTAAGCAACATCCCATTTGGGAACAAAATATTAAAACTTTCTACAATCCTAAGAGCTTTTGGGAATAAAACAATGTTTTACTTTCCTTGAATTAATGAAGAAAGTTTTTTCACAAAAATATTGTGTAGCAAACAAAAGTTTATGTATACACTAAATTTCTCATTGAAAATATCTTCTTTGTCAAAGACTGGCAATATTCAGAGGGAAATATTCATAAATTAATCTCCGAGGTATTGAGTACAGAAATTAAGGAATAAAATGAAGTTCAGCTGAAAATATATAACCCTGCATCAAAACTAACGGTGTGCATTTTATTTGACATTTATTTAGAAGGGAATTTATGTTACTTTATTAAAGTATTATTGCACAGGGGAAATATAACAAATGAGAGAAATTAATAATTTAAAACATTTCTAAATACTAGAAAGTACCAAAGAATCTTTTAAAATAAACAAATGACTAAGTAATTTAAACTAAACCAATTAAAAGGAAAGTTTTCAGATTTTAGAAGCGAGAGATTGACTGAATTGACTAGAGTAATACGACGATACAAACTGATGTTAAAATTCATTTCTTGAAGCTATGACTGCATTGATTTTAGTTTATAAATGGCAATATAAGTTGGCAAAGAAACTTCCTCAAGTTTACGACTTTTACTTTGCAATTTTCATAGTATAAACTTCTTACTTCGGAAATCAATGCAAAATATGACCTTTAGGATCCGTGGGAAATTAATTCCTAAATTAGAACGATAGAATCTGTGGAAAGTTTATTATTTAAGTTAATATGTTAGAGTAAAATCAACAAGATCGTGTTAGAGAGGCGTTTCTGCATGTAAAATTATAGTATCTCTAATGAATAAACTTTTAAAGAGAAAGTGCTTTTTGAGTGATAAAAACTTTGATAAAAATTAATATTTTTTATTTATTACAAAATATAACTGTTCTGGTTTAGTTTGGAGTTTTAAGGTCTACCTTTTGCAACACGAGGGCAAATGAGACCGGAACCTACTGCTTAAAGCTGATTCCGAACGGCTACGAACATCCATGCCACAGTGGGATTCGAACCCACGAACTTCGGTTCCGAAGGCCAGCACCCCAACCATTCGTCCATCGTTCGGCATAACTGTTCTGATTCATCTAGATTAAAACTTTTCTATTGCTTTAATAAGACTGTATGATAACTATTTAGATTCGTAATTACGAGTAACCTATTTTGACTTAAACAAAAATAAACGCATGAGAAAACAAACATTTAAATTGCTTACTCACAGATATGTTTTACAATATGTAATTTAGAAATTGAATTTTTATATCAATTTAAAGTAAAAGTGATTGACTTAATACAACAGAAGTATACAAAATAGAAACTTTAATTACCCATAGGTAATTTTTGTAATCTAGAAATCAGAAATTGAATTTTTATATGAAGTTAAAGATAAATAATTTTTTTTTCTTCAATAAACATAAAACTTTAATGGTAATGGAAATAATTATTTCAAATGTCTTAGTGAAATAAATGAGTTGATGTTCACAAAACATAAATATATTTAGATTCAATTTGACATAAAAATTTAGTTTCTATATTATGTGTTTCAAAAGTTATTTTATGATTAAGTAAATATCTTTCATTTCATTTGTTAGATGTATTTAATTCTTTTAAATATAAATGTATAATTAAATAATAAAAAAAGATAAAATATATGTCTATTACAAAGTTAAAATCTTATAAAATTTTTGATATACATACATATAATAAAACATAAAATTCCCCAAATTTGTTTAAAACAATTCTTTTTTGGTTATAAAGATTTTCAGTGTGATTCGTTTAATTTTAATTCAAAGTATACTACACCCATGTCCATAAATTAAGGATAATGAAGTTCAGGCAATGAAAGAGAAATAAGCAAAACAAATTTGACTTATTTGTAAAGTCTATTTATTACACAAAAGGTAAAGAGCAAAAAAGATGCTATATGTTTGACATAATTAATACAAATTGCGATTTTTACTCCCTGGAGCAAATTTTAAAAAAGAACCTATTTACAGAAAACAGTATAACATGGTTAGTATGATGGTTAATACGGAGTATGTCTCCCGGACGATGCAATACAAGCGTTACAATGCCTACGCATGCTGAGTATCAGATTATCAATCTGATCTTGGGGAAAATTACACCACTCATCAAGCAATGACCTCCGAAGTTCCGATAGACAGTTGGGAGGGGGTTGGC
This sequence comes from Pardosa pseudoannulata, assembly GCA_032207245.1. NCBI lineage: Eukaryota > Metazoa > Arthropoda > Arachnida > Araneae > Lycosidae > Pardosa > Pardosa pseudoannulata. The sequence continues at coordinate 175,852,093 of CM063501.1, forward strand.
GGGCTGCAATTTGTCGGCCAAGCATGTCCCACACATGCTCTATTGGATTCAAGTCCGGTGAGTATGCTGGCCGATCCATAAGGGTGATATCCTCCGATTGAAGGCATTCGTCTACAATGTTTGCACGGCGAGGTCGGGCGTTGTCATCCATATACAGAAATTCAGGACCCATGGCGCCCCGAAACAAACGTACATGTTGTTCCAGAATGACATCCCGATAGATGTGGCCTGTCATCGTTACACTCTGAACATGCAGGCCAGTTCTGGAACCAAGAATAATTTCTCCCCAAACGAGCCATTATGCACCACCGTAACGGTGTCGTTCATTGGTGTTCTATTGGTGCTAACGGGTACCCGGCGCTCTCCATATAAAAGTCCGGCGAGAATCAGAATGTAAACTGAACCTGGACTCGTCGGAAAACATCACACAAGACCACTGTTGCGGTGTCCACAATGCATGCTCTCTAGCCCAGCATAATCGCAGGCGACAGTGAATTGCGGTAAGGGGAACACATCTGACAGGCCTACGAGCATATAGACCAATGTTCCCTAAGCGTCTGTACACGGTCTGCCTTGAAACTGTCGTACCGGTAGCTGAAGAGAGCTGACGAGACAGGTCTGATGCTGTGCTCCGTCTGTTTCTTTTGGCAGTAACTGCCAAATACCGGTCATCATTCGGCGTAGTAACTCGGGGGCGACCTGTGCTGTAACATCTACTCACATTACCATCATGTTTGAATCATTGCCAAAGCCTGGAGATGACACTCTGGGCTATTCCAAGTTCCTCGAATACTTCCTGCTGGGTACGTCCACATTCCAGTCGTCCTATAATTCTACCACGTAAAAAATCATCCAAATGCTTCCTTTGTGCCATAACTATGCGGTTATTGCACTGAAAGTCTTTTAAAGCGCTTACAAGTGAACAATTTTACTTCTTTGCTACCATTCTTTATATACCCCTTTCATACACTCTCGTCATTGTGACGTACTATCCGCGCCATCTGGTGGTTTCCTGCAATTTGCATATTCTTCTTCAAGATGTGTGTGATAATTCTACAGGTGAAATTTTTATTTTAGAGCTTAATTTCTGTGTGATTCTGAATTATCCTTAATTTATGGACATGAGTGTAATTTGAAACAAAACTACATGGTGCTACAGCCTAACTAAAGAAGCCCAATTAGGGTGTGAACCCTATGTCCCGGTTAGATGATCAATCTTACGATGAACCCCCTGTATTTTAGTTCCTATGAACGCTTGGTCCTTAATTTGTCTACCAACTTAAGAGATGAAAGGCTGAGTCAACCTTGCACTGCTCGAGAATAGAACTTCGGACCTTGCCGAAGGGTCCGAAAGGTCCTTGGATGCACGAAGCTCTACTAGAACGTGGGACTCACTTCTAATTATACGAGTACAAAAATTTTATAACACTAAGATAATTATTCATATTAATATTATGCAACTTTACTCATCAGTTTTAGGAGTTTTTTATAGCTACTTTTTTGGTCTACTTTTTTGCTATATAAGTATTATTGTGATTAGTATCTATTGCTTATAGCTGATTACAGCTAAAAACATGAATGGTTAATGTTCGGACATACGATGTGTGGAACCCCTAGAACAGCCCTGGAACCATTCGCAGTCTTAATAAGGTAACTGTAAGTCCCTTTTTAAAAAGTGAAACAAAAATTCAGATTTTATACATTCAGTTTAAATATTCTGATTGCTTTTTCATTTTAACCTAAAGATGAAGAAAAAGTTTAGTTGACGACTCTACATTAGAAATTGAAATTTTCATATTTTCGCTTTTATGAGAGTAAAATAGATTTATTTTGACTTGATTATTGATTTAAGCGTACAGAATACTAATACTTGTCTTTTTTTAATGCAAATATTAGTCTGCTTCTAACGTATATTTCTACAGATTGATCTTTCCCAGTTTGGATAGTTTTGTAGGCAAATAGCTGAATTCAAGTAAAAATACAGCAATTTCAAGAATATAACTAATTTGATAGTAAGATTGTTTATGAAAAATGTGCTTATATAGGAACAAAATCCCTTATATAATAATAGCCTAAGTTATCTGTCTGTCTGTCCTCGAATTTATGAAGTGGTTGGACCTGGAATACAGGCATCCATACTGGATTATTCATGAGTTAGGGTTAGCAAAACTCGTAAATTATTAAAATTAGTAACGGTTATCTTTTCCTAAACTATCTATCCAATTCTAAAATAAATGGGTATAAATATGCTTCATATCACAGCGAAAAATACAGTCGTTTTTAAAATGTTCATAATCACCCCTTCCTCCTTTTCGATCGTTTAATGCCATTATTTCAAGCCCTATTTTCCCGGGTTAAGAGCAGGTGATAAAATTTATCAAATCCTTCAATCATCTAATTTAATCATTTCTTATTTTAAATTATTTAAATATCGTCAGCATTATCTTCATAAGTTTTATCACTGAACTTAGATATTACGTAAATAATTTTCTTTTATATTTGGCTTAAATAATACATTAGGTACACATATGATAGTTTTAAATTTAATCATCAATGTTTTTTTGCTTCAATGAAATTTTTCTTACCGGTATTAACAACAAATTATTTTCATAAAAGTCTAATAGTCTATTTGACGGACTAATAAATATCTAGCTTTTTTGTTATATATCTTTAAAAATTAAGAAGAGTGTTCGTTTGTATGTTTGTTTTTGATACATAACCACACGGTTTGCAATCTATTCGCTCAATTGGACATCATTCATATATACTACCAAATAATCACTGTTGATATTAAAACCTCTGCTGTTCATCCTATTACGTAATATGAAAAGATAAATGAATGTTGGTAAGTAACATAGGTTAGTAAAGATACACAAATTATTGATCTTGTACCAGATAATTCTCAGCCAAAAAGCAAACCATTTTTTACCTGCCTCATAGAGTACTTAACAATTTTGGAAAATTAAAAATTTTACTGATTCTGTTATATGACGGGCTATATGCTGATATAGCAATAAAAAGAAATTTTTAAAAGATTAATGAGTCTACATTTATGTATATAAACCCTATCTCTGTATTTTAACAGGAAATGAAGCATTTTGCGCTAAAAGTACTTCATTGTAATACAATTCCTTAACTTAATCATAATATAATAACTTTTTGTTACAGAATAAAACTTTTGCAAAGAAATGTAAATAATTTGAGAATGTATTACAAGTTTCCACTTTATTTTCAGCTTTAAAATTTTGTTAAAATGTAGAAAGTATAAAATTTTCATGAAAATTCTGTTTATTATCTTAAATAAAATTTTATAGATTATTTCTTTAAACCAAAATAAAAAATTAAAAACAATTTAAAAATATGTCTTTTAAATATAAAAAAACCAAAAGTGGCAGAAAAAATTAATAGTTTACTTAAAAGTTTTCTACAAATATCGCTATTTTAAGGGGTTGGTAAACGTTACATAATATGTATGGAAAATATTAACTTTGAGTAATGAAATTAAATAAATTACATTAAACAAAACAAAAACTATAAAAATTAAACCCAAAAATTTTTAATTTAAAATCAGATAATCTTTTTTAATTAGAATTTAAAAATACTTATTTGTTTTAAAATATTCCATGCGCATTAATATTTCGTCTACTTTTTATCTCATTACTATTTAAAGCATTTTTTGAACATTTTGGGGTGTAAATTAAACTATAGGTTAGGAATTCATTTATGTGATACTTTAAATGTCTGAATGTTGAATGTTCATAAAAATCTTGGAAACTTCTAAATTCAAATTTAATTACAATAAATTCCATCCATCTAAATAAAGTTGAAATGTTAAATGGATACTTAGATTTATTTAAATGTATATTTGGACTGTGTATTAAAAATGTATACTAAAATACATTTTGTATGTAACTATGAAAATTAAATTTAGGGAACAGGAAGCAATTTAAAGTTTTAAAAAATCATCAAAGTGATATTTTTAAGTATATTATACTGTTTGTAGAAAATTTTAATGTGATTAATTTATCTATACATAATTTTATACATGTACAGAATTTACAACTACAAATGAATAGAGTATTTAAAAAATTTTGTAGGATTCTATGACAAATTAAATAATATTTTAAAATTAAAAAAATCATTAAAATGGTATTTTCCAAAATATTATTTAGTTTTAAGAAAATTAAAGGTATTTAATTCATTTATACCTGATATTATACACCTAAAAATTTTATAACTTTAAGTAATTTATTCAAGCGTTTTGTTACATTTACCATCTACTTTAATTAATTATTTAGAAATAACATTTGAAACACCAAATTTTCTTAAAAAAGAATATTATTAAAAAAAAATATTTTGTATTTACAACGTATAATTACATCTATATTACATTTACATTATAATTATAATAAATGCTGGCAGTCGATTACATACATTTTTCCGTTATCGATTTATCTGAGACCTAAAGTAAGCATACTTATATGACGTTAAATTGCTACTGTTTTATCGAAGATTTTCTGTTCTTTGAAGCAGATGTTTTAACTAAGTCATTATTTTATTAAGTTGCACACTTAAGAAAAGTAAAGCCCTACAAAGCGTAGAAAATAATTAAGGAAGTTACTTAAGATAAAAATTCGACTTCATTCAAAAATTCATAAATATTCAAACACCAAAGTTCGTTGAGCAATTTTCTCCTGGTAATTCATTACATTGCTTTCGAAACTGGAATTTTCGAAAGAAGAAACGAAATTGGAATCAATAAATTTCGGGTGTCAAGACACGAAAAATTAATGAAGTGTAGTAATATTTTTAAAAACAGTGTAAGAAGTACACAGTGAGGTATAAAGCTAACGTGGAATATTTTAAACAAGTGCATTATATAGTATGTATCAAATACACACACACACACACACACACACACACACACACACACACACACACACACACACACACATATATATATATATATATATATATATATATATATGCTGCAATTATAATTTATATATAAATGAATTTATACTTCTGTTTAAAATATACTTATATGTGTAGTAAACGAATAAAAGAATTATTGAGAAAAATACACTTACTCAATTTCTGGATGTAACTAATAGAAATTCAGAACAATCTCTCTCTCTCTCTCTCTCACACACACACACGCACACACACACACACACACATATATGTGTGTGTGTGTGTGTGTGTAAATATTCTTTAAAGAAGAAACAACTGATAGATACAGACATATTAACCAACGGCTTTGTCCAGATGCATTTAATGTGATTGATGATTCTATGAATAAAGAGATGATATTTCACTTCTGAATAAAGTAGGTAAGATAAGACAGATATATATAGATAATATTTCTTGCACATAAATTAATATATATGTATACATATGTGTGTATATATATATGTATATAAATATATATATATATATATATTATATATATATATATATATATATATATATATATATATATATATATATATATATATATATATATTATATATATATATATATATATATATATATATATATATATATATATATTATATATAGAGAGAGAGAGAGAGAGATAGATAGATAGATAAATAAATAGGAGTTTGTGTTTCTTGTAGATAAAAAATATTTATCTGTTGAGATTGCCTCTCCTAACCATATCACGGAAAATATATAAATAACCCATTAATTAGAACGTATTTAAGATTAACAGCTCCTTTTTTGAGTTGCCTCAACAGAAAAGATTTTATTATCATTTTAAGACTAATTGATAAAAAATGATGATGATGATAATTTATTTTAATCGTGTATCGCTAAATTACCTTAAGCTTTCATGCACAGATGACAGTATAGAAAAATTACTATATTTAATCACTGAATTTCAATTATTCTGTTACGATTTTTAAGACAACCTGGAAAATTGTGTAATTGCTACATTTTACACATTCTATTAAGGAGACTCGTAGCTCAGTTGGCAAAGACAGTGATCTCGTAACTGAAAGGTTCATCGCTCGAGTCAAACTAAGTTTCACCTTGTTGGTATCTGGGGCACGCAAAATATATTCATGGTCACAATGTTCTTCAAGTTCTGAAGCGATACCTCTAGGGGTGGTACACCAAGCTCTGTTCTGTTTAGTCCCTGATTTTAAACTATGAAGACTCAGCGGGAGTAATGCTACTCTAGACAGTAGCATTCCTTAAGCTACAGGTGCCCCTAGGGTGGTGCTAGATGGGTGGAGCTTCGCAGCCTTGTATGTTATTAAGGTACATGCATCTTTATTGCCATCTGATTTGGAAATAGAAATAAACGCACTGTGCTTATTTTATTACAGATCGAAAATTTATGTTGTCATTCCTTGATGTATATAGAATCCTTGGATTTTAATTCCATAGTTTGATCAAATATTCACTAAATTCATTAAAGTTCACCAAAAGTTATTAAACAACACTATTCAAAAAACAAATTTTGACGTTGATTATAGTAAAATTATAGTTATTTTTATCAAATTTTGTGTTACTTCCAGTAACCGAAAGTAGTACTTTAAGCTATTCTTTCGCTTACTGGATGGGTATTAGTACTTTTGGTTACTGTCCAATTGCCGTTGGCGTTATTAACTCCGGCTGTACGAAAAACGGCTGAATCGGA
>CM063501.1:175878741-175896241 GCA_032207245.1 Pardosa pseudoannulata
GAAACTGAAAAAACGTTCTTGTATTTAAAAATATTGACAGATATTATTTATATAAACCAACCGACATAATAAACACAACATTTTCTGTGTCAGTTTCTAAAGCTATACAGTCCACAAATTTTTGTATATGTTGAGGGTACAGTGTTGATATACATCATTTTGGACACGCAGTTACTGTAGCAAAAGATGGATGAATGAGTACATTTTACTGTACTGAATGTCATACAATTCGAAGTACGAGGCGCATCCAGAAAGTAAATTTCTCTATGTTTTTAATTTAAATGCGCATGCGTAATAGATCTATGACGTATTAATCATATGCCTGCTGGACAGTCCCGATTCGTGCCAATAGCAGGGTAGCAGTGGCCCGAAATGGAAACTATCATTCCTTTACCCGCCGCCTGCAAGGTTCGGTCGGTGATGTTGGATACACAAAGCATTGCGCCAATTGAAATTCATCGTCAGCTCTGTCAGGTCTATGAGCGGAAACTGACACCGAACACAAAATTCAACGCTTAGGAGCAGCATTGACATTTCTGCTACAATATCACGATGACGGGTACGAATTCCAGAAAAATGTTTCTAATTTCATTAATCACAACAACTTTAAACTTTACGACGAAGATATTCCCTGGGAGTCTTCATATAAATACCTAGGTGTTACCCTAGATTCAAAATTAAATTGGAGACTTCATATCGAAAACACTGTTCGAAAAATGAAGGCTGCAATTGACACTCTAAATTTATATCTCAATTATCGAAGTCGCCTGCATACGAAAACAAAGTTATTGTTATATAAAAGTTACATCAGACCCATAATGACTTATGGTTGTCCTATATGGAGAACTGCCACTCTTACCCATCTCAAGAGTCTTCAAGTTGTCCAAAATTCTGTCCTTCAAAAATGTGTTTCTGCTCCTTGGTACGTGAGGAATGATATGATTCATAATAATCTTAAAGTCAGGCCTATTCTACCTGAATTCAAAAGACTTGCGCTGCGCTTTCACCGTAGCATTGACTTTATTCAGAATCCTGTACTTTGTTGGGATGTAATATTTTATATCAGACCATGAGTGGGTTGTGAAGTGGAGTCATAGTGCATTAATTATTTAAAAACAACATATCATGTGTGGCAAAAAAATAATACATTAATTCTAAAGTAAACAATATATTTAACTAAACATAAGTAAATGCAAAAGTAAAATAATAAAAGTAAACAATAAATAAATTAGGAAGAATTTCACAGATGATGCTCTTTGCACAACATAATAAAACCTAAAAATAAATCACAGTACCTTACACATGCACATAGGTATTTGTGCTGAACAAATTGTATTTTAACTATCGACGAGGAGGAGGAGGAAACGATTTCCAGGAACTTCCTGCATGCCAGGGGAGAGGCGAAACGAAAAACCAAAAAGCCAGTCCGAGATTTAGCCTTCACCCGTCTTTTATACTTCATCCAGTAGTTCAGCAGCCAGACAGTCCCGCAGTTTAACAACTTGGTTCCGAAGTGCTGATACATTGAATTTGCATATCTAACAGTTGCCCCTCCTAGCAGCATCCTTCGGACAACGCATTAAGCTAACTACAGTCATTATTTTCCCTATGTGCACAAGCAGTCTTAGCCTAAATTCTAGGTCTAATACATGAAAATAACTTTGAAATACAATACTTCAATACGTAAATACGAGAAGTCTAAAACGCAACGCATCTCAACTTTTACCACTACAAAGATAACACATAACAGTGTACAATATCGATAAACATTACAAAGACAAAGATATATATATAAGATTAAGTAAATACACAAGATACAAATGCAAGGGGCCCCTTTCATACAAATACATACACACAATATAACACATTATACACTTTGTTATCAATGCAGTTCTTTTTTTTTAATACGATACAAGTTAAATAGAAATATATAAATATCCAAGTCTAAATACAATAAATACAAAAATATCAAATACAAAAACACATTTGCAACACCAAAGCTTGAAGATTTTGCCACACCTCTTCCCTTTAACTTCTAAATTATAAAAAAAACTTCAGCCTCCATACTTCGATTTAAGAGTTCATATAATAAACTAAACCTTATTCCCGAAGAAATAAGTTCTCAATAAATAGACTCAAATCGTGTTTAGTTAAAGGTTTTGTTAAGGGTTGGTTGGTTGGTTGGAGTTTTACGGCGCAAGGTCCTGTTTAGGACATAAGCGCCAAGCACAAGGTGTATTCATAAAAACAAGACAAACTGATAAAAGAGCCCTAGCCTAATAACAAGGTAAAACCGTACCAGTTTAATAAAGTTATAAAACCGTCTGCAAAGTAAAAACTCAATTTCACTAGATAGGTATGTAAAAGGTAAAAGGATGAAACATTAAAAAGCTAAAAACACAATAAATTTTAATTAAAAGATGTAAAAAATACTAAAACACATAATAGAAAAGAGTTAAATAGACCAAAATAAGCCTATAAAACGTAAAAAGGATAAAAGACAGGGATGCGGGGGTTCACCTAGTAACTCCGTTAAGGTAGGATGCCTAGTACTAAAAAATAAAACATAAGCAGGCTGTAACTGACTACAAGATGTAAGTAAATGTAAAATTGTTAGTGGGGCCTGACAGAAAGAACATTGGGGTTTGGGGTCATTAGAAAGATAATAATTATGTGTGAGACGAGTGTGCCCAATACGCAAACGAGTAATTAAAACGTCGTGCTTACGACTAGCATTAACCGGGAAAGATCGAATGTCCTCAGTAATGTTGTGTAGCTTATTGCGGACACACAAGTCCCACTCGTTCTTCCACACAATATACAGCTGGTGTTTAATTTCACACTTCAAGTCAGAAAAGGGGATTTTCGATGACATTAAAGTACTGGCATTCTTCGCTGCATCATCCGCAAGCTCGTTCCCGAGGATCCCCGCATGCGCTGGAACCCAGCAGAATAAGACTGTAAAGCCCCGTTTATATAGCGAGGTATACAACTTCTGTATTTCATTGATAACAGGGTGCAGCGTCTCATCCGAGTTCAGAGAATCTAGTACACTGATTGAGTCTATGCATATTATAAAGTGCCGGTTCTTACTGTGCGAAATGTGCTTTAGAGCTTGGTACACCGCTTTACATTCAGCTGTAAAATTAGAGCATTGTTGAGGTAATCTCCAACACCTCCTAACAGAGTTATATACAAAGCTGCAGCCAACATAATCGTCAGTCTTAGAACCATCGGTAAAAACAAGATCATACCCAGCATATTTAGCTATGTGGGCATAAAAGAGCCGTTGATAAACGATATCACTAGTCTCACTTTTTAAGTAGCCTGGACAAGGATGGGTATATGACATCCGATAATTTTCCCAGGGAGGACAATTGAAGAGTTGTTGGGTTTCCACTGTTAAATCTGCAAGACTACTCCGCTGTAGCAAACGACGAGTCCGCAGGCCAAACGGAGGTATGCATGATGGACGATGTTTATACCAATTTTCCAATGTAGTATTCAAAAGGTGACTTCTGAGCGGATGGTACGGATGGGCCAAAATGCGGTAGTATAATATAGTAGACAATCTGTCACGTATAGAGTTCAGACATGGTTCATTGCAGTATACGTATAGGCTTTGAACAGGTGACGTCCGGAAGGCACCGGAGCAGATCCGCATCCCAGTATGATGTACGGTGTCTAGATACCGTAGGACAGAGCGGCGAGCAGAGCCATAAACCGGACAACCATAGTCCAGTTTCGAACGGACAAAAGAGCGGTAGATCCGTATCAAGGAACTACGATCCGCACCCCAACTGGTGTTAGATAGTACTTTCAGTAGATTTAAAGCACGCTCGCACTTCCTTCTCAGGTGTAAAACATGAGGCAAGAAGGTTAAGTGGTTATCCAGATAAATACCAAGAAAGCAGGTAACGGGCTCGACACGTAACTTTGAAGTACCAATATAAATTTCGGGGTCACCGTGGAGGCGACGCGAGCGACAAAAGTGAACGCAGCAGGATTTATCTGAAGAGAAGGTAAAACCATTTTCCTCATTCCAAGATACCATACGATTAATCGCAGTTTGTATCTGATTGATAATAAAGGCCATGTCACTATTTGCACAAGAAATCTGCAGATCATCCACATACAGATACCCATGTACGGCAGATGGGAGTTGACGCAGGATATTGTTTATCTTAATTGAGAACAGAGTTACACTTAGCACACTTCCTTGTGGTACACCTTCATCTTGAGTGTAGGTACGAGACAGTGTACCCCCAATGCGAACATTGAAGTACCGGGTATGCAAAAAATTCTTTATAAAAATTGGAAGATTCCCAACGAGGTGCCAGTTGTGTAAATCTCTTAAAAATGCCGTACCTCCAGGTACGATCATAAGCTTTCTCGATGTCGAGGAACACTGATACCAAGTGTTGACGTCTCAGGAAAGCGTTCCTTATTTGCGTCTCAAGAGCTATAAGATTGTCCATTGTTGACCTTCCTCGGCGGAAGCCACTTTGAAAGGGGAGATATAGCTCTTCTCCTCAAGAAGGAAAACCAGTCGGGTGTTCACCATCTTTTCAAGGAGCTTGCTTAAGCAACTTGTAAGGGCAATAGGACGATAATGCTGGGGGTTTGTTTGATCTTTCCCAGGTTTTGGAAAGGGAACAAGAATAGCATACCTCCAAGCAGTAGGGAAAACGTGTTCCAACCAGATACGATTATATAAACACAGGAGCTGTTGTAGAGACTCTGCAGAAAGATGTGACAACAAAGTGTAGGTTATCCCGTCAGGGCCTGGCGATGAGTTGCGACTCCTTTTGAGACACCGAAGCATCTCATGCATTGTAAATGGGCTATTATATGCCATTTGGGTGTCAGAGTGAAAGTTCAAGTTCTGCATTTCTGCTTGATGTTTGTAGCTGAGGAACGGTTCGGAATAAACACTACCGTTTGAAACAGCAGCAAAGTGGCGACCGATGACATCAGAGACCTCCGCCGGAGTAGCGAGTAGCTGCCCATTTTCTCTAATACAGGCTACTTGACGGTCAGGGGAAATCCCCATTGACCTTTTTATACGGGTCCAAAGCTGACGACCATCAGTAGAGCCACTGATGCCCGACACATACTGTATCCAAGATTCTTTTTGACTACGTCTACGAATCCTCCTGGCAGCAGCACGTGCACGCTTAAAGGCAATTAGATTTTCACTTGTGGGGGATCGTCGAAAGACGTTCCAAGCTTTTCGCTGTATCCTAATAGAAGTTTGGCACTCCTCATTCCACCAAGATTTCCGATGACGGCCACGGAAGGGGGAACTTTTAGGAATAGTCAAATCGGCCGTATTCAAAATGGTACGAGTGACGGAATCAACAGCATCATCAATGTCGCCGGCAACCATGTTTGAGGTTATAACAGCCTGAGACTTAAACGTTGGCCAATCAGCTCGGTCATAGATATAGTATGATGGCTTGAAGATGCCATTTTCGTTATCAGCGGGCGAAACAAAATCGGGTAGTGATCACTGTGAAATAGCTCAGAACCCACAAAGAAATTGAAGTGTGGGAAAAGTGAAGGCGTACAGAGGGCAAGGTCCAGACAATGGAAGGTCCTACTGGGTTCGTGAAAATATGTATTCTCCCCATTATTTAGAAGACAGAGGTTGTGATCTGCAATAAGTTTTTCTACTTGTTGACCCCGGGAATTGGTATCTTTACTACCCCATATCGGGCTATGTGCGTTAAAATCGCCAAGTAAAATATAAGGTTCAGGGAGTTGCTGCACTACATCATCAAGTTCATGCTGGTCAACAGAGATGGAAGGTGGTATGTAAATATTACAAATAGTGATTAGCCGCTGGGTATGTACCCGTATGGCAACAGCTTGCAGTGAAGTTTGAAGAGATATGGCTGTGGACAGATAATCATTCGAAATGAAAAGAGCAACACCGCCAGATGCTCTACCACCGCTGTCATTATCCTTACGAGAACAAGTGTAACGGCGAATTTTAAAATGATCAGCAGGCTTCAGGTAGGTTTCCTGAAGTGCGAAACACACAGGATTGAAGTCCCAGATAAGGGATTTAACATCGGCCCAATTAGGACGAAGGCCACGACAGTTCCAGGAGATAAAGGAAGCTATCAAGAGGTGGATGATAAGCAAGACCCAGGCGCAGAGGGGGGTAAAAGTGGTGGCTCCATGCCAATGTCCTCGCTTGAAGGATAGAGTCTAAGCTCCATCTCAGATGTAGCAAATTTCCGGAGATTTTCCGGATTTTTTAAAAATTTTGGGTCTCTCTGCTTTCGAGAGCCCCCTAAGGATTTCCTCTGCTTAGTAATTGTTTTCATGCTAAGCTTTGGAGAGGAGATCACAGGAGTAGCACGAACAGTTTTTGAAAGGGGTATTTTAAGACTTTGACTGGTTTTTGACGATTCTGTTTTGGATGGTCTGGTCGATGACTTGGGTTTTGAAGTACCTTTTGACTGACTTCTAACAGGGGAACTCGGTAATGAGTGTTTATGTCCAAAAGATACATCGGTTTGGATGCCTATATGTTTCACATATTTAGCAGCAGCACTAGCGTATGATATCCCGACTTTCGGGGATCGAGATTCAACCAATTTCCTAGCCTCTAAAAACGAAATATTTTTATTAACCTTTACGACTTGGACTTCTTTCTCATATAACCACTTCGGGCATTTTCGAGAGTATGCTGGATGACTGCCTTTGCAGTTAGCGCAGAGTGGATCTTTTTCACAGGCATCTTTATCGTGTCCAACTTCTGAGCATTGTGCACATACTGTTTGGTTCTTTCGACAGTATGTCTGTGAATGTCCATACGACTGGCATTTGAAGCAACGCAGAGGGTTAGGAACAAAGGGTCTAACCTTGCAGTTTAGATATCCAGCTTTGATACTATTCGGAAGTGCTGGAGTGTCGAAAGTAAGCACCAAATGTTTTGTAGGTATATTTTCGCCATTTTTACGCAAAATGATACGACGAACGCCACACACTCGTTGATCTCTGAGGTTTTCGAGTATCTCGTCTTCTGGGGTTCTGATCAGTTCTTGCTCAGATATAACACCTCGGGAAGTATTCAGTGATCCGTGAGGTTTCACAGTAACTTTGAAGGGACCAAGAGATGTACACTTACTTAATGCATAGGCTTGTTTTTCCCCACCAGCTTCGACCAGAAGGTCTCCAGACCGGAGCTTTTTGATAGACTTTAGAGTACCTATAGAGGTCTCTAGTGTTTTCGATATCAGGAATGGCGAGACAGTTTCAAATGACCCATCACATTTTTGGATAATGAAGTATCTTTTGTAGTAATCTTTGACAGCACAAGACATAGAGAGCGTTTCATGAACCATGATGAAAGAGAGGAATTCAGACCCCGACGGCACCACCCACCACGGAGCCCAACAAGGGGATGCAGAAAACGCACCAGTGCTAGCCGGGGCCTATACGCACACCAAGTATCCCTAAAGCGCCTACCACCTTTAACGCAGGGCCTAGGTAACACCAAGCGCACTTGACCCTAAGCCGGACCACAAAGGGTGACGACCAGCCGATTGATGCATACGGGCCAATATGCACCTCCCGTTTACCCGAAGCAGGGGCCAAAGTAATGTGTTGGTTTCCCTCAATTACCAGGATCCCCTTTTCCGGGGACACGGGTCTCCACGCACGGCAAACACGTGGGCAGTAAACAGTCCTCGAGAGGTTATGCTCAGTATAGAGCATAGCATCACGAGGAAAGCCCTCACCTCCGAGAAGGATACCGCAACGAGGGGGAACAAAGGAGAAAAGTAGCAGACAAGAGGAGGGGAAATAAAGAAAGGTGAGGAGATCGCTGGGGTACCTCGGGATTGCGACACCCGTGTTTACCTAAAGAAGGTAAACCCCCTGAGGGGGGTTTTGTTAAGGGATCCGACAAATTTTGTTTTGATCTTACAAACACCAATTTGAATTCATCTTTAAATACCAATTCCCTTATAAAAAATAGCTTAACGTCTATATGTCTAAACCTACAGTTTTCTATTGGTGAACGTATGAAATCTATTGCTGCTTGATTATCTGCATATAAGTTAGCTTTTACCTTAAATCCTTTAATAATCCCTTTTGCAAAACATTCGCCTAAGATTTTATCGTATTATAGCATTTCCTTCACTACTTCAGTGATTGCAATGAATTCGGCTTCCATCGTAGACAATCTTACTGAACGCTCTTTGAAAGTACGCCATGATATTGGTGAATTTCCTAACAAAATAAGTTCACCACCCATTGAGGTGCGATCATCTCTATTTGAGGCGAAGTCTGCATCTGAGAAAGCGATTATTTGAGCTTTCTTGCAAGACAAATGCAATTTTAAATCTTTAGTATAATATAAATATCCCAAAACCCTCAATAAACCTAGCCAATGTATCATACCAGAATTTGACTGAAATTGAGAGTAGATGTTCACAGCGTAGCTGAGATCTGGGCGAGTTCGATTTGCTATAAATGACAAGCACCCTAATAAACTACGGTATGGAAATTTTGCCATTTCTAGTTTTTCACTATCATTTTGTGGACAGTTGGAGTTTGAATAAATCGTACCTTTAGAAATAGGCAGGGATGAAACCGGAATTTTAAAACTATTGAATTTATCGTACACCTGTTCAATGTACGATTTCTGGTGAATGTTGACCTCACCTTCCCTGGTTTCAAACTCAACACCTAATAGTTTTCTAGTTTGTCCCATTATTTTTATATCAAAATGTCCCTCCAACATTTTTATAGTTTCACTTATCAGCGTTTGACTTTTACCAAAAACAATGTCATCGACATATACGATTAAAACGACATTAGAACCATATAAACACAATTACAATTTTCACATTTTTTAAAACCAAGTTCGAGCAATACCTTATCCAGCTCATAATACCACATTCTTCCTGATTGGTGCAATCCGTAAATGGCCCTGTCCAATTTACAAACTAAATTTTCTTTTCCAGGAATACTGAAACCGGGGGGTTGCAACATAAAAATACTCTCTTTCAATGGTGCGTAAAGATAGGCACCGGTAAGATCGCATTGAGTGTGATACCAATTATTACACGATACGAGCAACGAAAGAAAAAATCTTATTACTCCAAAATTCACGACTGGGCTAAAGGTTAAATCGTATGACTCCCCTTTTATTTGTTTATATCCTTGTGCCACAAGACGGGCTTTATATCTAACAATTTTTCCCTTATCGTCTCGTTTTAATGTGTATACCCATCTACACCCAATTGTATTAGTGTTAGCCGGTAATTTTTCTAAATGCCATACCTTACAATCCTCCATTTTTAATTCAGTTTTCATGGCTTTCCTCCATTCATTTCTCTCTCTCCAACAATACCCTGATACTTGTTCGTTTTCCCTTTAAAATCAAATAAGGATGGATCAAAATGGATACCATGTTTACTGCAATATTCTTGAGCTTGATTTAAGGATCTTATTCTGCCTTTTGTACTCCTAGGTTTATCTGCTTCGTAGTAGTAAACATCAGTACGAGAGCCATCGGATCTTTCAGATACAACTCTATCCCATTTCACAATTCTTTTCATAGAGGGTATATCCTTTTCAGGGTCTGACTCAGATTCTTCCTCTGTTATGGATTCGGGTTCCACTTTTCTTGGGGTTTCATCTTCATCATCAGTAGATTCGTAATAACTTCTTAAAGGGTAGTGTTCTGCTCCTTCCATTTCTCCATCTTCACTACCTTCTGTAAACAATGGTTGCGTTTCATCTTTGCCCAGCACCGCTCCTTTATTTGCGTTACTTTCTGTTGGTTCTTGTTTAGATTCTTCATCAAATGAAACGTTAATTGTCTCTATGACCTTTTCTTCCTCCGGAATCCATATCTTGTATCCCCGGGTTTTAATTGAATATCCTACTAGAAACCCTATTTTTGCCCTTCTTTCAAGTTTTGATTTTCGATACCTTCCATGAATCCAGCAGTATACTTTGGTTCCAAATGGCCTTAAATGACGTACTGATGGTTTTCTTCCTTCATATAGTTCAAACGGAGTCTTTGTCTCATTTCTATGTATAAGGCGATTCCATGTATATGTAAATATCATCATGGCGTCAGGCCCAAATTTCATACCCAAGTTACACTCACTCAACATTGCTCTTGCTCCATTTAGAACAGTTTGGTTAAACCTCTCAACAATAACATTCTGCTCTGGAGTATAGGGGTTTGTCAGTTCATGTTGTATTCCTTTTCTTAGGAAAAAATCCTTTAATTTTCCAACAGTAAACTCTCCTTCATTGTCAGATCGAAAGTTCTTGACTCATAGTCCCAAATGACATTCTGCTTTGTTAATGTGAGCTAACAGGATATCCGTTACTTCATTTTTAGTTCGTATTGGATATAATGCTGTTTTTCTTGAAAACTCGTCAATTATACATAAATAATACCTTTCTCCTCTTCTACCTATTTCTTTGCATGGACCCCACACATCAGCTAATAATATTTCTAGTGGGCCTTTTGAACGGGTGTTATTTAAGGAAGGAAACGATTTTCTTTTAAGTTAATTTTACATATTTCGCATTTTATTTCGGCATTAGTTAACAAGGGCAAACCCCAAACACCTTGATTTTTACTGGTTTGGACTATGGTTTGAGTATTGATATGAGAGAGACGTTTATGCCATTTTTCTAAGATATTTTTATTACATGTCTCTGTTTTCTGCTTCTTTACCTTATTTTCAATCACCGAGACCTTAGAATTAAATTTTACACTTTTCCGGCTTGTTTCAGGGATTTTAAATTTAATTTTATATGAGCCCTCCTGCAGCTTAGCTGTAAACACCAACTCCACACCCTTCCAATTAACATCTATGTTGCCGTTTTTACCTATAATAAACATACCTAGTTTGTCCAATTGAGGACCCGACACTAGATTTCTCCTTAAATTCGGTACATGTGCTACGTCGCGAAGATAAAGGTCCTTGCCTCCCCATTTTAGATGAACTGTACCTCTACCCAATATAGGGGCTGTGGCACCCTCAATAGCAGCGACTAGCTTGTCATCTTCAACAAGATCATACCGCACGAACAGACCTCTATCGCTACAACAATGATGTGAAGCAGCAGTATCAAACACCCAGGTGCTATTATGGTTAGAATTACACAAATTTGCCTCTATAGCAAAGTTAGCATGAGAATTATTCTGGCTTTTCTTAAATAACTGCCGGCTTTGGTTTTCACGACTTTTACTTCTTAATCTAAATACATGATTAGGGTTTTGAACCTGCGAACTTTGTCCCGATTGTCTACCCCGGAAATTAATGTTAGACTTATTCCTACAATTTTTCTTTAAGTGTCCAATCTTACCGCAGTTAAAACATTTCATTTTTAGTTTTCTAGATTCGCTAACCACCGCCTGTATATCAATATCCGTTTTCTCACTATCCATACTTCGGACTCTGAGCCTAGTCTCCTCTGCTACCAATTCATCGACTATGGCGTCGAACTTAAAATTCTGTTCCGACCATCTCAATATTGTTTGAACAACAGAGTCAAAATTTTGGGGAAGATATCTTATTAGTTGATAACAGAAATAGTTATCCTTAAATTCTGGATCTAAACTTCGTAGTCGGGTTGTTAAGCGTCGTAAACGCGAGCTAAACAATTCTATGTTTTCCTCAGGCTTCATCTCACATTAATTTAGTTGTGTTATCAATTCCATTTCGGAACTACGGTTATCGGGTTGAAAATGCTTTTTGAGTAGTTTCCATGCCTCTACAGGGCTAGAAATATTTTCAATTACTCTCCTATAATCAGTCTCTATGTATAAGTAGATAAGACTTTTCGCCTGATTACATTGGTCTTCAAATTTTTCGGTATCCTTAAGGGAATCTTTGGTTTGAACCTCTGTTGGTTTACCCTTATCATCAAGGACAAATTCTTTTATGGGGGCTACTTTCTCGCCTGTAACTATTTTCCAGAGAGACCTCTCCATTAAAAGATTTTTAATGTCCTGAGACCAATTTATATAATTCCCGCGATTTAACTTATTGATTGTAATGCCTACTTGAGCCATTTTCGCAAGTTTAAGTGTATAATCACAATACTAAAGTTTATAATAACAATACTAAATTCCTATTATAAAATACTCCTTTACATAACACATTCTAAAATATAATAAAGTAAAAAGGGTATAACAAAATTTTAGCATACACAAATTGCAAATTTACACTTAAAAATCACACAAAATTTTCAATTAATAACCTCTGCCCCTCCGTCAATAAACTCTTAAACATTACAAAATCACTTTTTTTTTTCTTTCTTTTGCCAACATGATGACATGAAGTTACAATAGCCACAAGGCTTATATAAGCTTAACCTTTCTCTAATCAAAACCTTTATTGAATTACTGTCAATTTTCCACTTACATAAAAAACACCACTCGGTCAAAGTAAACGAAAACGCCAACGATCTGATCATATATATATTATATCACGTCAGTGTTAGACAACTGACCATAAGCTTTAATAAGAGGAAATGTTAACTGGGCCCATAACCTTTGTTGGGATGTAATATTTTATATCAGCCCATGAGTGGGTTGTGAAGTGGAGTCATAGTGCATTAATTATTTAAAAACAACATATCATCATGTATGGCAAAAATAATACATTAATTCTAAAGTAAACAATATATTTATTTAACTAAACATAAGTAAATGCAAAAGTAAAATAATAAAAGTAAACAATAAATAAATTACATTCACAGATGATGCTCTTTGCACAACATAATAAAAACTAAAAATAAATCACAGTACCTTACACATGCACATAGGTATTTGTGCTGAACGAATTGTATTTTAACTATCGACGAGGAGGAGGAAACGATTTCCAGGAACTTCCTGCATGCCAGGGGAGTGGCGAGACGAAAAACCAAAAAGCCAATCCGAGATTTAGCCTTCACCCGTCTTTTATACTTCGTCCAGTAGTTCAGCAGCCAGACAGTCCCGCAGTTTAACAACTTGGTTCCGAAGTGCTGATACATTGAATTTGCATATCTAACAGCTCCTTGAAGTAGTGAATACTGCCTTTGTTTGCAGTTGGGTGCCAAAATGAGACGCCATTGTGAGTAGAGTTTTGGTGAGTTTAAATAAAGATATGAAGCTGATGTCAGGACTCTAGTGTGTTTACTCGGGACATGTCATATATATATATATATATATATTATCTCTCTCTCTCTATATATATATATATATATATATTAATAATACTTAAAGATTGGGATATTTTTTCCCCTACTCTATAAATAACTCATTTTTAGAAAAAATTTTTTTGTATTTTCTTGCATATATATATATATATATATATATATATATATATATATGGATATACATATATATATGTATATATATATGTATATATATATTGTCTTTTTAATAATACTTAAAGATTGGGATATTTTTTCCTCTACTCTATAAATAACTCATTTTTAGAAAAAAAAAATTTGTACTTTCTTTCTATATATATATATATATATATATATATATATATATATATTTATATATATATATATATATATATATATATATATATATGTATACATATATATATATATATATATATACATATATATATTGTTACGAATTTGCGAAAATTGCTTGAGTTTAGCATGGGACTCTATGGATATCTCGCCAAATTGGCGAGATATCGGCTCGTTGGCGACGGATTTGGCAACCTATTTTTGTCGCCAATTTCATCGCCAAGTTCGTCGCCAAGTGTCGCCAAATGTCGCCAAGTGTGGCGTCACGTGGCCACTTCCGGTTCCGGCTTCTAGAGTGTTCTGGCAGTTTCTGTGAGCCTATATAAGGCAGACGGAGTCCCATGCAGAGAAGAGTCGTTAAGAGAATATCTCGGTATAAGAGGAGTACGCATGGTGTGTATTTACTGAAGGCTAATAAAGTATTTGTCTTCGTGCTGCAGTCTTGCTTGCTTGCTTAAAGTCCATTCAATCCCTGAACCCAGCAGTTTTAGTTTTGGAAGTTCGTAACAATTTGGTGTCAGAGTGTGGGATTGAATGGTGAAGACAAGAGCGATGGCTGAGATGGAGATGAAACAATTTTTTGAACTTATGCAAAGCATAAAAAATGGACAGGAAGAAATAAAGGCAGGTCAGAGAATTCAAGAAGAAAGATTTGAAGAAATTAAGGCTAACATCGTAAGCGTGTTAAACCCTAAAGTAGACATTATTTCAGAGAAAGTGAAAAAAAATGAGGAAAGACTTGGCGAAATGGAAAAAATAATCGAGAAGAATGAAGGTAGATTTGGCGAAATTGAAAAGAAAATGGAGCGAGAAATTGATAAATTAAAAGAAGCAATGAATGTTGGATTATCTTCGGAAAAATCCAAATTTGCGTGATATTGTGTTATCCCTGAATGCTAAATCCAATCGAAACACACAAAAGAAGAATGTAATGTGCTGGAGATGCGGAGCCGAAGGACATATACAAAGAAGCTGCCAAGCTCGCCAAGATCAACGAGCTGATAATGTAACTAGAACCAAGAAACAGGAAAACTAGAACATGGCTGTCTCGTGGGGCGGAGATTGCCAGTTAATAGAGAGCCCCATTTTGAGGTTTTCCAAATTTCTTCAGAAAGTGGTGACGGAAATGGATTCTTTATTGAAGCCTATGTAAATAATTTATCCTGCCGGATGATCATCGACACAGGGGCCAATGTTACCATCATGAATGAAGATGTTGCTCAACAACTTAATGAGAAGATTATCTGGACGCCGCCATGCGTTACTCTCCAGACTGTTACCGGTGACAAAATTCCGATTATTGGCAAGATGAATATTAAAATAACATTTGGAAACAACTCGTACCTTCATACTGTGTATGTGGCAAAAATTACGGACAGTTTTATCCTCGGACTGGACTTTCTAAAGAAATACAATTTTATATTAGACTTTAAAGATAATTCTCTACACTCTACGTCAGAAGATGTAACACTGTTCCGGAAAGAAGTTAGTGAAATCAAATCCTGCTATCAAATAATTGCTCCATTGGATTTCACCATACCAGCCAGGAAAGAATTAATATTGGAGGGCTATTCTGACGAAGAGAAGAATTTTCGACTTGGACTCCTCGAATTTCCTGACTTCGGGAATTTTCCAAAAGGGGTTTTAGTAGCTTCAACACTCATAGATTTCTCAAAAGAAGCCATACCGGTGAGAATTGCCAACATAAGTGATAAACCGAAGATTATTAAGAAAGGTGAGGTGTTAGCCACATGTACCCCAGTGACTTGTGTGGAGCGAAGTTCTTTCCAAACATCAAACGTGTCCTCTGAAGATTTAACGAAGGACTTGCTAACAAAAACAGAATTAAGTAAGAAACAGAAAAGCGCTGTAGAGAAAATGCTTGGTGAATTTAGTGAACTATTTTCGAAGTCATCCGACGATTTGGGAAGAACAAAGTTAACAAAACACCGAATCGACACAGGAAATCATGCTCCTATTAAACAACATCCTCGAAGATTACCATTCTCCAAAGTAGAAGAAGTGAAAGATCTTTTAAATGATATGCAGGAGAAGGGCGTCATCGAACCTTCTACCAGTCCTTGGGCCTCTCCTATCGTCTTGGTCAAGAAAAAGGACGGTTCAACGAGATTCTGCGTGGACTACCGTCGCCTAAATAACATCACCAAGAAAGACAGTTACCCTCTTCCCCGAATCGACGACACCTTGGACACATTATCGGGAAATGTGTGGTTCTCTACACTTGATTTAAAGAGTGGCTATTGGCAAGTAGAGATGGATCCCGTAGATCGTGAAAAGACAGCATTCACGACTGGTGGCCAAGGACTTTGGCAATTTAAAGTTATGCCTTTTGGCCTATGCAACGCACCTGCTACTTTCGAGCGCCTAATGGAGACGGTGTTGAGAGGACTTTCTCCCGAAGCCTGTCTTGTTTACTTAGATGACATAATAATCGTGGGGCGAAGTTTTGAAGAACATCTTAAAAACCTGAGAAGGGTGCTAGAAAAATTGAAAGAAGCCAATTTGAAGTTAAATCCAGCCAAATGTTATTTGTTTCGCAGCGAAGTAAGCTACCTTGGTCATATAATTTCCGCCGAGGGAGTAAGAACTGACCCCCGAAAAGTGGCAGCAGTTAAAGAATGGAGGCAACCTCAGAATGTGCACGAGTTGAGAAGCTTCTTAGGTCTCTGCACTTATTATAGAAGGTTTGTAAAAGGCTTTTCGTTAATCGCAAGACCACTTCATAGGTTGACCGAGAACAAACAACCATTTAAATGGTCTGAGGAATGCCAGGTAGCATTTGACAGCTTAAAAGAGGCTTTAACATCCGCACCTATATTGTCTTATCCGGATCCTGACAAACAGTTTATCTTAGATACAGATGCCAGCCATACCAGTCTGGGAGCAGTGCTATCTCAAGAAATCGATGGTCATGAACGTGTAATCGCTTATTGGAGTAAGTGCCTGTCGAAGACCGAGCGAAATTACTGTGTCACCAGAAAAGAATTGCTCGCCATTGTTAAAGCTATAGAGAATTTTCACAGTTATGTTTACGGACGAAAATTCCTGCTGCGAACAGACCATGCATCTCTCACATGGCTTTTGAATTTCAAGAACCCAGAGGGACAGATAGCTAGGTGGATACAGAAGCTGCAAGAGTACGACTTCGATATCCAACATCGCAGAGGATCCTCACATGGAAATGCAGACGCCTTGTCCAGGAGACCTTGTACAGGTAATTGTCGCTTTTGTTCTGCAGCTGAGATAAAATATGGGACAATAGAGCCGGTTGTGCGCCACCTCACAGCGTCATCTACATCACGATTAGACTCTTGGAGTGATGAAGAAATTCGTGAAGCACAAATGAAGGACCCTGAAATAAAACCCATTATTGAATTCATGGAGTTGTCTAGTACAAGACCCAATTGGCAAGATATCTCTAGTTTAAGTCCTGGTGTCAAACGTTATTGGGCTCTCTGGGATTCTCTTCAATTTCGAAACGGCGTCCTGTATAGAAAATGGGAATCCGACGACGGCAAAACATCGAGGTCGCAGCTAGTACTCCCACGATCGCGAATACCAGACGTGCTAAAGGAGTTACACAATAGTTCAACAAGTGGACATTTCGGAGTTATGAAAACCATCCAGAGAGTTCGAGAGAGGTTTTATTGGAACAACATAAGAACTGATGTCGAAAAATGGTGCAAATCCTGCGATGCCTGTGGAGCGCGTAAAGGACCCACTAGACGCAGTCGAGGAAAGTTACATCTGTATAATGTAGGGGCACCATTCGAAAGAATAGCATTCGACATCTTGGGACCTCTTCCACGGACAGCGGACAATAACCGATACATTTTGTCTGTCATGGATTATTTCACGAAGTGGCCTGAGGCATACCCGATTCCCGATCAGGAAGCGACAACTGTTGCAGAAGTTTTAGTGGCAAATTGGATTTCTAGGTTCGGGTCTCCCCTTC
>CM063501.1:175897802-175900302 GCA_032207245.1 Pardosa pseudoannulata
GATATGGCTCTTTCCCCTTCAAAGCGAAGGAGAGGAGTATAATGCATTTTTTGTTGTCTTAACTTTGCTTTTTTCACGCATTTTATCGTGTCCGCTCATTTCTGCACTCTCCTGTGGTTGATGGTTCGGTCCTTGGCGACGACCTCAACCGGTAATTTTTCCAAATTTTCTGTTATTATGTGTTTTTATTATTTTAAATTGTTTTCACTTATTTTTTATTTGTGAAGTACCGTTTTCTTCATTTTTTGGCTTTTTTATTAATTTTTTCCAATTTTTTGGGTATCATATCATTCCGATACTTTGCTTTAGCTTTTTTGTTATTGTAATGTATCGTCTTGTTTTATGTTTTAAAAAATATAAAAAACTGACAAAATGCTTAATAAAAATTTAAAAATTTTATAAAAACCAAAAATATATCTTTTTGTTAGTGCTGTCACTTTTTGCTAATTTTTATTTGTTGTACCAAGTTGCATTCTTATAGTCCCTATTTTTGTTATTGTTTTACCTATCTATGTTATTTTTTGAGCAACATATTATGGAATCTGTATAACTCTGTTAACCATCCCAATTGGTCACTGTCAAGGTTACAGTCTAATTATCCTTTAATTAGACAACGCGTTGGTTACTCATAATTTTTTATGAGAACGTTCTCACCTCCTCGCTCTCTCGTGAGCTGGAGCGTTTTAAATTCTTGTTTGGATTACTTTTTGCCTAGAGGCCTAAATTTATGTTTTGATCTTTTCACGTTCGGAGGTTAAAGTGAAGACTTTCCACTTCGCTAGGTACTCCGTTAACCCAATTACCTTGACCTTGACCTTGGGTACGAATTCCTCGACAGGATCAATGTGATCAGTGAGGCAATGAGATCTACTGGCAATTAGACTTGAGATTTGCATTTTACCCCGGAAACAAGTAGGAATCAATGCATTGACATCATAATGGATCTTCATTAGAGTAAGCGGTGTTCTGGGACAGGAAGGCTGGTTCCATTCACAGACGGCAGAGTTCTAGGACAGAGGTATACAACAATTTATCCCACAATACGACAAGCTTCTGAATTATGATGGTGGCTATGTTGAAAAATAGCTGAAACATTGCTGTACTTGTTGCCAATAAATATGTCCGTCAACGTGTGAGTTCTTATTTTTTTTTAAATAGAGAAACTTACTTTCTGGATGTACCTCGTACACAAATTTCAACATGTATAAAAAGGAAAACTACGTAAATCGTTAACTGACGTTTCCCTGTAATAACTAATACGTTCATTTTTAAGTAAGGGAACCTGGATATCTCATTTGAAATGCCGAAGAGGCAAT
The DNA here is from genome assembly GCA_032207245.1 of Pardosa pseudoannulata. Taxonomy (NCBI): domain Eukaryota; kingdom Metazoa; phylum Arthropoda; class Arachnida; order Araneae; family Lycosidae; genus Pardosa; species Pardosa pseudoannulata. Next base: position 175,899,119 of record CM063501.1, read on the forward strand.
GTCAATATCTCATGCATCTACCTACATTTTCGAATATCTCCAGTAAGAAGGATGCCTCTAACACAATGATTCTCAACCACTGTGCAGTGGAACTTTTGTGTTTCACCAAGTTTTTAAAGTGTGCCACCAAAGTTTAGAAATGATATTTTGGATTTTTACTTTACACTTGGAATTTTCGAGTTAATATTGAATGAAGAGGAAGAACTAATTTCGCTTTCTAATAATCGAAATTTAATTTTGGAATATTCGTAAGAATGAATTAATTTATTTTAGATTAACATTACATGCTATTATCCCTTGATAACCAAAACAGCTTTTAAAATATTATTACAATTTTCTACATCTCATTTGTGTGAATTCAGATTTTCAGTACTAACCAACACAAAAATGAAAACAACATCAGACTGTTAAATGTAGAACACGATACGTGAGTAGCATTGTCATTTTTACGAGCCAAAGAAATGAAATTATAAAACAATATCAAGCTGAAATTTGTTATTAAAAATATTCCTTAATTAATCACTTCATAAACGTACTGTTGTTTTTGTAGTACATATTTTATTTTATATTCAAAATTATCATAAACTATTTTTCTTGGTGTATTATAGGAAAAGAAATAACTTTTAAACATTTTTCGGTAAAAATGCGCCATGACAAAAAAAAAAAAAAAAAAAAAAAAAAAAAAAAAAAAAAAAAAAATGGCTGAGAATTTCTGCTTTAACTTAAGTACACCAAAGCACAAAAAATCTGCTTAAAATAGGATTTACTTAACTATATTTCTCCAGAAAGCATACCATATTTAGGTTTCTATTAGTAATAGTATATAATTAAACTAATTGGTGGCTTATATACTAAATATTTAATTCTGAATTAATTTAGTATACAGATATTTTGGTAATTTATAGATCTATGATGATTACGTTCTCGAATACATCCACTTATATATATGGAAGTAAATGCGAGATTATACGTTTTTTATATAAGAAGTAGATCAAAAAGGATGAAATATTCACTAATATTTAATAACATATGAATTATTGTAAGATACTCAAGTTTGTATGATAAAATCCAATATTTCTTACTACAATATATTGAATATATTTTTATTTTCTAAGATCTCTTTAAATGTACCGCTAAAATATATATCTTCAAAAATAACCCATGATAATAACATTCCTTGCCAT
>CM063501.1:175905302-175907802 GCA_032207245.1 Pardosa pseudoannulata
GGGAACGCAGCAGAGTTGCGCTGATGAAAGAGGGAATTGGAATACTACTGAGTGCTCTGCGGGCCTCGTGGTTAGTGGAGGGGAGAGAGGGAGCGAACCGCGCGGGGCCTGAAGAAGGAGGAAAAGAATGGGGTACATTGCATGCGACCAGGAGGGAGACCTGAGGAAGCCAGGAAAGGAGAACAGGAAATTTAGAGAGGCGGAGTGCGTAATCCTGAGCCTTTGGGACCGTCACTCAGAGAGTCATTGTAACGGATCTCAGGCCCACCCTGCGGAACCCCCGTGACTCGGCGTGCCCGAAAAATGGGACCTGGGGTCTCGCATAACCACAGGGCCCAGAAAAAAACCTGCTGAGGAGGGGAAAAAAAAAAAACGGACGAAGGACCACATGGTTGGTTGCGGTGTCGGCTCTCTTGAGCGACTGGACTTACGCCAACCTATGAGGGGGAGAACTAAAAATGGGCGGTGGTCCCCTCTTGGATTGCGCCATTTAGGTTCACTGCGCGGTCCCGCCCTTTGGGTCTGGGGTGCGGCTTATGTTAACCACCTTGCCGAGTCACTCATCATTGCAGTCCTAACCCTACCATGCCCTCCCTCGTAATGGATCTTTCGTTTCCCTTGTGGGAGACTCATCGTCCTGGTCCGAGTTTGGGGAATCCTAACTGCCAAATGTGGACGTCCTGTGAGTCCAAGGGGTAAATTTAAATTCAATTGAGAAAGGGGAAAGAAGCGACTGCCACGCCAGGGGAAACCTAAAAGAGAGAAAAAAAAAAAAAAAAAAAAAAAAAAAAAAAAACGAGGCTGAAAGGGAAGGCATTAGGGATAGGAAATAAGGCATGCGTGACTTACCCCACTGAGGACACTTGCCTGGAAGGAAAGGGAAGGTTAGTCGCTTGTTTTGGTTTGTAGTGTGTTGCCCCCTGACGAGGAGTTTTGTGGTAAGAATAACTGTGCCCAGAGGGAATTTTGAGATAGGTGCGCTGGGCCTAAAGTTCGAGCAGGGGGGCCTGACTAGGACCGTGGCTGGCAGATTAACCCACTACGTGCTTTGTTGTGCCAGGCTAATTTACCAGCGACTTTGCCAAACTGCGGAGGCGAGTGTTTTTGGGCCAGCAAGCTGGATTTTATTTTTTAATGTTTTTTATTTTTATTTAAATTTTTTTTTTGAAAGAGAGAGTAGGAGTTCAATTTTGCTTATCCAACCAACCAACCTGTACCAACCATCTCACAACCAATACCAACCAACAACCAGTTCCATCCAACTCTCAACCAAGTTTGTGGGGTCTGCCAGAGTCCTAATGTTGTGGTGTGTGAGTGTAATGCTCTTAGGAGTCAATCTCATCATCAGTGCTTGACATGTGCTGGTGTGTTTTTATTTTGTCTATGTTAAGCCCTAGCCATCTCATAATGACCATTGCCTTTATCTGGAGTTGTGTGTGGTTCGCTAGTTGTTTGTGCCAGAGAGCCTTATTACTGTCTGTTATTCTTTTTAAGTGCTTTTCCCCGTGGAGAGGGCATTCCGTTAAGTAAAGAATCCAGTCTCCGTATTTGCCACATGAGCAGTTTGGGTTGTCCATTAATTTGAACCTGTGGAGGTAGGCCGGGAAGTTACCGTGCCCCGTGAAGATTTGAATTAGATATCTGTTGCTGACCAGGCGGTTTAGGGAGACGTCTTGATAGAAGCTTAAGTTGGTCCTTCCTGTGTTACTGGTATTCCAAAGTTGTTGCCATTCCTCCATTACTAACTGTTTTGTTTTTCTTTTGAGTAGGGATAGTGGAAGAACTAAGGTCAGGGAAGCTGAATTTTGGGTTGCTGCTTCTTTGGCTAGCTTGTCTGCTCTTTCATTTCCTTCTATTCCAACATGGGCCTTTACCCATGAGATGTGGAATCTTCCCCTTGAGGACCTAATTGCGTCTTGTAGTTCCCTGACCTGCGGATTCCTTGAGAACGGAGTGTTGAGTGCCAGAATTGATGAGAGGCTGTCCGTCAGTAGTCGGTAGTTTTTGTGTTTCCTGTTTGCCCATCGGGCAGCCTTTGTGAGTGCAAGCATTTCTGCTTGGAACACACTGTTGTCTAATGCTAGTGTTGCTTGCCAATCAAAAATTTCTGCTCCGTTCTCAAATACTACAAAGGCCGATCCTACTCCCGTGTCGGTCTTTGAGCCGTCGGTATAAATTTCTAGGCGCTGTGGTACCTCTGTGTTCCTTACATGTATTGTTTTACTTGGATGGATGTCCCAAAGGTCCAAGTTCTGTTGATAGTGATCTGGGGAGAGCTCAAAACCATATAGCCTTTGGGCTTTGCCTAGCCGGGAGACTTTTCCTATTGTTGCTTCATATTTTATTTTTTTGGTGATGGGCATGACACCCGCGAGCACTTGCAGTGCCGATGTTGGGGAAGTTCTGTTTGCCCTAGTTATGGCTAGTAGAAAATGGCGTTGACAGGTTGTGAGCCGAGCGTCTGTCTGGGCTGAAGTGTGGAGTCCCCAGATCGGGGCTG
>CM063501.1:175920302-175922802 GCA_032207245.1 Pardosa pseudoannulata
AAGCCTAGTATGCCTTTGCTAGAAAATTAAACACGAAAATCTCAGTACATCAATTCCTTTTACTAGACACTGGAGAATTAATTCTTTTCTCTGTTATAAATTTCTTTCAGATTTACTTTTTTTCCATCATCACACGTACTCCTTTAAATTCTTAGTTCTTTATATGTTGTTAAGGAAGGTTGTTAAGGATTGGTTGATGAGAATCTTTCAGAATTGAAAACCCTACTGAGGGTTTGGGTTTGGTTTGGGGCACAACGGTCTAATTTTTGCAACAAGAGGGTTAATGAGACCGGGACCTAGTGCTTAAAACCGACTGCGAACGGCTACGATTATCCAAGCCATTTGGGATTCGAACCGACGAACTCCGGTGCCGAATTCCAGCACCCTAACCAATCGGCCATCGTTCAGCCCATACTGAGGGAAAAGGCTGAAAATAATATAAGAGTCTTAATTAAACTATATAAAATCTATACAAATTGAAATGAAATATATCACATATAAGGTTATACATATACATGTATAACAGTAGAAAAAATTACTAAACACAATATTTTCACTTTTTCGCTATACATTTACTGATGAGATTCAATAAAAGCATCATAGCTCTTACATAATTGTAAATATTTTTTTAATCGTCGATACATTTTTCTCTGCTTCACAAAATCACATGTATTTCTTATAGTAGCCTTAAAATTTCCTTGAGTGTCTGAAGCAAGTCAAATAGAAAGTGAATTATAGCAAACTAAGGTAATTTTCATATCTTTAAAAAAGTGTAAAATGTAGTATTTTTTAAACCTAGAACTTTCTACAAATTTTATTATTGTTATGTCTGCACGATAGCAGTTTTAAAAGTTATTTTAAAGCAATAGAAGGAAAGTGTTAGATATATTTTACTTCTAAACACTATTATTGCAAAATAAAACGATTTTCATCTTTTAAAAATTTATTTTATAAATTACGGAACATTTTCAAAGCATAAAACTTTCTTCTTAGAAGTATTAAATTTAGAATTTTATAAACATAATTTTCGAATAAAGTTTGTGAAACTTGTATGCGCATAAGGAACTAAAATCGTTTTGTGGATTCATGAGCATCATTTACTTTCTTGAGCAAACTGTATGAACATGAATCCTTTTAAATCTATTATATATATATATATATATATATATATATATATATAGGGAAAAGTAAGCGAAATCTGGAAACTAATGTAGGTATTTTGTATAAAACTCAAAGACATCCCCTTAAAGCATATAATGTCATAAAATATTGCGTAATGCGAGAGCTTATAGATGCTGAAGTAAATTTATACCAGAAAGTCCTTATTAATAGTCCTGAAAATTCTCAGGGGTTTTGAAATGTTAAACCAAGGGAAAAAACCCTACATTGTTTTGCTATCCTCTTATAACGTCTAATCTAAATTGACCACTGGGGCTATAGTTCAAGCCCTCAGAGAAGGGTTCTAACGAATTAAAACTTTATACTGCCTTAGGAGCCAATTTAGGAAATTCCAGAACAAAAAGAAGATGTACGCCATAGGATACAGATTGCCAGAGATTTTGACTAAGATTCTCACATAGATTTTGAGCCAATGTTACTCAGCATTTTACTTAGTACTTCATATGGCTGACCCCTCAGCTTTCCCGTCCCTATAATGAAGTTGGAAACCATCCAAGAGACCTTCTGGTTATAAAGGTATATATATATATATATATATATATATATATATATATATGACACGGTCCGAGTAAACACACTGACTCACCGAGTAAACTCAATATATAAATCAGTCCACACTCAAGTCATTATTTTCTTCTCTTTATTAATCCATCTCACACGTTACTCCACATGGCGTCTCTTTTCTGGCGCCCAACTGCAAACAAAGGCAGTATTCACTACTTCGAGAGCCAAAAGGTCCGACTATAGTAATTGCTTATCGCTCTCTGCTAATATCACTGCGCGTGAGCTGTATTTATGTGACTAGTAACGCGAGGCGCGTTACTCCCATTAAAATAATCCCTAATTAAAATCTCTTAAATTACTCTATGTTTTAAATCCTGACATACATACATGTATGTATATACATGTATGTATATACATGTATGTGTATATATATATATGTATGAACATGTATGTATGTACATGTATGTATATATATGTATGTATATATATATATGTATATATATATATATATTTATATATATATATATATATTATATATATATATATATATATATTATATATATATATATATATATATATATATTTATATATATATATATATATATATATATATATTTATATATATATATATATATATATATATATATATATATATATATATATTTATATATATATATATATATATATATGTATGTATATATGTATATATGTATATATATATATATATATATATATTTATATATATATATATATATATATATATATATATATATATATATTATATATTTATATATATATATATATATATATATATATA
>CM063501.1:175927802-175930302 GCA_032207245.1 Pardosa pseudoannulata
GTGATGATCAAAATGGATACTAAAAATTTCATAGTTAAAATTTCCTTTTACATATATAGAGACTTAAAATCTAAGCAAGTTATAATCGACAGAGATATGGTCAAAGTATGCATTACCGTTAAAATATTTCACTATTACATTACTCTCACAACTTCATGCCAGAAATAAATACAAGGCAATTTAATATTGAAATTAATATAGACAATAACTGCATTGGCCTTTCATGAAATGAAAACAAAAAAAATGTAACCGTCTTTTAAAGACAATAAAAACTGGAATAATTCCAAACATAAATCATATTTTAAACCTAACATACGTTATGTATATATGTAAATTTTTAAACTAGAAGGTACTGAATATTATTTTATATTCTGAAATTCGTAGAAAGTATTATAGACGATTTTATTTATTCCATACGATTTCGGAGAATCCAAATATAAGAGGAGTTGGTTGCTATTTCAGAAATTGCATGAATAATAGGAATGAATTTAAGACCATTTAGGTAGCTATTTATTTAAAACCACTCTATTAAATATATATATATATATATATATATATATATATATATGTGTGTGTGTGTGTGTGTGTGTGTGTGTGTGTGTGTTTGTATGTAATAATATCAATATCTAAACCCTAAAGCGTATTCCAAAATTATCCCTTTTCCCCATTCATTATTCTAGATCTTAATTTCTTCTCTCTGAGAGGCCACACTTTGTAGATGGCTCCAGTCAAAGGTTACTTTCTATAAGCAAATAACACGTGCCTCAGCATTTTTTCCACACCCGGGTTTTAGCCGTCTCTCGCAGAAGGTTGGCATCACTATTATTTAGAGAGATAGCGTTCTGACATCGTCAGGTTCAGACGTCTCTGGATTTTGTGCAATTTTATGGTATGAAATAAAAAGTTAAGTTCGGCCACGACGAATGATGTGCTTCTTTCTAAGCGGGACACTTGGCAGCCCAGCATGCCCGGGCTGAGGAGGAAATAATAGGGGCAATTTTCAAAAGCAGTTTTCATGTAAGTTCGGGGCTGGTTGGTCCCTGGACGATTACATTTATATATATATATATATATATATATATATATATATATATATATATATATATATATATATATATATATATATATATATTTTTTATATATATATGGGTTTCGGGTGGGGTCACCACCCTGCGCTCGTGGAACCTAAAGATGAAACGCAATGAGACACTCGAAAATTCAATCTAACTTCCTTTATTTAGAGACATATTATGAAACCTGATACGGAACTCTATCTCTATCAAAACTCCATCGAAACTGTATCAAAAAACTGTAATGGAATTCTAGACATTTGCTTAAATAGTCATTTGTGCCGACCAATCAGCTATTTCTTGGAGTCACGTAGGTGATGTAACCCCGGCGTTAAAATTTTATTTTTATGTATACAACTGGAAGGATTTCTACTACAGAACATTCGAGTATCTTCGCTAGGGTTCCTCGAGAAGAATTACTGGGAAAATAGAATCTTAAAACCGTAAGTGATAAAAATATCATTACATGTATGTACTTAGACATATGCATATATATATATATATATATATATATATATATATATATATATATATATATATATATATATATATATATTTATAGATATATAGTTAGGTATATATAGATATGTGGATATAGATACATAAACATTTAATTATCTGCCGTAAACCATAATGATGTCTATTTACTATGAACTTTCACATAAATCTTATGTGATACTAATGATAAGAAATTTACATGTATCTTTCTGTTAGAATCAAATTCCACTGAACGCGTAGTAGAATTTACTGTAAAATTACATCTGGTGTAAAATGATAAGACAAGTCAAATTCTAAATGGCCTTTTCATCATTTTTTGATAATTTAATAAAATTCGAACTATAAAATGCCGTAACTTGGAACTGAATATTTTCCAATCTTTCTTACTTTCGAAGTTTAATATGTTAACAGAGAGAATGAGTTAATAAAAAGTTTCATCCTAGGACTTTTTATGCCTATGATGTTTTTAAGCAACCCAAAAATGAAACTTTTTACTTGTGATATCGTCATTTTGAGAAAAATCAAATATTTTACCCCAAAATGTGCTTAATGTTCTTTAAAAAGTTTCTCAATTTCTTTCTTAAGGCAATTTAAAAGTTATGGTTTTTTAGTTCCCTGTTTTATGGTAAAAAAATGTTAACCACAATATTTTAAACATTTAGAAATCGTTCATGAGTTTTACGAAATTTCTTTTAGCATTTTATAGCCGATGGTTATTTATGCTTTTACAGAGAATGAATTGTTTCTGATATTTAATTTTTTATTATATTTTATATAAAATTTAAATTATATCAGGAAATATTTAACAAACTTCAGTATCAAGTGAATTTCTAATATTGTCTTACGTAAGACATTAAGTGACATAACTTTAAAGTAAATTTTAAGTAAGACATAGCTTTAAAAATAGTTATTGATTCATTATTAAATTTTAA
>CM063501.1:175935302-175952802 GCA_032207245.1 Pardosa pseudoannulata
AATAATTTGTTACTAAAGTTAGAAAAGATACGGCCGAAACAGTGCAAGCGAAATAGAAATCAGATTACCCGTACGCCGTACGGGCAAATGAGGGAAGGGGTTAAAATAGCCACTTTTGTAAAAGTTGACATTGCTTAGCCCCTGCCCCCACATGTCACGGTTACATCCCTATCTAGGCTTGACCGTTATACGTGGGTCACTCCGTGATCTATAACTGCTCCGCAGGGGTTCCACTAAATTTCGAAGTCAACAGCTGCACCTAAATTATTCTTGGAAAAGTCTTCCACAGCTGTGTATGCACGTGCTCATCATCGTGGGAAAGTACACCGATACAGATTCATTTGAACACATTCAAATCAATCGACTGCTTAAAAAGTTCTTATTAAATAGTTTCCAAGCAATTTTTCTACTTATTTTAGTCCCTACTTATTTATTTAGAAATTTAAATTATTAATATGAGTAATCAACGTAATAATATAGATATAGAAGTGTTTAAAACAATTTCATTCATGGATTATATAAGAATTTATGCATTAAAATAAATTTTTCCCGATAAAATATCAGTTTTTTTTATTAATGATTCCTTGGTTAGACATATATGTTCTGAGATAAAAGAAATTATATACACACAAAGTAATAAGACGTTATTTTTCCTAATAATCTATATACGACAAAGTATTACATAAACACTTGTAACGGTCCTTTACTGTTACCCTCGAGGTAAGCTCGTAGGTTACTGTGGTGGAGGTTCTATGGGGGAATTACGCGGTGTACAAAACATACAATACCATAAAAAGAAACCCACAGAAAAGACAATAAAAAGGTATATTATTTGATGAGGGGTGATGTATAGTGAAGTACACGTTATGATCATAAACTCATTTTAATATTTAAATTAAATTTGACTTTTCGCCAACTTATATCTTAAGTCTAAAGTAAAAAAAAACACAATGCACATTAAAAAAGTAAGGAGAAATTATTATTGAATTAATTGAATTTATTGAGACAGCATGTTAAATATATACGTGTGTGTTCGTGTGCTTAATATATCAAAATTATTTAACTTCAATATTTCCTTAAAAACCTTTTCTCTCCCATTCTAATTCCTTAAAATCTTTTTCCCAGCCTCTCAATGTCTTAATCAAAAGAGCGTCCTCGACTTAAAATTCTTTCGATACAATTCCCAAAGCTTTCTATCCTATAGATGTAAATTTTCTGTCTATTCAACACGTTTTCCAGCTTCGCCGTCAAATGGGTCCCTTTTAATTCTCTGAGTAAGTTTCTTTTACCTCGGGAAAATTCTTTCTGTCTTCGCTCTTGGGTGCACCTCTGTTCGAGCAGAGTGGTTTTTGTGTCTTTCTCTTGTCTGTCGTTGCCTAGCAAAGATGTCTGTTTTAGCAGCTCTAAAATAAAGTTTTAATTAGACTTGTGCCAGTCTCTTTCAATGGCCCGACTCGTTCATTATTACTCTTAGCTGATTATTCTTCTCTTTATTCAGTAGCCCGGGCAAGGGAAAAGAATAGGGGCTATAATGTCCAGCAGCTTTATAATTATTGAATAACACACACACACACTATATATATATATATATATATATATATATATATGTATATATGTATGTATATATATATATATATATATATATATATATATGTATATATATATATATATATATATATATATATATATGTGTGTGTGTGTGTGTGTGTGTGTGATACACGGCAAAATTAACCTACCGGTCACATAAGAAAATTAGACCCTAATATTTTTAATGACCCAGTCTTTCTGGGAAATTAAACTAATTAATAAACAGTCATGGTTACGGTACAAGAAAGCAGCAAAACCAACGATGAACTCCCAGTTTATTCGAGTCTGAGAAAGAACATGTATCTCTGATATATCTATCTATCTATCTGTATATATATATATATATATATATATATATATATATATACAGATAGATAGATAGATATAGATCATCTCTCTGATATATATATATCTAGATCACTGAATAATGCATGAAAACACTTTTCTATTATGAAATCTATCTCGCAGCGAGAGACGAATTCTTTTCCCAAGAAACATAATCGTATTCAGCGTTACTGACAATCAGACGGGAACATAAGAAAACAGATGATTGGAAATCTGAACCCTATTACTGATCCAGCAGGGAAATGTGGCAAGTAAACAGAAAAAACTATTTATTTCATGCTTATAAAATACAGATAAAAAGAATTTTAAATCATCGAACACTCCTTTAAATAGGATATTTTAAGGCTGGGAAAATAGACATGAAAGATTGAGAATGGGAAGAGTAGAATCTTATAAAGATATTTTAAGTGTAATAAATTTGATATATTACCCCCCCATATATATATATATATATATATATATATATATATATATATATATATATATATATATATATATATATATATATCAGTATATGTGTGTGGGTGTATGTTGTGTGTAGTGTGTGTGTGTGTGTGAGGAGTGTGTGGGGGGGGCGGGGGGGGGGGGGGGGGGGGGGGGGGGGGGGGGGGGGGTGTGTGTGTATATTATATAACTGCAAGTAAATGAAGATACTATTATCATATGATATTACCTTGAGGAATGAAGAAAGAAGCATAAATAAATACATTATACATTATACATACATTATACATAAGAATTATACAAAAGAATTATGTATTATACTTTATATAGTTCTCTCGCAACACCTAAGAAAAATATCAAGATCGTCCGAGATTTTGTGAAAAGTCATTGGAAGAGATTTTGCTATAAAAGTTATTTATTACATACTGATTCTGCAAGCATCAAATTTTGAATATAAATGGGGATTTTTCTTATAATAAGTAACCCAATTACTCTCTAAGGAACCCTCTTCCTGCTAAATTACAACACAAATCACGTATTGTGTAGAGGAGGGTGGCAACTCGAGAGTCTTTCCGCGAAATGAAATTTCTTAGTTTATAAAATCTGAAACTGTTTCTTGAGTAATGTGTAAGAAAAAGAATTGCTTTTCGTGGAAATTGAAATAAGATCTTGTAAAATATTTTCCCACGTTTTCTTAAGCAGTATCCAGTGTTAAATCTTTCTAGGAAAATTACAACTGTTTATTACATTGCTAAAATCTGAGACTAACATGCAGATACATACATACATACACACACATGTATCAGTCCTGGATAGTTTTAACACTTAATTAAACACAGAAATTTACAAACACTAGCATTCAATTGAAATATATATGTAAGTTAAACATCTAAGCCCGTCTGGCTTAACATCTCATACTAATCATCAACGAAAGAAAGCTCAGGTGCCGTGCTAGTAAGACCGTGCTAGTCTACGTTGTATTTCCGTCTACATTTGCGTTCCACTGTCGAAAATTCTTGTTGCCAAACTGTAAAAGAAAAAGTGAGCTGAGCAGGGTCAAAGGTACCACGCCTACACACAAACACGCGCACACATACACACATATATATATAAATATGTATATATATATATATATATATATATATATATATATATATATATATATATATATATATATATATATATATATATGTATATATATATATATATATATGTATATATATATATAGATATATATATATATATATATATAGATAGATGTAGATATATAGATAGATAGATAGATATGTGTGCTATTGTATGTGTGTATATCAAGGTTAAAAAGTGGTAAACTTCATGTAAATATTCCTTGAAGGAAACTACAGTTTAAAGACTTCCTCAGGGTGTAAAAAAGCTTGTATATCCTTGCTTTAAATTGTTATGTTTTTATAAGATATAATTTATATAAGATCAAATGTTTCTATGATTCTTTTTTTTACATCACATCCTATGTTGCAAAAGGTTTTATTACATACCAATTTGTACAGGTTGGAAAAGGAAATCATTCTCTTTCTGGTTGCTTTTTCCGATGTAGAAAGTATGTGTGTGTGTCATGCTGTAGCGAAATGTGTTCAACCAATTAAAGGCCGTGTTTCTCACAAACAAAAACCAATAGAATTCGGTTCAAAAGTTGACCTATTACTTGAGAAACCAATGCATTCTTTACCTAAAAAAAGAATTTGAACTTAATCCATTGCTTTTTTAATGCTGATAGGTTGACGTATGGTACAGTCTTAAGTCACTGAAATGAGCTTAATTATATTAGTACGACATTAAAAGAAAATTGTATACAATATATAGTTGCCAGGTAAAAGTGTTGTAAAACTATTTAACGGTCATGAGGGAATACAACTCCATCAATCCAATTTATCCTATGTATACCTTTATAAACATGGAAATTTCGTGTACACATATTCATTTATATATAAATGTATTAGAATGATACATAAATATATACATAAACAGTAGTAGACCAAATTATGGAAATCTGGAAAACAAATCTTTGCTTCCGATGAAAAATACGTTGGGGTAATTCCATACCAAATCAACACAAGGTTTCTACCTGACCCCCTCCAATTTTGATTAAATTTGGTACAGTAAGCGACTTCATGGTAATAAAGAAAATCCCCAAATTTTATGTTCAAATAAAAATTGGTTTGGGAGTTATAAGGCTTTAAAGTTGCCAGATTTGTCTAAAAAGTACACTATCGGCATACCTTTAAATTATACCTGCTCCTCACCTAATTAAGCTAGAGATATGTGCAAGGTGTTATTTTAAAGCGTTTTTAATGGGCTTTCATATGATATACAACATATGATGACTTGAAATTTTTTTTAAAAATTTAAATTTAAATTAAAATTTAAAATTTAAATTTCTCAAAAAGCCAAGTTTTTAAAATTTTGAAAAAAATCTCAAAAATTGCTCATATTATTGTTAATTAATCCTCAAAGTTTCATGTTGGGATCATAATGGGATCACAAGCTACAAAAGTTTTTTGTTTGATATATTTACTATTGCAATAACGAAAATGAGAACATGCATTCATTACTTTTAATCTAACTCATCTGTATAGGATGGCATTAATGTTTAAACACTACCTTATCGACATATACTCTAGTAAATAGTACATTTAACATTTGTGAAGATTTTAGAATGAAGAAAAATTATTAAAGTGCATTACTTTTGATGGATGGTGCTACTTATTTAGTTGAAACTGGTAGAAAGCTTTATGTGTTTTGAGAATTTCTACTTCAGAAAGAATATACATTGGTCCTGTTGGAGTTAAAGGATCCACCTTACACATAACATCGGAAATTGGAATCCATAGTACATCTGGCTTATATAGATATAAAAAAAGATGATGATGGTCCAGATGAGTGAAGGAATGTCACTTTTACCTCTTCAGAGTTTTTCTCTTCTTTCTCTTAACATAAATGTAAGCCACCAGTTGCAATTATAAACAGCAGTAATATAGCCATTTTTATCAGCAAATAGAAGCTTTTATTGTGATGCTATAGCAGTTTGCATCAATAAATCTTGTGAAAAGGAAAATGTCTTCTCAAAGACTTTTGTTTTTGATTCTGTGGGTATAAAAGCATATTTCTGAGTCCCAGGAATTTCAAAAGCATTTTTAAATTGGTCATCTAGAAATATAGCTGTAGAAACATGTTCTTCTTGGGTTGAAAAACAAAATGTATTCTTGTGATGTTTTCCTGTGCCCAGTTAAAAAGTTGTTGTGGTGTAAGTATTTGATTTTTATATGGTCGTTGTAGGCTTGCTCAAGCCGCTAACTCTTGAGTGTACCTCCTACCCCATCACAAGGTCCTTTACCATGAGCTGTTGTCCAAAAATGCCATTCTGCCTCAATGCCAAAATCTTCCTTATGTAAGCATAAATTGGCAAAGTTTTTCTTATTTATATATTGTGCAGATGACCCATCTGAGAAATAAAATATTTTCCTTGCACTTTTTTTTAAAATTCTGTCTTAAAAAAAGTAATAAGCTTCTTTTGAAAACAGTAAACTGCTACTGTATTGGGCTCCAAACAGTCTTAAATTACAATGTATGTAAAGTGGTAAATTTCCAAACTTCCCTTTGTAATATACAACAAATGGGTGAGTTGTAGATTGAACATTAGTCCAGTGGCAGCTCTGGGTCTCATCCTGTATAACAAATGAGTAATTTTCAGCAAAATCAAGAACTACAAACTCTGAATCTTTTAAATTTCCTTTTATATTGTTTATAAATGAATTTTGTTGTTTCACCACAAAGTAATGATAAACTAATACAGACATTTTCTCACAAAATAAGTCAATAAATTCTGATGCTGACTTTTGTATTGTTTCTAAAGAGCTCCTATCAACAGAAATCCACTGATTGAAAATGATCTTTTCCACCATATTTTCATCGAATGTTTCACCAAGTATGGTTTTTAATTATGTAGTCCCAGAACATGATGTACACTCTCCCATGTGGCAGCTGACTGATGCTGGATTACAAATCATCATAGCAAGGCAGTCCTTGTATGTGTTAATTTTTCCATGTGTTAATGGAAGCTAATTTGGTATTTTATAGCTTGTGATCCCATTATAATCCCAATGTACTATGTCACAATGTATGAAGCCAGATGTACTATGAATTCCAATTTCAGATGTTATGTGTAAGGTGAATCCTTTAACTCTAACAGGACCAATGTATATTCTTTCTGAAGTAGAAATTCTCAAAACACATAAAGCTTTCTATCAGTTTCAACTAAATAAGTTAGCACCATCCATCAAAAGTAATGCACTTTAATGATTTTTCTTCATTCTAAAATCTTCACAAATGTTAAATGTACTATTTACTAGAGTATATGTCGATAAGGTAGTGTGTAAACATTAATGCCATCCTATACAGATGAGTTAGATTAAAAGTAATGAATGCATGTTCTCATTTTCGTTATTGCAATAGTAAATATATCAAACAAAAAACTTTTGTAGCTTGTGATCCCATTATGATCCCAACATGAAACTTTGAGGATTAATTAACAATAATATGAGCAATTTTTGAGATTTTTTTCAAAATTTTAAAAACTTGGCTTTTTGAGAAATTTAAATTTTAAATTTTAATTTAAATTTAAATTTAAAAAATATTTCAAGTCATCATGTGTTGTATATTATATGAAAGCCCATTAAAAAAGGTTTAAAATAACACCTTGCACATATCTCTAGCTTAATTAGGTGAGTAGCAAGTGTAATTTAAAGGTATGCCGATATTGTATTTTTTAGACAAATCTGGCAACTTTAAAGCCTTATAACTCCCAAACCAATTATTACTTGAACATAAGATTTGGGAATTTTCTTTATTACCATGAAGTCGCTTACTGTACCAAATTTAATCAAAATTGGAGGGGGTCTGGTAGAATTTGTTCTAAAATTGTGTCGATTTCACATGGAATAACCCGTTGGTTGTTTTTCGCGTACCGGTAGACATGAAATGAAGATTAATTACAGCCTGTCCTCTTATGAAAATTAGCTGCCAAATTCAAACTTTTTTGAATTCAGTATTTATTTCACTTTTGTATAATATAATATCTCTCCTTTTATTTAAAATATCATTCTTATATTATTATTAAAACTATTGTATCGCATATTACACTCAGATCCAATTATTGATATTTGAATTTAAAATACACTGGTGGACAAAAGTAAGAGAGGGAAAGCATTTTCTCTCATTTCTCTAAAAATACCGCGCAAAACCTGGACAGATGATTGTCATATATGGTCACTGTAGCGCTATTGTTCCTGAGATAAGTTTAAGTATTCTTGTGGGCGTTCCTAAGCCAGCAGGAGGTATAAAGGTCCGCATCGAGCTGTTCATCTCATTCGCTCTTCAACACAGTTGCAGATTTTAGTGCATTTTTTTAATAATCGTGCTGTTTCTTGCTGGTTTTTAGGTGAAATGAGTAAACATCGTCGTTTAGACGAGGGTATGAGGTAGAGAATTGTGGGTAGACTTGAGGCAAGCCAGTCCCAAGCTCAGGTCCAATTAAACGTAAAAAAAATCTAATGCTTCTAAAATCCAATTTAATTTATTTAAAAAATGTGAAATTAGACATTAATAATCAGAAACGTTCCTAGAATAATTTATTAATTATTGATGTTCCCAACTGGGAACAATGGACTGTTTCCGCTATACTGCGACAAAATAATTTCCTCTACGGAAAGCATTTCTTGATGTATCAATGGTTCCATATTATGGGCATCATTACTCTAAAATGTTTCTCCGGGGAAAACCAATTCGATTTGGGTTAAAAATCTGGATGATTTGCCTTAATAATAGTTATCCACATAAAATGGAAATTTATGTAGGAAAAGTCAAATGAAATAGCCTCTCTTGTTACTCGAGTTGTAAATAATCTTCTGACTGTTATTTCAAACCCTCTGCAAGTAGAAATATCTTTGATAACTTTTTTACTACTTAAGATTTGATGAAGGACCTTGCTGATAGAAATATAAACGATTGGAAGTATCCGTGAACATCGCATAAAAAATTGATGCTCTCAAAACAGATGAAAAATCTAGAAAGAGATTCATTTGATTACCAATGTGATGGGTCGGTATTTTTATGCCGCTGGAATGACAGTTCTGTAGTGACGGTTTCTTCAAATTTTTGTAATCATCTCCCAATGCATTTGACGAAAAGATATTCAAGAAAAGAAAAAAATGGACATACAACAGCCAAATGTAGTACATAAATATAGTATTGGAATGGGAGGAGTTGACCTTCTAGGTAGAATGTTAGGCAGCTACCGCCCAATGCTTCGTAGTATGAAATGGTGGTGGAATTTATTTGTTAATTCTTTAATAATGGCTGTTGTTCCTGGTTGGATTTTACATTCAGCAACGCATGAAAGAATAACAAGCTGACCTGTCTGGAGTTTCGCAAACAAGTTAAAACCGATTTTCTAAGAGTTGCACCAGGGAAAGTTGGTCCTCAACCAGGACCAAAAGTTCACCGCCCAATATCACAAAGAAAAAGTGATGGTCATTTTTTTCTACAAGCAACACAGGGTAGATATGCGTAGTTCACATTAAATGCAAGATTAGCTTGCAATGAATGCAAGAAAAAATTGCATCTCCATTGCTTCCCAATATATCATGGCATAAGGTATAAACTCATGTTTTTGATATTTGTTTAATAAGGTGTTGTTTTCATTTAAATTTATAAGTTTTAAACTTTATTGATATCCGTGCTTAAATTTAAAAATGAATTTTAGATTCATTCTAATTATTTTTCTTATTATTTAATATTTATTATACACATCATTCTACTCAATTTGTGAATCTAGTGTATAGTCAGAAGTGGCCAATGTTCCCAATTGGGAACATCATGAAAATCGTAAAAGAATTTTTTTTCCACAATTAAATGACAAATATACCTTAACTGAAGCATTAGAATGCAAGATAAGCAAAAAAATAATTTAAAATTTATCTGGATTTGAATTCGGCCTGTAAAAGGTTAAGAATCTCCCGAAAGTACCGCCGTACTTGCTACGGACAAGAGTAACATTATCTTCTCTAGGTCCTCGTAATTTAAAACCAGGCGGACTCATTAAGTACGTTTCTTAGATGAATGGAATTAATGAGTCTCCGGAAAGTACTGCCGTACTTGCTATAAAAGCTTGTTCAAAGCCGCGGTAGAAAGCCGAGCAAGCCTTCATGATGTCAACGTACAGTGTAAAAATATGTCGAAAAGCCCCGTATAGCAAACTTCTCCGATTTTTATACCCTGTATTCAGTTACGGTCCCACCAACCTTTTTCTGTCCAGTTACAAATCAAGTTACCTGAAAATTCTAGTTAAAGTTACAGCTAGTTAATTATTTGAATTCTAGTTCGTTGGCTTTATTCTCTGGTATCTTTTCACTGTAATGCTCCGGAATCATTCACACAACTGATTAAGGCGTGTAGCCTATCGAAACCAAATGTCACCTTTCCAAACTGTCACCTTTCTATTGTAATCTGGTCAAACAGGTGAGACCCAGCTCGGCTGATTCTGGTCATTAATGTATACACCACGATCAATTTCAACACAAATCTTTTTTTCAGTAAAATTCATTATAAAATAAAATATGAAGTTCCAGAATGATAAAGTTGGTATAACAAGTTCATATTCACGTATGGGTAATGTATAATTAAGAGCAACGTAACAACAAAAAAAAAAGCGAACTTCAATGTTACACACACAAACACAAATCTTTTTTTTCAGTAAAATTCATTATAAAATAAAATATGAAGTTCCAGAATGATAAAGTTGGTATAACAAGTTCATACTCACGTATGGGTAATGTATAATTAAGAGCAACGTAACAAAAAAAGAACGAACTTCAATGTTACACACACAAACACAAATCTTTTTTTATCAGTAAAACTCATTATAAAATAAAATATGAATGATAAAGTTGGTATAACAAGTTCATACTCACGTATGGGTAATGTATAATTAAGAGCAACGTAACAAAAAAAGAACGAACTTCAATGTTAAGAGTTTCTATATTTGGCGTTTCAATTATTGGAAACTCGAAACCAGATAGAAGCGTTAAAGTACTTAAAGAGTCTAGATTAAACATCGCTAAAGTGATTAAAAGAAATACTGGTCTCGCTGAATAATGAAGTGTTTGAATTCCAGTCTAAGAGTACATATCGAAATGACATTTTAGAAGATTCAATTCTTAAAAGGGTTTAAAATGTCAAGTACGAAAGTTTAAAATGCCTCTTTTAACTGCTTTTTAAATAATAACAATTTTTAACCCCATTTGACTTTAAATATATAGAAACTATACTGTAATACACCAATCTTTTCCCAAATATTTGCAGTTTCAAGTATCATATCTCCTTAAATAAAATAATCAAAATATCCCAAAAATAAAATAATTATTTGGTTATAAAAATGAAACCTAATTATAAAGTGTACAATTTATGCAAAGTTTCAGAGGCATTAAAAGTGTCTTACATTTCTGTGATTTCAGACGTTTTAAAAGTATTTCTTCAATTAATTCAGTAGTTCGTAAAGTGGTTTCTACTAACCAATGAGGGTCCGTGTGATCTATTAACACTAGATTTATGGACCGAGCTAATTTGACTCATTAAAAATTTGATCACTATTTCAACAACTTTCACTATACTCAACTTTAATATCACTTTTCAAAAACATACGTAGGTTTTTAGTTAAGTAATAAAATAGATGTAAACTTTCATTCCATTTCCCAGCAGACCCCCTTCATTTCGCGTTATCAAATGTGGTATACCTATTTTCACGGTTGTGAGCCATTTTGACTCATAGAATGGTTTAACAGTTAATCGAATAACATGAAATTGATTGTTCCTATCAGGCCTGGGCAACAGTCAAGTTACACATGATTTGTTTCTTTTCTCATTTGGCATCCCTCACATACAATATTTGTCTGTATGTGGGAGCAATTGTCACCTATTTTTGCTACTCCGCTACATTATTTTCCACTTCACCATTGTGCTAAATGTAATAGAAATGTTTGCGGAAAATGGGTTTCAAAAACAGATTTTATATGTAAAAAATGTTTTACATGAATTTCTTTATAATATTATCTCATTTAAATTAATTTTTAACTATTTTCTCTGCAAAAAACTTCAATTTTCTTTTATGAGTCAAATTGGCTCACTTCAGTAAAAATAGGTATATGATCAACATCCGTAAATCTAGTGTTAAATGATTTATGATAATAAAAATAAAATTGGGAGGAAGTGCAATAAAAACGTTCAGGGGTCTACAAAAACTATAATAAGTTTAAACAACTATGACGTATTTCCAGCCCAATATGGAAGTTAAAATAAGTTATATATCATATTTTCGTTCGTTCACTTCAAACGAGATGAGTAACTACATGATCAGTAACTACGTGATTTATCGTTACATTTATTATTTATCTTATTGGCAACACTTATTTTCTTGAGTGTTGTGAACAGCTATATGTTGCACTAAACTAATTAACTTGGAGGGTTCATGGTAAATCGTTTGCTATGAGAAGAGGTCATTGGATATATTAAGTGAGGGATACACTGCCGCAAGTATTTGAACCTTGTTATCAACGGTTTTGGATCTATGAATGAACGGTTCATTTCAAGACATTCTTCCATTAGTTACCTTCGATTTAATGGTAGAGACCAACAATCTTGGATCTATGCTGTTGCAGAAGAGACTTATTCAATTACTATAAATGGGGATAAAACTCATTTCTGGGCAAAGATACCATAAACTTAAATTACAAAAACAGGTATTGATCTACGTAAATAATCTCATATGAACACATTAGGCTTATCCACCTCATTAATATCGTAGGAAAACAATATTTCTGTAATTTTAAACATACGGGAATATGTCAATAAGAAAGATTCAAGGTTGCAAAAATCGCCCAAAAATTTGAAAGGAATTTTTACTGAAACCAGTCTAGAAATTTTCACTTCATTCTTAAAAGATATTTTTTGAATAACAAAACTATTTACTTCACTGAAACCCTTTTTTTTTTGTTATACACCCTTATTTTAACTCCTTGCCTGTGGAATATATTTGGAAAAAAAAGTGCCAAATATGGAAAAACAATTCTCTTTTAATTTCATTTGTTGTGATCATCAAAATGTTAGAAATAAATTATTTAAAAAAAATACCCAAATTTTATACGAAATAATTACTATATTCAATATTTTCACATATATGAGAAATGTTAATGGAATACAGTAATTTTTACTTGAATTATAGCAAAAAGATTAAGTAAATCATAATATTCAAGATAACTATAATAGACTAATACAATAATATTATTATATACATCATTTGTCATGAATTCCATGTACCTTAGATTCAATTGAATTTCACAAATCCTTTACAGTATCCGACAAACTGCCGAACTTTTCTCGGGAAAGTATCGCCATTTGTTTTAAATTGGTAAATTACATATTATGCATTGGAGTTCGGGCTTCACGGAATTGATATACCGATTCTTCCCTTGCCCGAACTCAGGTCAAGCATTAGAAATTCGGAACATTTGCGTTGCCTGAACTAAAGGCAAAGGGTTCTTCTAAGCCAAAATGATTTTCAGTTTTCCTCGTAATTTACAATATCTGTACAGTAATTTTAATTTTTTCTATTTCTTATTAGAAATTTTGTAAATTGTCTCTTAATGTAGTTTGGGTATCCTTTTTAAAATCGAAAACCATCTTCCCGAGTTCCAGATGATTTAATGGCGAAACACAACTGCTAAAATACTGTATAAATTAAAATAATTATATTATGCAAAAAATATTTATCAAAATGGAAATGGTTACCTAGTTTCGTTTCTAAAGAAAAGATAAAGTGAAAATATAAAAGTAATTGGTTTTCATGGTATAAGCTAGGAGCAATAAGACAAAACAGTTTTTTGTCAGTCTCGCATTCTAATCAAATATTATTTTCTAATGAATTTAAGTGTCTTTTTTTTACATTTATGCATTATTTATTCTTAATATAAAAATATGGGTAAAAGCTTAAAAATTTAAAAACTGGGATTTCACGTCCTTTGTACCCTTAAAAATTAAAAAGTTAAATGTATGTCTTATTTTTAAATTACTATTAAATACACAAAATTTAAAATCCTAATTCGTTGCACAGAGCTATTTAACTTAAAGGGTTCACAGTAAGTGGTTCACCGTAAGAAGGGATCTGTGGATATATATTTAGCTGGGAAATATTGTCGTAAGCAATTAACCAGCGAGAAACCTAGCTACCCGCAGTTTCACGCGAATGTAGCCGTGGTAGCTCAATCAGCAAAGGCAGCAACCTCGTAATTGAGAGTTTGGAGTTCAGAACCCGAGCAAGCCTGAGATCGGCGGTGTTCGTTAAAGGTAACTTGGGCACGTAAAATATATTAGAGGTCGCAATGTCCTCCAAGCTCTCAATCAATACCTCTGGAGTTGGCAGGCCAAGTCTATGGGTCTTCTGCTCGGTCCCTGCTTCAAAATTACGAGGACCCACTTCAGCAAAGTCGTACATTCACGAAAGGCTCACCCCTTTGCCTTAATACGGGTAGCAAATGGCTCAATCGTGCTTGGTTTAACCAAGTAGCATTAGAAAACAACGACACTTGTGTCCGAAGCCCGGTGCGATTTTTTTCAGTCAAATACCAACAAAATTGTTTTCGATGATGAATAGAAAATTTATATTACTAAAAATATTTATTTAAAATTTAAAATATATTCCGGTTTATTTAAAATATTAGTTTTTAAAAGTATTTTCTATTGTAGATCTTTTTTAATGGCATTCTGAAAGCACAAGCATAAGACACAAACAAGTTAAAAACATTTATATTTTATAATTTTAATCAAATAACGACGTATTTTAGAAAGCATCTGGGTCTCTGGAGCCGAATAAATTTAAAGTATTTCTTTCGGAGAAAAATATTCAGAAATCCCCTCCACACTAAGGTCTACTTCAATCCATTATTAATGTCTGTAGGGGGTATGGTTTCTCGAGGTCGACGATGGTAGACGATAAAACGGGCTTGGGGGAGAATGGCTTCGGAAGCGGTTTTTCTTTAAAGATCAAAGGAAGACAGATGAGCAACTAAAGTGAGCAGTAGACGCTATGGATGAATCTACACGCTCGTCTCATTGAGTAGCCCAATGTGTGGATACAACCCGTAAACCATCGTCCAAGGTCACCATCAGGAAGTGGTGAACAATTGGCCATAGTGTGGAGGCTACAAGAGAAAATTGTGAAAATGTATGTGATTGAGGTTTAGAACCCCTTTCAGACAGTTACTGAAAATCTGTGAAGATTTTTTTCTATTGTGTGATTTATTGTGCAATATTTTTATAACGCTTGGGCCTCAGAGACCCGGTGTGAGTCCTCTCATGTTAAATCACTTCAAAGAAAATTAAAGCATTGCAAGCGTGAATTTCACTTTAATCTAAGATATTATTTACCTTTAAAAGTAAATCTCACCCTATTACAAGCTAAAATATTTTTCGCAATAAAGGTTAAAGAATTAAACTTTAAAGTCGGGTTTCTCATTCGTATCTTAATGCTCTTATAAATTC
The DNA here is from genome assembly GCA_032207245.1 of Pardosa pseudoannulata. Lineage (NCBI taxonomy): Eukaryota > Metazoa > Arthropoda > Arachnida > Araneae > Lycosidae > Pardosa > Pardosa pseudoannulata. The sequence goes on from CM063501.1 coordinate 175,950,303, forward strand.
TTCCGAGGCAAAACGATTTATAATCCCCAATCGTCTAATCACTTAATATGTCAAATTAGAAATTACTTAGTGGAATAAGCTTATAGTGGTATAATGGCGAGCAATTAATCTATTATTTCCCGCATTTAATGGAACAGAACGCCGAAAACGGTTTCAAGCATGATAATGTTGTAAATTTTAACAGAATTCTATTAATTAATTCGTAGAAGCGTTTTCCAATATAGATTCAGTACAGACAGCTGGATAATTGTGGATTTTCATTTTAAAATGTTATAGATAGGTGTTCAATAAAATCCTCCGAGTTTTTATACAAATTATTAAATACGTGGATAATCAATAAATATCATAATCTCCTCTATCTCTGACATGACTTCCTATAATATTTTAATAAAAAATATTATATGTTGCCTGTCGGAAGTAAATGGAAGAAAATTAGTATATTTTTCAAATTTAGGGAATATGTTACTTTGTTGGTTCGTATTAATCACTATGGTTCACTTTCTCTTACGCAAAAGATCATGATATAGGGATATTCTTCTTTTAAAAAGATTTCTGTTATACCACGTAGTCTAGACAAGGTAGGTAAGAAATGGTCTACGCCACATGGTGTAACCCAAACTAAAAACATACACATACAATAGATTTTGACGTCTACACTCATACCAACTGGGAAAATTGTTTTTATCAAATGGTAAAAATAACATATTTTATAGCATTATTACATAATTCCTTTAATCATCTCATTTAATCATTTCTTATTCTAAATTATTTAAATAGCGTCTGCATTATTTTCATTATGTTATATCACTGAACTTAAATAATTTTCTTTTATATTTGGCTTAAATAATAGATTAGGTACATATGTGTTATTTTTAAATTTAATCATCGATTATTTTTTGTTTCAATGAAAATTTTATCACCTGAATTAAACAAAAATTCTTTTCATAAAGTCTAGGAGTCTATTTCACGGACTAATAAATATCTAGCGTTTAAGGTATATATCTTTTTAAATTATATAACTTTTCTCGGTTGTGTGTTTGTTTTTTATACATAACCACACTGTTTGATAACATGAATTCAATGTGATTCTAAACTACATTAACTGTATCGGGAGACTTTAGAGGAGTATGAAGATAAACAAATTATTGAACGCGTACTAGATAATTCTTAGTCAAAAAACAAACCACTTTTACCTGCCTTATAGGGTAATTTATAATTTTGGAAAATTAAAAATTTTACTGATCCCGTCATATGACGGGCTATATGCTAGTGTACATCATATAATTTTTCCCTCATGTAGGGACAGCCAAAGAGTTAAAGCAAAAAAAAAATATATATAATGAAATAAAACATATTTGAAAAGATAACGGTAGAGTATAAAGTTGTTAAGAAATAAATTTCTTTAATGATGATATCCCGAATTATTTTCAAGATTTTTTTAAAATTAAATTGCATAATAACAAAATATAAATATATGAATTGACAATAAAAATTATCACGAGTTCATTTTTTTAAGTTAAATGTATTTCTTTGAACATGAAAATATATTTTATTTATAAAGTAGAGATGAAGCGTAGAAACAACTGAGAAAACAAATTTGCGTGTAGATTCCACACATTCAGTACTGAGACATGAATATACCGTATCATTACTTTTCAGGTATAAGAAGTGGAATTAATATTTGGCCATTCTTCTTACTTGTGTTTCTTGGATGCATAAAGATGCTGCATCCTGGCAAACATTTAACTCCTCGCTTGTTACACCCGAATTCAGTTCTGGCAACGCAAATGCGTTGATTTTGGAATGCCCGACCTGAGTTCAGGCAAGAGAAAAAACGGTATTTCAATTCCGTGAGGTCCGCACTCAGTTCTTTCAATACATAATATGTAATTTATCAGTTTCCCGATAAATGGCGATACTTTACCGAGAAAAGGTTGACAGTTTCGTGCTATTTGTCGGATACGGTAAAGGATTTGTGATCAATTGAATCTAAGGAACATTAAATTAATGGCAATTGATACACGTAATAATATGGCTGTATTATTTTACTAGCATATAGAAAGGCATATTACGGGATAAGTAAATTTTTTAATTTTCCAGAATTGTAAAGTAGCACCCTATGAGGCAGGTAAAAAAATGGTTTGTTTTTTGGCTGAGAAATATCTGGAACAAGCTCAATAATTTGTTTATTTTCATACTCTTCTAAAGTCTCCCGATACTGTGAATGCAGTTTAAAATTATGTTGAATTCATTTAGAAAGATAATTCAAAGTCGTCTTAGCTACGTCGAAATTTTCGTCAAGTTCTTTCCAATTGTTTTGCCACTGTAATTAATGGAAGTAAAGGAATGAAGCTATCATTTTTACTACACTGTGGATGTAGATAGAATATTTAGTTAGTACATATGATAAAATTTTCATTGCAACAAAAAATAATATATGATTAAATTTAAAATTTTTACGTATGTACCTAATCTATTATTTAAGCCAAATATAAAAGAA
>CM063501.1:175957802-175960302 GCA_032207245.1 Pardosa pseudoannulata
AATAACTAAATCTGCATAACTCTGATGTTGTGTTAGTACACACTTTTATTTTATCTTGTTAGCAGAATAAATAGTTCACTATTTTTGTTACTATACCATGCAGATATATTGAATGTACTAACAGTAAAATTAAAAAATGCAACAATCTATTCAAGAAGTTTACTTATTCGTAATCCAGAATTACTCAAAAATTACTGAGAATAAATCTAATATAGAGTTGTAATAACTAAATCCACATTACTCTGATATGTTAAAAGGCAATTCTTTTGTATCCTCTTAATAGAATAAATAACTCACTATTTTTATTATATCATGTAGGGATACATTATAATATACAAACAGTAAAATTAAAAAATGCAATAATCTATTCAGAAAGTTTACTTATTCGTAATATAACATTACTTAAAAATTTCTTAAAATAAAACGAATACAGAATTGTAATAACTAAATCTCTAAATAAAAACTCTTAAATAAAACTTCAATTAGACTTGGACTTGTGTACAGTTCTTTTCAATGTAGTTGGACTGCATCTTATGTTATTACTGCTAGCTGATTAGGCTTCTTCTTGCCCAGTATCCTTGGCAAGTAAAACAATAGGGGCTATAATTTCAAATGTGACCAGCAGTAATTTAATTCCTGAGTAACACACACATACACACATATATATATATATAATATATGTATATATAATAATATAATATATGTATATATAATATAATATATAATATATGTATATATAATATAATATAATATATATATATATATATATGTAATATATAAAAATTATTTAACTTTAACACTTCCTTAAAAACCTCCTCTCTCCCATTCTTAATCCTTAAAATTTTTTTCCCATCTTCTAAATGTCTTAATCAAAGGATAGATCTCGACTTCAAGTTGTTTCGATACATTTCCCAAAGCTTTCTATCCTATAAATGTAAATTTTCTGTCTGTTCAACACGTTTCCCAGCTGTCGCCAACAAATGTCTCCGCGATTTTCCTGATTTTACACTTAAAATCGTTGAGTAAGTTTGAAAATTATTTCTGCTTAGCTCTTGGGTGCAACTATGTTAGAGCAGAGTGAATTTTTGTCTTTCTCTTGTCTGTCGTTGACTAATGAAGATGTCCGTTTTATCAGCCCTGAAATAAAGTACTAATTATACTTGTGCCGTTCTCTTAAATGCGGCCCCACTGCATCGTTATTACTACTACCTGGATTAGGCCTTTCCTTGCCCAGTAGCCCGGTCAAGTAAAAATAATAAGGGCTAAATAAATATTCTGACTAGAGGAAAATATTTATTATATCTATATTACTTATTCTATGATTCTGTTTATTCCATGTTTACGAGAAAACAAGCATTTGTCCCACCGTAATTTCAATGCTGTATAATGCTTAAAACATTTTGCTGAAAATTTTAAAACTCACTCCAAGATATCTCTCTTATAACATTTCCCTGTTCCCATGTATATTCTCATATACACTTCCTTACTATCATTCTCTGAATCCAAAATGCAGTTCCACCTTTTATGATATGTATATTGCATTCAAAATTTGGTAAAAGTCCTTTCTCGATCTCGATTTGCCTTGGTTTTTGAACGTGAAGTGCATTTGATTTTCATCTCTTCCCGATATCTTTGCGCACGTGAAGTGTTTTATAAACACATGTTACTTGGAATCGAAATAATTGCTTCACGTGACGGTTCAATTTCAGCTCAAACTATGTACTCGTTGTACTTCCAGAGGAAATGAAACTTCTCACTGCGGCAAGTTTGTTTTTTAGAATAATATTTATAAGAATATTTCTGCCATTTGGAACTTTTTTCTTAAGCAGAGTAATGCATAGGCACTAACATACATTTATATACCTAAAGCAGAGTACAAAACATTACCATAATATTTGCCCTTATGAATATGTTATAATATAATTTAAATTGTAATGGCTGGAAATGGGTTATGCAAAAGTAAGATGGATATAGAAAAAGCAATACAGCGAAAGAGCATTATTATCTTTTTTATCAGATCTCAAACATTATAAGAAAATGCACAAATAAATAATATTTACTTTAGTGAAAGGAATTAAATAAAAGTGTGATATTGTAGTTTTTAAATTGTACACGGGGATTAAACTTGCAATCGTATCACGGAGGTATATATAGTTCTAACCCAGGTTCTGTATTAACTGACCACAAAAGAAGACTAATATTTTGTCTTGAAATATTTTTTTATTTCATTTCTACATATATTATGAATTATTATTAGTTTAATTTTTAGTTTAAATATTATGAATTATTAGTTTTTAAAATGTACATATGGATTAAACTTGTAATCGTATCACGAAGGTATATATAGTTCTAACCCAGGGTTTGTATTAACTGGCCATAAAAGAAGACTAATATTTTGTCTTGGAATATTTTTAATTATCTCTTTTTATTTCATTTCTGCATGTGTTATGAATTAGCTAAAAAGTTTTAATATAATTACGTAAGTGGAAAACATCAATAA
>CM063501.1:175962802-175967802 GCA_032207245.1 Pardosa pseudoannulata
AATTTAGGTTCAATCGGAGGAAGATTATATTGTATACAACCTATAAAAACTTCATTAAAAAAATATTAAAAACACTTTAAGATAACATGAGGTTTACAGGAAAAAATCTCAATTTGAAAAAAAATGAAGCTACTAAAGTTTTGAAGTTAAATTTCTTTACAGTAAACAGTTGACAAGTTTTCATTTATATCTCCTCTCAATATTAGAGCCGAACGCTTGCCGATTGGTTAGGGCGCTGATCGTCGGTACTGGTGTTCGTGGGTTCGAATCCCACAATGGCATGGATGTTCGTAGCCGTTCGGAATCGACTTTAAGCAGTACGTCCCGGTCTCATTAGCCCTCGTGTGCAAAACAGTAGACAGTAGCACTCCAAACCAAACTTCTCAATATTGGAAATTTTTTAAATTGATTGTTTTAAAATGTTCAGAACTAAATTCCTTTTCGCATACATTTTTTTCTGAAAAATCTAATTTTTGTCGATTGAACTGTCGTTAATCCCTGTTAAGAGTGTTTTTAACTGTCAAATATCACCATATATCTAGTTAAATAGAGTTGAAAAATGCATTGCAAAATAAAATTATTTTTTACAATAAAATTTGTAGTTTTTCTGATTAAAAAGATATAAGTTTGGCTCGTTGGAAATCTTTATGATGTGGATTCTAATATGCATATAAATTCATATAAATATACAAATATTATAAAAAAACCACAACCAATTTCGTTTCGTTCAGGTCTATTATAGGGCTGTACACCACTATATATACATAGCTTCGTCTGGTATTTTAATCCTAAATGCTGTTCTTCCGTTAAGCTTCCAGAATTGATCTACGAACTTTAAAATGCTCTCGCAACCTCAAATTTCCTTTGGAGAAAATGTGATTACATTCTATTCGTCCTCTTCCCAGGGATTCCAGCATGTGAAGTGTTTTATAAACACGCTACACTGGAGCACTTAGCAAGAAAAGAAGCAAAATGATTGCTTCGTGCGATGGTTTAATTTTCTACAAGTGTAACTTGAGTGAAAATTAAACTTCATCCTTTTATGACTCCTACTTTCTTTTATGCATTGTTTTAATTGAAAGTTTTCTTTCCTTGAGATTAATTTTTCTTATATACAGAAGTTTTTTAACGCACGCGTCTATAAGTATAAATGAATCTGTGAATTTTAGGATTAATTATATTACAAATATTGTGTAACGAAATTTTGTAATGGAAGAAATAAATAAAAATATGATCGTCATGTTGCCACACTTGCAAGTACTAAATTTTGATCCCAATAGAGTATCCTATGGATGAAATAAGTATCAAGAAAAAGGAATAAAAAGTAGACAGTAATAGATAGGGATACCTTTATAATTTATTTTGTTCATTTAGTTTAAAATTACATATTCTATTACAAGTTTCTTTTGATTACAGAGTTTAGAAAAAAGATTATGAGTTTGTACAAATAGTATATTAAATTGAAAATAGCATAACTAGAATTAAAATAATCCTAAATACAAAATTTCAATTTTACATGGATAAATATTTTTTCAGATATACGAGGTACATTTATGTACATATGTACAGACGTCACGATGAAATTAGTTAACACTCAGTGATGATCAAAAAGGGTATTAACAGTTTCAAAGTATAAGATTTCTTGTATATACACAAATAAGTAACTCTTCATCTAGTGAAAACGGGTGTAGCCATAGTCATAATAGGTATTTGCATTGAAAACTTCAGACAAAATTTTAATATTTCCTTTCACTGACAAATATTTTTATTTATTAATACATACGTTTTTTTATTACTGTATATTCAGTCCCAACTTTCTTTTTACCTCAATATTTTCTGATAACAATTGTAAATTATAAATTGATGTATTTCATTCTTTTGAAATTATACATTCAAATGCTTATATTGATAGATGTATATATATATATATATATATATATATTTATATATATATATTATATATATATATATATATATATATACAGTAAAAATGAAAGAAACACAACTAGATTATATACTAAACTTAAAAACAAAATTACTATATTTTATGAATGATTGTTTAGGAGTTATTCTCATACAACTAAAAATATCAATATAGTGTATGCTATTAGGCATCATATTGAAATTTCTGTTATATGGCAGATCTAAAATGGATGAGGGTTAGCAAGATGTCACGATTTTACTAAATAATAAATTGCAATATTTTATAGCTAGTCTTTTAGAACTATTCTCGCACAGCATTAATATATGTTATATTGATATTTCTTATATATAGCGTTCAAATTGCAATCCAAAGAACACGAGTACAATTAAACGTTATTTGTATCCTTAATGCAAATTTCGAATATTATCGGCTAATAGATTTTTAGTTATCATCCATAGAATTAATATATGTTATAGTAAAAGGTTTCGTTATATACATTTCAGATTGCAATCGAAAGAGATAAGGAACTTAACAATATTTTGATTTTTTTTTACGTTTAATAGATTTTTAGTTATACAATAGAACTTTAATATCAGTTATATTCAAGTGGTTTGAAATATAGAAATCAGATTGCAATCTGATTTCAGTGTTATATTTCGATCTTCTACGGCGAGTATATATTTAGTTATACTCCCTAGCATTAATATACGTTATAATGAAATTTTGCGTTTTACAGCATACAGATTTCAGTCAGAGAAATATATATGGCCAGATAGATGTTATAATTGTCTTAGGTGCAAAACTTTAACATTTACGGCTAATGATTTTAGAGATATCCGCTTGCAAAGAAAAACTTTAATATAATGTATATTATTGCGTGTTATATTGAAAATGTTGCTTCATAGAGTAAAACTTACGGCTAGTCGTTATGTAAGTTATGTCCAGAGGGCATTAATATAAGATAAATTGTTATATAGCATTTAAATTCTAATATAGCATGACTATTTACCATTTAAATTAAAATCAAATGAGATGGAAATCATTCAGATGTTATCACAGTCTTACATATATTTTTTTGACTTACTAAACCGATTCATTTGTCTCTTAAACCAGGCAGTGTCATTGCTCGTTATATTTAAATTTTTCGTTATGTAGAGTTAAGAATGCAACAAAATAAAGATCTTTTACACTATGACTGGTCTATTTGGGACCATTTAACAATTGATAGTAATTAGAAAATGTTAAGAAATTAATTTTTTAAAGACTTTATCATGCTATAAAACTCAATTCGCTAGTGTAATCAAAATTTAGGTTTAAAGAATGAAAAATAAAATCGGCTTCTATTAGATTTTTAAATTAGCTTTTAAAAAAGGTATCTTATTTATCTATTTCACTAATAATTGAATTACTTTTATTATATATATATATATATATATATATATATATATATATATATATATATATATATATATATATATATATATATATATATATATATATATATATATATATATATATATATATATATACATATATATATATATATATATATATATATATATATATATATTTATTTATTTATTTATTTCTATGTGATTCATGTTTACTATTTGAGAAACTACTTGCTTTGGGGAATACACTATATATGAATATGCAGTATATATATATATATATATATATATATATATATATATATATATATATATATATATATATATATATATATATATATATATATATATATATATATATATATATATATATATATATATATATATATATATATATATATATATATGACAGGTTCCAGTAAACACACTAGAGTTCGGAGTACTACTTCATCTCTTTATTTAGATCTCATCAACACACTACTCTACAATGGCGTCTCACATTGGCGTCCAACTTCTAACAAAGGCAGTTTTCACTGCTTCGAGGATCTGCAGGTCTGACCGTGGAAAGTGCCTACTGCTCTCTGCTCTTATCACTGCGCGTGAGCTGTATTTATGTGGCTAACTCCTCAAGCCACATCACTCTCATTAAAAGAATCCCTAATTAAAATCTCTTAAAATTAATCTCTATTTCAAATCCTGACACACACACACACACAGATATATATATATATATATATATATATATATATATATATATATATATGTATATATATATATATATATATATATATATATGTATGTATATATGCATATATAGTATATATATGCCAATGGTCGTTCTAGTGTTATATATAATCCTTCATTAGCATTGATTATAAAACTTAATTAAAAAAATAGAATGTTTTATTTCAAGATTAATTAACTACAGAGAATAGAACAAAGGGTTTTTTAATCTATAAATGTACTATAGCATCTTAAGTTTTAAATTTAGCAAGATCTAAAAATAATGATAAATTTGGTATGTAAAATAATTATTACATAGCTATATACAATTGGAGATTACATTTTCAAATAGTCTAAATATAACACTTAGCATTGTAAACGTACGTAAATTTGGAGATGTGGGAAAAAAAATAATTTTACTACTGAAGGTACAGAGTGGTAGCAGAAAAAGCAAATCCCGATATGCACAGCTGTGATGTTTGAACCCTAAGAATAACACTATCTAGTAAATAGTGTTGTTTGGTGCCTACGATAACATGATACAGCTGCCAAGGATTATTTCGAACACGGTAACGGAAATTCCATATTTTTCACTTCAAATTGTCAAAAGCCTTTTTTCTTATTTTTAACATATTTGGAACGTGGCGAAAGCTTAGAACAAACACCCACAACTATGTACACATATGTAGACACAGCTATATATTTCTATGTATGTATTTATATATGTATGTGTGTATGAATATATATATACATATATGTATATTTGATTACATGTATACATATGTATATATATATATATGTATGTATGTGTATTTGAATATATGTATACATCTATGAATATATATATATATATATGTGAGTGTGTGTGTGTGTTTAGTATTTATATATATATGTATATATTTGTATGTATATATGTATTTATATATACATACATATATTTATATAACTATATATACATACAT
>CM063501.1:175975302-175985302 GCA_032207245.1 Pardosa pseudoannulata
TTCTAACATAGTGAATGATGAATTTTCTTTGTTAAAATATGCAACCAGTGCGAAAATTTTTAATCCAATATTTTGTTCATTGTTTCTCCAATCAATCTCTTACATAGTATTAACCTCAATTACACCAGTAAATATGCTATCATTGAAGGTTTCGTGAAAAGAAATAATTGATTCCTCATATATTGATTTATTAAACATTATCTTCTTTTTTAAACATGGTTTTGTTTTAGTTTTATTTAATTGCTTATTAATTCTTTCATTGAATTCTTTTTCAACCTCTTCTTTTTTCTAGAGTAATGGATAGAATTTTTGCTGTTCTCTTTTTCCTTCATTTATTACTGAGGATAATTTTCAGGTTAGTGCTTTTGGGTAAGGTCGAATTCCTGCAAGAGTTAACTCATTAAATCCTGAAAAGTGGTGAGTGAGCATTGTAGAGAACACATATTAGTATTTTCATCAGCTTTACTTAAAGAAGATATATTGGCAGATTATTCAATACAAATATATAATCCACATCACTGTCAACAGGTATAAGTCGATGAATGACAAAAGAAGTTAAAAAATCTTCTTTTGTAAAAGGTTTACTGTTAAATCAGTAACCACACAAATCAATTCTAAAACAAGGCAGTGATAATACTAATTAATAAAAAGCTGACATAATTGTTTAACTCCATTTATTAAAGGTTATATGGATGGATGTATAGCATACCTCAGGGAGGAATGGACCTGCCTTAATACTCTTAATGTTATATCATCCCTCCAATTTTAGGTAGCATTTCAATAAACAGGTAAATTACTAGAACTTGTAGCTTTTAGGCTTAATTTGAGGGCTAGTTTATAAATTCATATTATTAAGTGTGTAAAACTGTAACATATCGTGTGCGTCTGCGGCTATCTTTCTCGACGACTGCACACCTCGTTTCTTTACCTGCTCGCCTATTGTAATCGCCTATTGTCGCCTATTACTGGAGCAGGTACCTTGGGTTAGCTGAAAACTTGTCTTGCCGACAATTAAATACTGCAGCGACTAAATTCTAGACTAAATATCTATTATTTTACAAATATTGAACATATGTACATGAACATTGTTAACCACAAACATGGCTGAAAACCCCCGAGTTTAACCAAATATTGCCGATCAATCTGCACCTCTCTCGGTTTCAGCTCTCTCCTCTACGAATTCCGATCTTTATAGTCCCGAGCGGGCATCCCCTCCTCTGCTGTTGGTTAGGGCCAGGGTAGAATCCCCCCTCTTGGTTAGGCTTGGTTAGGCCTGAAAAAATGTCCATCTTCTCCGCAGATGGCGCTTGCGGAGGGGACATCCCTCCCCCTCCTGTTGAACTTTCACCTCAATAGTAGCTTTTCTACCCTTTCTCGTCTTCGGCAGCTCCTTAGCGCCGTAGAAAAGTGCAGGTGTGCATATAACACAAATCGATGTGACATCCTTTTACTTTCACAAGCAATTATGTTAACAAAATGAAATTTAAAAACTTGCCTTATAAGTACATCCATAATATTCGAAACAATACCGAATTAAAATAATGCTCCAATAGTATTTTTCTAATCTCTTTTCATTAGAAGTACAAAATTGTGTCATATAACACAATACGTTCTTACATTATTAAGAAAATAAGCAATTATGTTAACATAAATGAATGAGACTGAAAACTTGCCTTCAAAATAAAGTAGTCATAATCAGAGAAACAATACAATTAAAAAGATGAGTGCTCACTTTTTTTAATAGACAGAATATTAAAATATTTGTATCAGACATAATTACCGATGTCTCATCCATCCCTATTCCTCCCTAAATGTTAAAAAAGAAATGATTATTTCTCAGTTTGAACCAACCTTCTTCTTTTAATCGATTTTTCTATCTTTCTGAAACAGAAATTTTACAATAAGTTAAATCCAACTTTTCATTTACAACTCTCCATTAAAAAAAATAAAAGAATTTTTTTTTACAGACGTTTGATTTAAAGTGAGAGTTGAACATTAGGAACGAAATACGGAAAATGGAATGAAAGAAAGAAAATGAATGCTTTAAAGATGTGAAAGGTTTAGCGAACCATCAAAATTGATTTTGTTTTTTAATCTTAATGAAAGTACTTTTCCCCTTCCGCATATTAAGTTTATTAAATGCGGAAATTGCTTTGGAACTTTTTAAGGGAATTGGTTGTAAAAGGTTTTCAGTTTGTTTCCCTGTGGCTTAAACTGAAAAATAGTGTTTATAAACTGTAAAATATGTGTTTTGCCGGAAATGATGTTGTTAACTCGTTAGATAATTTTAATACGAATAATTGCTGAATAATGAATAAAAATGTGCTTTTTTCGGAAGATTTTTATTTTTTAATACTAGAAAGTACAGAACCCTGGTACGTGCTACTACAAAGATATTTATTATATACTAATATATATTTATTATATACGTTAGCATATAGCTAGTCATATGACATGATCAGTAAAATTTATAACTTTATAGAATTGTAAAGTACCCTATAAGACAGGTAAAAAAATGGTTTGTTTTTAGACTGAGAATTATCTGGTACACCCTCAATAAATTGTTTATCTTTACTGACCGTATGTTAATTGCCAGCTATAGTTTGTTTTGTTATATTACGTGGTAGGATGGACAGCAGATGTTTTAATATTGACAGTGATTATTTGGTGGTATGTATGAATGATGCCCAAACTTTAGCGAATCGATTGCAAACTCTGTGGTTATGTATAAAAAATAAATACAAACGAACAAACTTTTTAATTTTCAAAGATATAACTTAAATTCTAGATATTTATTAGTCCGTGAAATAGACTCCTAGACTTTTATGAAAAGAATTTGTTGTTAATACCGACGATAAAATTTTCATTGCAAAGAAAAATTTAAATGATTAAATTTAAAATTATCACATATGTACCTAATATATTATTTAATCCAAATATAAAAGAAAATTATTTACTTAATATCTAAGTTCAGTGATAAAACGTATGAAAATTATGCAGAAGATATTAAATAATGTAATATAAGAAATGATTAAATGAGATGGTTAAAGGAATAACGTCATAATTCTCGAAAAAACTGTTATTTTTGCCTTATTTTTTATGTGATAAATTGATACATTTAATCGCCTGCTCTTAACCGAGAAAAATAGGACTTGAAATAGTGACATTAAACGCTCGAAAAGGGGGGAAGGGGTGGATTTCGAACGTTTTAAAGACAACAGTATTTTTGGCTACGATATGAAGCATTTTTATAACAAGTTATTTTAAAATCGGATCTATAGTTTAGGAGAAGATAAATTTTACTCGCTTTGAAATTTAATAATCCTAACTCATCAAGAATCCAATATGTATGTCTCTATCCATTTCAGGTCCAACCACTTGATAAATTCGAAGATAGACATAGAGATAATTTAAGCTATTATTATATAGGAGATTCGCAACATATATAATTTATGAATATTGAATATTGTTGTTTTATTTCATTTTACAACATTAAAATAATTTATTTTGCTACAGTTTTTATAATGTAAAGGTATCATAATTACATGAAATAATATTAAAAAAATCTTAAAACTAAATTCTACTGAACAGTAGTCCTGCAATTATTTAGTTATTAAAATAATTTTATATATTTTATATCATGGCGTCGAAATGACTCCGGATGTTTAGGTGTAATAGAAATCTCGGAAGTTATACTATTAAGCAATATGTAAATCCGCTCATGCGTTTGGTTCGAGTTAAGGAAACAGTAAGCAAGAATCATCTATAGAACTCTTGCATTTTCTATGGTTTTATTAACACCAACGACACAAAGTTATATATAATATTTACATCTACATGGCCGGCGTACTACACTCAGCCTCTCTCCCCAAAGTCCCTCTCTCAGGTCCCCTTCTTATTTTTTTTTCTTTCTTTCACGCTTCTTCCCCGGCTCTTGTCTTGGTCGCGGTCACCCCCCTGATTCGTCCTCCTCCGGGACAAACCAAAACAAGGAACGGTCGTTGGTGACGCGGGGACTTCACACAATAAAAGGATTTTACTTTTATTACTCCCTTTATCAGACAATAAAAAATTTCATGATCCGACACCGCCTAAGCCATACGGAAATGATGATTAATCGTTTAATCAACAAGCCTACCCAGTACAAACTTTCCTAACCAATTTTCAAACTTTAACTAACCGAAACCACGATCCTGAATCAGCTGCAACATCAGTGAACAGGCAACCGCTCTTTGTTACATAATGAACATAAGATATAATAGCAAATACAAGTATACAATATGAATTACAAAATTCAAAATTATACATCCATAGACAAATGTAGAAAAGATTCCATAATTACAATGAGGACTTGTCTAGACTTGGACAAGTTACGTAAATAAATATAAACATTAACCCTCTAAGCGGTTCGCACGTACAATCCCGCCAAACCGATGACGTCTTAAGCCAAAACCACTCCGAAAATGGATGTAATGTACAATTCTGTCAGTGTTTTCATCCATGAAGTTTTGGTCAGGTCGATTGTTTAGGAACTGCACCCCTTTTTGTGTCTGGCATTTATTGAGGGACGCACCCCTACCCCCTGAGGCGCAAAGACGCTGATAGCTTTTCATGGGTTTGTAAATCTCTATTTCGAAGTATTTCGTTTGCGGTAACAGATGTATCTCTAATTGCACCACTTAAATATCTTGGATGACTTTCGTAAAAAAAATATAAACAAGTCTCTCAAAGAATATTTTTATTTGTACTTTTAGAATACATTATTTCTTATGGGATGATCTTCGAGACTTGACGAGATTTCTGTGTATTAGAAATTAACAATCCATAATATCTATATGTCTATTTATAACCGGAAAGTAAGTAACTTCTACACCCGACCCAGCTTTCGCCATACGGGGTATTAATAACTAATCATCAGGACAGCAATCCTGCACAGAACTTAAGGAACACTAAAAATGACAAAAATTATAAAAATAACCTAACTGGAGAGTTTAAGCACTGTACTAGAAACGCGAAAGTGTTCGGAAAGATTTTGGTCTGAATTTGTTTTTTCATAATTTATTAATTAATTAATTTATTTTTTTTATAACCGGAAAGTAAAGTGAAAATAATGATTGTGGGTTTCCCGTATTCCATTCTAGTCGAGAAAGGTGAAGGAAAAAACATAGAACGCTTTGGCCACTGCCACAGTAAACCTTTAACGTATATATTGGAGACTTTTTTTCTTCGATGTGTTCCACTCGGAGAGTTAACATAATATTTTGGAAACCGTATCTCCCTGATATGATCCCCCTTAATGAATTATATGCTGCATGGTTCCCTCTGTATGACCGCACCAGCAGTTCTTTCACTTTCCCAAGAACCTCGCATTATGAGAAAAGTAACACGATGGCCGAATAGTTACAGTGCTGGCCTTCAATACCGGAGTTAATGGGTTCGAATCCCATTGCTGCATGGATGAATGGAACTGGATGCCGTTCGAAACTTGCTTTAAGCAACAAGTCCCGGTCTCATAAGCCCTCGTGTTGTAAAAAGTAGACCATAGCACACCAAGCCGCATAATGCAAAGTTAAAACACAATGTCTCATCGAGATCTGGTATCAAGTCTCTTCACACTAACAGCTGGAAAGAAGTTATACACATGTCTGCCGAACTTATATATCAGACTATAAGATTATATTAATACAAGATTGTATTAATATCAGACAATAAGATTATATAGATTTATAAAATTGCATTCTAACCCCCTTCTTTTTCATCTTGCTTTTACGCCGGTTCTACTTAAAAGACATCCCCTATATAATAATAGCCTAAGTTATCTGTCCGTCTGTTCTTGAATTTATGAAGCGGTTGGACCTGGAAAGTATAAAGGCATCCATATTGGATTCTTGATGAATTGGGTTTAGAAACTTTGGAAATCCACCCCTTCCCCCCTTTTCTAGCATTTAATGACATTATTTCAACCTATTTTCCCCGGTTAAGGGCATGCTATTAAATTTATCAATTTGTTACATAATAAATAGGTAAAAATAATATTTTTCCTAGTATTGAGACATCATACCTTTAACTATCTCATTTAATCATTTCTTATTTTAAATTACTTAAATATCGTCTGCATTATTTTCATACGTTTTATCACTGAACTTAGATATTACGTAAATATATATTTTTTATATTTGTTTTAAATAATATATTAGGTACAATTTTAAATTTAATGGGACAATTTTAAATTTAATCATCGATTATTTTTTGTTGCAATGAAAATTTTATCACCGATTTTAGTAACAAATTCTATCTATATCCAGTGTGTAGTGGAAATGATAGTTTTATTCCTTTACTTCCATTAATTACTGTGATAAAAATTGGGAAGAACTTAACAATAATTTCAGCGTAGCTAAGAAAACTTTGAATTATCTTTTTAAGTGAATTCAACTTGATTCTAAACTGCATTCACATTATGGGGAGACTTTAAAGAAGTAGGAATATAAACAAATTATTGAGCTTGTACCAGATAATTCTCAGCGAAAAAACAAACTATATTTTTTACCAGACTTATAGGGTACTTTACAATTCTGGAAAATTAAAAATTTTACTGTTTCCATCCTATGACGGGCTATAAACTAGTATGTTAATAACGACATTTTGACAGCTTAAAAAACGATAATGCTTTATATCGCACAGTGGAGTATAGTAATGGGAGTGGCCAGGATGACTTAAGTAAAACGGGAACAGTACTTTTAACATTTAATATATAATAAAATGAAACATTTATAAAAGAAAAGCAACTATAGACTACACTCCTTCACACCGATGAACACCGAAAAAACGGTCTTAAAAGGGAAGTTGAAAAAATAATGCGATCTTCCGTACTAGACGTCTTCAATTTAAAACTGCAGGCAAACATTGCATATTCCAGAAAGCGGCGTTGCCAGATTTCGGATCCAAACATCACAACCGTTTCTGATTCAGTTAAGAGTACGTCTGAAAACTAAACTTATAACAAGTATGTTGAATCGGGACATTGAGAAAACAAAAAAAATATGGCTTAGAAATAACCTTTTTGCTTGCGCGTCTGCTCAGATTTTACGATAAATTCTGGTTTTAATATTTTTTCCATATCACAGCTGGTACGTCTGAAGGTCATTGTTATTTTTATTTTCAACTATTCCCCACATCACGAAATGTTCAAGCTGGATATTAATTAATTCAACTTTTTAATTCAGAGTTCTGTGCTGCTTGGCAGTGTGTTCCTAAACTGTACAAATGTAGCTTAAGTGTTTGAAACAGTTTTTTCTTTAAAGTTGCATCTTTGTTAATTATGTTAATACTTTTATAAAAAATTAAACTCCTCAGTGCAACATTTAATTGTGGGCCGGAGTCTACGGTGCCTATGTCCGTTAAGGAGATCAAGGGTCTTGGGTATGAAGCATATGTTCATGTTAGGAGGTCGATCCTCAATGTTTTGTTCCCAAGCATGCTTGGTCGTCAGTTTGTCTACCCACTGAAGGAATGAAAAGCGGAGTCAACCTTGTCCAGCCTGGAGACCTCTGTCGTGAAAGAGCTATACCTGCTCCACTGGTCTTCGTGTGTAATTTTAATTTTTATAAAGTCAAATCTATACTTTTGACATCGCTTTTAATTCAAATGCAACCAGCTAATGTATATGCAACCAGCTAATTTTTCTCGCATTTTCGAAGAGTTACCTAATGCAGAAAAACGGAGCATTTTCATTGAACATTTGAGTTTTATAGCGATAGCACTTTTAGTGAAGAAAATACAGAAATAAATATTATCAATAGTAAATCTGAACAATATATCTCAGATGGTGATGATCATGTTTCAGAAGAAATAAATGATGATGACATGTTTTATGATGGTTAGAATAAATCTATGAGAAGACGGAAAGAGAAAGGTCTAAAATGCTCAGAGATGTAAAATATAAATATCGTAAAATAATGAATATTCACCAGGCCTAAAATAAAATGCCCAAGAGATAGTGGATGAAATGTGATTATTTCGAGAATTATTCATATAAATATGTTTGATGAAATTTGGAGTGTATCATTAAATATATAAGTTTCCTGAATTGCAAATACTGCAGAGATAGAACTACAGAGTAGATGCTACTCTTTGAATTGCGATATATAATTGAAATAAAATCAACAAATTCAATATCAATATTAATTTATTTCTTTTTTTATCATTTCTTGCGCAAAAAATATTAAAAAAAGAATTAAATAATATTAAAGTTAGTATATTAAAATTATTAAAATAAGAGTACTATACAACATGCGGACGCTCATTTAAAATTGTGAGAATACGTGCTGTCAGATTTAAAAATTTCTCAGATATCCTGTAGTAAGCAATTTCTATACATGAGTAGAATTGTAGAACCACATATTTCCACATTATAATATTTATATTGCTGATATAAAATTCAAAATTCTAATGCCACACGTCCCTCAGTATTTCAAAAGATGGCCGAATGATAGAGCGCTGCTATTCGGTACCACAGTTCGCAGGTTGCTATGGTTATTCGTAGTGTTCGGTATGGCTTTAAGCCACAACCATCTGAACACAAGGCCTGCGCACGGATTTTCCGAAAACCAGTCACGTGATCTCTCGAAGGCTGTATTCTATTTATTCTTGTTGATGCTTGTTAAATACTTGCCTATTACTAATTTTGAAAATAAAAAAGAGAAATTTATGGAAGTAAAATAACGTTTGCTATTATATGTAGGGTAAGTAGCAATTTTGCTATCTTTTCTTCTATTATTTTATGAGCTGTTTTCTAATTAAGTATATCATAAGAATGATGGTAATTCTTAAGTTCACTACTTTAGAATGGTTCAAATGTGTCGTTATTAGTATGTGCTTTGTATCATATTGTATATTATAACTGTCGTTTTAAAAATAAGTTTCATTTTATTGTTAGATCTCATTAAGGAGTTTATAATTACATAATACAGCATGTAATATCCGTTAGTTAAATGAATTCTAAGTTAAAGTTTCATTTTTGCTGTGTATTGCAACTTGTCTATTGCTGATAACTCACAAATTACAATTTCTGTTTTATCTTAAATAAAAACTATTTATTATTACCACAATAAAAGATTAATGTATCCTTACTTCATTGATTTATAGTGTTTTTAAGGAGCTTTATTAATAAAAGTTGCTGTACACCTTCTTTCACATACCACACCAGCAATTGGGAAATTTCTATGTACAATCAATGTTATCTGCACTTTAAATTGTTTCTGATTTACCAGCTTCACATTTTTACGTCCTGAGCTCTTTTCCAGATTTTTATATTAACTTTTTACAATTTAAAATTTTGAATGTCGAAGTGTAAAGAACATATATCTAACAAAAATTAAACTACCAAATGAAAATTTATAAATGTAAGAAAAAAATTAGTCTAAAGTAATCATCAGAAGCAATGTTTTTACACATTTTTCTTATAAAAATATAACCTTTTTTCAATGCTGTACTATTTTATAATAGTTAGGTTCTCATATAACCTGTAGAAAAGTAGTTAAATAAACATGCTTAAAGTTCTTGAATAGTTATGTCCAACTGCCAAGAGTAGAAAAATCCCATCTAATTGGATTTTGCAAAACTGTTTTAATTATATAAATAAATTTTAATTAATAGATGCTTTAGGTAGAGGAACTTTAAAAAAAACAACTGTATTTACACTTAAAGTAACATATTTATGCATTCAGATATTTACAAATGTTTTATTAAAATATAACAGTAATTTTATAGCAAATAATAATCAACTCAATTTATTAATAACAGTCACTTAACCATATCTTAAAAATGTAATAGATGATATAAATAGGTCCTCTAAATTATGTTTGCATGGTTGTTTACTTCATTTCAAAAATATAATTTTACCTATTTATTAAATATTTCTGAATAACTATTCTAAAAAAGTGTCTGAAAAATATATTGAAGAAGTTAAGGAAAAATCCAATAAGAAAAAAATAAAAAATAA
>CM063501.1:175990302-175997802 GCA_032207245.1 Pardosa pseudoannulata
TCAATTTTATTTATTCTATACATATGCACTCTCTTCTTGCAAATGAAAGATAAATTTTAAATTTTGTACCTTACCATGGTGTGATATCTTTGGAATCAACCTCCCTGCATTCTGCTTTTAGTTGGGTAGTATAATTTCGGAACCACTACTTAAAGTATCAGAGTTATAAGCCGAACGATGGCCGATTGGTTAGGGTGCTGGCCTTCGGTACCGGAATTCGTGGGTTCGAATCCAACAGTGGCATGGATGTTCCTAGCCTGTTCGGAATCGACGTTAAGCTGTAGGTTCCGGTCTAATTAGCCCTCGTGCTGCAAAAAGTAGACCCTATTTTCAAAAAGTTGCAAATAGTGTTAACACTCCAAACCAAACCCAATCAGAATTATAATCAACATTTGTCTTGAAATACCTTTTAATTCTTTACTACCATTCAACTCGAAATTGTCATAATAATTATCTTTATCCATGATGCTAACCATAAATAAGGTCAAACAATGGTTTAATCGTAACTGTACAGAGACTGAGCACATTTTAACTACAGATAATAAATGCCAAAGCCGACGATTCCGCAGTATCTTAAGCGTAATCATGCCAAAAACATTTGGCAAAACAAATGCCGGATGGCCCCTTAAACGAACCAACTTAGCGCTGAAAGTTAAAAAAAATATAGTTAAGTCATCAAGGCACGTTACAGAATAGAAAACAATGCTTTTACTATGGTATTTCCACCAGTACTTTTATTTTTGGTAACAATTAAAGTTACCCGTGTAATTGGTATTCCATGCAATTATTTCTTCCCGTCTCCTTCTCTTTTAGATTAAAATTAATACCATAGATCTTCATTTCATCAAATATTTTTCCAGAGAAAAATTTTTTGTAAAATCTAATTCTTAATGAACAATTATATTTCATATAAATTTCTGTTCTTGAGTAAGTTACTGTCTGTAATTGCGATGGTAATTAAAACTAAGGTTACACAATCTGCTGTAATATGTACAATTTATTTCTTACAACTAGTAGGGCGATGGATAACACATACTTAAAAGATAATTGTCGACAATGTGCCCATATCAGCTTACTTGTCACTTCATTGGATGAATTTGAATATTCTTTCCTATTAACCCTCCACTAACGGCTTCCGCGATTTGAGCGCAGTATCAGTTTCGTTGGGTCACGTGAATATCGCTTGCGAAGAATTTTTCCCTTCATTTTAATAGTGATCCCGCTATCTCTCCTTGTAGGTTAAAATAACATCATTTCATGCTTTTTTTTTATAATTTATTACAAAATGTCTGTAATATTTTTCAAGACAAAATGTTTAGAAATTATAATAATCTGAAAATATTGTATAAATTTTATAACATATGAACCTGGAGCCTTATCATATATTTTTTGATAACATAAAAGCTATTAAAATTCTTGTGTTATTTTAAAACAACTGATGAATATGTGAGTTGTAACATATGTAGATAAAGAAAATATAAAAAAATCGCCTCGTAGTTTAAGGACCGGAAAGTATAAGAACTGAGCAGTGCCCGGATAGTTAAAAATCTGGTTTCTGTATGTTCAGCCATGTTATAGATAATAATTTTACCTTTTTTTCTCTGAATAAATCAACTTCCTAGGTTAGTAAGAAAAGAAGTAAAATTCACTTAAAAAGACGACCTCATACATATCAGAAGAATATCAGGTTGTTTAAAGAATTTCGCTGTTACCTAATCTACCAAACTCTCTATAGCCTGGGCATCGTTTAAGTTTTTTTCTTTTTTCCTTACTTGAAGGATCACGCAGAAGGCAAAAACTCGGCAAGCAAATAGGGTAAAGAGTTAACAATTTGGATGACCACGCATGGAAAAAAGTTTTACCCAGATGAAATATTAAAATTCATCCCACAACTAGATAATTGGCTAAAGTCTGTCATTAGTAAAATATGCCACGTAGTCTAAGTCCAAATATAACCTCATGTACGTATTAGTAGTTGCCTTCATGAAATATAATACATATGTTTACAGATTTTGTAAATTTACATATTAATCAAGCCTCGTACTTGAGACTGACAACAATTTTCTTCAATTAATTTTTGAAGAACAGATTTATGCAATGCATCACAGCCTATACTTTGTATCACTTCTTTTCGTTAATTGCTCATCATTCGGTCTTCATCATGAACACCAATTTGTGTTTGCATCCCCTATATAATAATAGCTTAAGTTATCTGTTGGTCAGTCCTCAAATTTATGAAGCGGTTGGAACTGAAATGTATAGAGACATCCATATTGGATTCTTGATTAGTTAGGGATAGCAAAGTTCAAAGCGAGTAAATCCACCCCTTCTCCCTTTTCTACCTTTCTTATTTTAAATTATTTAAATATCATCTGCATTAATTTCATACGCTTTGTCAGGAAACTTAGATGTTACGTTAATAATTTTCTTTTATTTTTGGCTTAAATAATATATTAGGTACATATGTGATAATTTTAAATTTAATAATCGATTATTTCTTGTTACAATGAAAATTTTATCATGGGTATTAACAACAAATTCTTTTTATAAAAGTGTAGGAGTCTATTTCAAGGAGTAATAAATATCTAGATTTTAAGTTATATATCTCTGAAAATTAAGAAGTTTGTTCGTGTGTGTGTTTGTTTTTTATACATAACCACACGATATGCAATCGATTAGCTAAATTTGGACATCATTCATATATACAGCCAAATAATCACTGTCAATATTAAAACCTCTGCTCTCCATTCTATCCCATAATATGATAAGATAAATTAATGTTGACAACTAACGTGCGGTCTGTAAAGATAAACAATTTATTGAATGTGTACCAGATATTTCTCAGCCAAAAAACAAACCATTTTTTTACCTGCCTCATACGACACTTTACAATTCTGGAAAATTAGAAATTTGGCTGATCCCGTCATATGACGGGCTAAATGGTAGTATAATTAGAATAAAAATTTCCCCCTAAAATGTTATTCAGCAAATTTGGATATTTGATGTTTTATATCCCTTACCGTGTGGAATCATATGACAGTTAGTCTGAGACAGTTTAAAAGCCTTTGTCTCGTAAAGCGAGAAGTCCTTTAAGTTGTTATGTTTTGTTGGTTGTGTGAAATGCGATTAAGAGCCCAGAAGTTTTAACTATGCGGACCATTAAATCAGGAGAAGAATGCTAGACGCATTTGTCAGGTCTGTTGTGGTATATGAATTAACAGCTTTGTAATGGTAGTGTTGACGTGATAGTTTAATTATAAAGTCATCTTCAGAGTGCATTTTAAACTGCAGGGTTGGCTTTATATACTTTGTTCTTTGAAGGTTTTAATAATTTTACTATTAAAAATTAAAATATAGCATTATTGTTTATTGAAACATAGCAAAGTAATGAACACTATGAGATTTGCACGAATAGAAGAAGAAAGAAGTAGAAAAGAGGTTCTCGTTGAAGAAAAAAAAAGAAATAAAATATAATTTTAAAATGCATCTACGAATGGCACTAGTAGGAAATATTTACGAAATTGAGGCATTCTCTAAGCCAGGCATGGCCAACCCGCGGCCCACTTAAAAATTTTTGAGGCCCAATTGAAGTTGTCAACTGTCTATATACTTTTAGTCATTTTGACTATATGCAGTTGAAACTTAAAATTTTAGTTGTTAATGTTTGCAATAATAAATACCACTTGCTATGTAAGTTAATACTTGATAGTAACCAACGTAAAATTTGTATTTGAGTAGGGTTGGATAGGTTACGTTGAAATTTGAATGTTCTAGAATATTTTGTCAATCGGCCATTACTTATACAACCGGCTGACTCGCGTTATGTGCACGTGCTCTGTCCGATCAGTCAGTGGAAGTGGTATGGAAAGAAAGTTATAAATTATATTTATGGCTATTGTGAAGTTATCGTTATTCGTAAAGGAATAATTAAGGTATTGTTTATTTAGAAAACGCACGCTAAAGATGCGGGATTGACGATTAGGGACGAAGGTAAGGCGTTGGGGGTGATTTTAAATACTGTATAGTTAATGTTTATTGTCTTTATAGGTATGATATATATATATATATATATATATATATATATATATATGTGTGTGTGTGTGTGTGTGTGTGTGTGTGTGTGTAATGAGACTGACTTCTCGATGGGGTGTTGCAGTCATGGCCATAAAAATGATATCGTTTCAGCTAAAGACCTTTATTTAGATAACTTTGAAGGACGGGTTCCCACTTCATCATAGGGACAAACTGAAGGGTCAGCTAGCATGAAGTTCTATGTACAAGACAAGTAACACCTGGGTCAACATCTGTGGGAAAATATCTCTAGAAAAATCTGTCTCCGCTAGCGTGTATCTCCTTTTTATTTGGAAATTTTCTAAATTGTCCGCTAGGGCCATGTAGGTTTATAATTGGCTAGGCCCCCATCTCTGAGGGCGTAACCTGTAGCCTCAGTGATCAATTGAGGTTAGGGGTTAAAAAGGGGAATGGAAAATGACGCGGGAATTTTTACCCTTGATTCAAGTTTTGAAAACCCCTGAGAATTTTCCTTACACACACACACACACACACACACACACACACACATATATATATATATATATATATATATATATAATATATATATATATATATATATATATAACACAACTTTTATGTACATTCGCAGCTGGCACTGTTAAAATGCATATTTTGAATATTACATGATAATAAAATATGTTGAATAATTTGTTGTTTTATTTTTAAATGTGCAGCCCACCTCAGTTCAGTAATTTGTTTTTTGGACCACCAACTGATTTGAGTTGGGTACCCCTGCTTTAAGCTAGAAGAACACGATATCATGTTATCCCATAGCTTTATTTGAATTTTAAGAACTAAATATGACGTATGTGGTATAACATCGGAGATTAAACGTGAGTAGAATGTCCATAGTAATAGATAAGGCTAAGTAGAAAGTCCAACTACATATTACGAAAATTATTTTAACATATCTGTGTTACTGAGCCCACCGCTGATGCAAAGTGGTAGGCAAGTTAGGTGACTGGCTACTACAAAATTTAGAAGCGTGAATAATTTTGTTTTTCAAAAATATAATTTTAACAAATATGCATTGGTATTATTGTTTTAATTCACTTATATGCCATATTTCTGGTTAATATGGTTCTTTTAACATTATGTTTTTCTTTTGAAGTGTTTTTAATTTTTGAAGAATTATGGGAGGCATTTTTGGTGCTTTCGTATGGCTTCTAAATGCTAGAAATTTCGCTGCTGAACCAGAATTTAATTATTCTTAAAAAGCATAATTAGTTTTAGAACTTTTCACGTTAGACTAAAACATTTTTAATTAACCCAGAAAGTTATTTAGAAATTTCACAAATTTCTTTCCTTTTTATAAAGAGTATTACACATTTCATTTAAATATTTTCATAAAATTTCATTTTTAATTACAGAATAGAGATGGATTACTGAAATTATAAAACTTGAATTTCTGTATATTATGTAAGCTTGTACTTGAGATAGATTTATATATGGAGAAGGATTACGATAAATTGGTAGAAATACAATGTTCTCTTTTGAAACAAAACGT
Source organism: Pardosa pseudoannulata (assembly GCA_032207245.1). NCBI lineage: Eukaryota > Metazoa > Arthropoda > Arachnida > Araneae > Lycosidae > Pardosa > Pardosa pseudoannulata. The sequence continues at coordinate 175,995,884 of CM063501.1, forward strand.
TTAATTTTCCTTAATCTAAATAACACCCGAATTGAAAAACACTTTTTCAAATATTAATATATATTGCATAAATCGTTTGAAAAAAGTTAAAACCTTTAACACATAAATATGAAATTTCATTGGCAAAAAAGTGTATTTCCTACCAAATCAATTTATTTAATTTTTCATAAAAATTGTAAATTACTACAAAAATTAGCTTTACTCACAGGATTTGAAATTACCTTTGTGTGAAATATACTTTTGGTGTCTCCACTATTGTTTTTTCTATTTATGAAATCCAAAGTTTAGTACATTATATAGAAGTATATGATCAAGCAGTAATTGGGAAATTGATATTTATTTTACACTTAGTATCATCATTTAGTAGAGGTTTAATAAATGGTAATTGTAAAAGATTTTCACATCTTTTAAATGCAAGTAAGTTGTGGATGAGAATTCTATAATATGCAGATGAACTGTTTGCCACTCAACTTAAATCTCAAATACTGTTTTATAGAGGTCATATTTAACTCTCAATTTTTAAATACAGTATAATAGAGGTCATATTTAACTTTTAAATCACAAATACTGTTTTATAGAGGTCATATTTAACTCTTAATTCTCAAATACTGTGTCCTAGAGGTTATGTTCAACTCTTAACTTCTGAATGATTTATGTTACTGGAAATATTGTTCAAATCATTTAACGATGGCTTATTTTGCACAAATATTTCTTATCAGTACCAACTATTGATGCATTTTAGAACTATGTTTTTCATTGTGTTTCTTTATTTCATAAGAAATTTATTACCTTCCATTATTTCAATCTGAGCAAACCAAAAATTATCACATATTTTTTAGTTTATTTTTTTAATCTTTTAAATGAACCTCGAAATTTATAACAAAGTTTCAACAATCACAATATATAAAGTTAACACCGCAGTTTAAAATGTAGTCTGAGAATGACTTTATAAATAAATTTTAACAACAATCAGGAAAACAGTCATGCAGAACTCACTGGGGAAATGGCATAAATTTTTGTGTGTTCCAGATGTGTAACATGTTGATACAAAGGGTTAGGATTTGCGTCCCCCACGTCTTTGATAAAGTCACTATCTGAGTGGAAAAGTTGTTGAAGGGCTTCTCTGGAGGGAAATATATCATTGGGGGCATGAAAAGGAGAAATGATAATTCCCTGGAATTAGGGTACCACTTATCTAAATATTCGATAAATTAGACAGATCATAGTCAGAGAATAATATCTTAATTACTTACTCAAAGGTCAAAGAATGAAGTTTATTCCCTCTTATTAAAATGTTATTAAATTTAAAAGGGTATATTTTCTATCATATCATGGAATAAAGAATGTTTTTCCTTTGGTATATATATATATATATATATATATATATATATATATATATATATATATATATATATATCTATATATATATATATATATATATATATATATATATATATATATATATATATATAATATACACACATATATTTGAGCTATATATTCAGCTAGTAGTTTAATAAAACTGTCAAACAGTCTTATTGAAAAGAAATCTCATTAAATGACAACAAATATAAACGAATAATTAAAAAGGAACTTAAAATGAAGCAATCAAAAGTAAAAGCTACAAAACCTGAAAAAAGACTTTCTCAAAAAACTAAATTGCGATATCTTAAAAGAAAAAAAAATAAACCTGATAAGTTAAAGAAAACTCCACTTAGAAAGTAAAATGTGAAATAAGATTTAAAAAGTTAAATATTGGATAGAAAAAATGTTTGTAAATTTTTATTCTTGAATTTATTGCATTATCTATGATATTCGTCAGTAATTATGTGAGATCGTGTGATATTGAAAAAAATAAATACATACAAGAGCCTAGAAAAGACGGTTAGAAAAAAAGATATTAAATGAACATCGGGATG
>CM063501.1:176005302-176017802 GCA_032207245.1 Pardosa pseudoannulata
AGGGGGCACGAGATGCCGAAACCATTAATCAGCTAATCGTATCTGACAAATTGATGACGACTTTAGATGGAGAGGCGGCGTCTCATATTTTGATACGTCAAGGGGAGACATGGTTCAAGCCGAAACAGTTGGCGCAAGAGTGCGATAGATTCTTTGCGGCTAAAGGGCGGAAGTACAATAACACGCCGAGAAGTGAGCCGATAGGAGAAGAGAAGGGGAACAACAGAGGGTTCTCAGAAACAAAAAGGGATTTTCAGAGGGAAAGGAACGCTGGATGTTTTTTGTGCGGGGATAAGGAGCACTTTAAACGTGATTGTCCGAGGGCAAGAAGGGATAATAGGCGCGCAAATAACAACAAGCCAACCAGGGTAAACATAGCTAGGGGATTAACTAGCCCAAATACCATGACAGAAAGGCAGGAGGAAATTGAGACAGATACGGAGCGAGTAGTAATAGCTCGGGTCAATTCGCTGCAACGAGACAACACAATACCCTTTCGGGGAAAATTGAAACGGGTGAAAGTGAGAGTGAACGGAAGAATAATCGACGCTCTACTGGACTCGGGCAGTGAGGTAACCGTGGTCAGGCAAGATCTGTTGGGAGAGGTAAATACAGAAGGTTTACCCAACATATTTTTGAAAGGGTTATTCGGACCCCCAGTTAAATGCCCTTTGGTGAAAGCAAACCTAGCATTGTACGAAGGGGAACGGCACATTCATTTTCCGACGGAAGTTATGTGCGCGGTAGCTCGATCAATGGACGATGATATGCTCTTACCTCCGGAAATATTTTATATGTTAAAAGGAGAAACAAAGGGAAGTGGACCGAACAGTGAAGAGAAAGAGATTATTGAAGTTTCACTGGTCAGGGGAACAGGAGATGCAGAGACCGAGGAGAACGGTCGGAAAGGGGGGACGAGAGACGGCATAATAGAACGAGAAAAAGGGGTCCCCACGGGTGATGATCCATCACTGTCAAAGAATGGAGGAAAGATAACACAAGGCGAGGTCATGACAGCCACTGATCGGTTTTTGAGAGAACAAGAAAATTGTGAAGACCTCACTAGGTGTTGGGAATTCGCGGAATTAGGAAAGGGAGGCTATTTTACTAAAGCGAGATTTTTATATCATACGGACAAAGTGTTGGGAGAGAAAATAGCCCAATTAGTATTACCTAAGTCGAGACGCGAGGAAGTACTAGAGTTGGCACACAATTCAGTCTTTGGTAGCCATATGGGATATAGGAAGACGCTGGAAAGACTGCGATATTCCTTTTATTGGGAAACCATGAAGATTGACGTGGAAAAATATTGTAAGGCGTGTGTCCAGTGCCAGCTCAAAAATCCCGTAAAAACAGGAGATAGGGCGCCGATAACGCCGGTAGCTAGACCGGAATTGCCATTTCAAGTGGTTAATATAGATTTAATAGGGCCAATTGATCCACCAAGTTCAAAGGGTCATAAGTATATATTATGTATGGTTGATCAGCACACGAGGTGGGCGGAAGCAGTTCCATTAGGAAACTTAAATGCCAAGAGCACATGCGAAGCACTCTTAAGTATTTTCTCCCGGACCGGGATACCAAACGTCATTGCGTCAGACAATGGAACCAATTTTAACTCAAAATTAACTACGGAATTTGAGAAGAGGTTGGGAGCAAGCCCACGGTTTTCCACGCCGATGTATCCACAGTCTAATGGATTAGTGGAAAGATTCAATCGAACACTTAAGGGAATGTTACATCATGTTATTAGGGAAGAGAGGCGGAATTGGCATGTGCAGTTGCCATATGTTTTATGGGCGTATCGCGAGATACCGAATGCCACGACGGGGGTATCGCCATTTCAATTGCTATATGGGAGGCCAGCGCAGGGGCCTTTACACATTCTAAAATCGACGTGGACAGGAGAAAGTGCGGGCGCTCAATTTTGCACTCAGCCTATTCCGAAGTATTTAAAAGAATTAAAGGCACGATTGGAACGGGCAGCCGAACAGGCCAAAATAACAGCACACGTACAACAGGAGCGCATGGCACACCAATATAATCTAAGGTCCAGCAATAAGGAATTTAAAAAGGGAGATCAGGTTGTGGTTTTGATTCCGGATTCCACTAACAAACTATATGCGCGGTGGCAGGGACCTGCAAAGATTGTTAACCAGCTAAGACCACATTCCTTTCTAATCGAATTTGAGGATGGGTCGACTCGACACGTTCATCAAAACAAAATCAGGGAATTCATAACAAGAGCGAGCGCAGTTAATATTATTTTAGAAGGAGAGGAGGAGTTTGGAGAAGTAGAGGTTCTTCCGGTCCCCGAAACCAAAGAAATAACGGGAAATGAGACGATAGAAACCATAACACTTCCGGATGTATCAGAGGCGCAAGGGCGCGATTTAAGGGCATTATTGCATAAATTAGGGAGTTTATTCACTAGAAGTTTTCAGCCGGCAGGGGTTGGCAAACACGGAATCGAGTTAGTGCCTGGCGCGACAAGACGAAAGCCTCACTGTTATGGGATTCCGATGGCATATAGGGGGGAGGTAGAGCGTCAAATTCAGGAACTACTTGACCTAAAGTTGATTGAAACATCGGAGGCGGATATAGCACACCCCGTGGTTTGCGTCGCTAAAAAGGATGCATCGACCCGTATGTGCGTGGACTATAGGGCGCTAAACGCGGTTACCAAAGTACCAGCTTTCCCAATGAAGGATATTCAAGAGCTAATTCTCACCGCGGGCAAAGCGGAGTGGCTCACAAGTCTAGATTTGCGTCGGGGATATTGGCAGATTCGAATGGAGGATCAGTGTAAACCACTGACGGCATTCACTACACATGTGGGTACTTTCCAATGGAAAGTGATGCCCTTCGGATTAGCCGGAGCATCTGGCACATTTCAAAGGGAACAGGATTCTCGGTAAATTTGATAATTTCGCCCAAGCTTATATTGACGACATCATTATATTCTCCCCGAGTTTCGGAAAACACTTGGAACACCTGGAAAAGGTTCTGACGGTGTTAAATAATTTAGGTTTCTCGGCCAACCTAGGCAAGTGTAAATTCGCGGCAAAACAATTAAGTTATTTGGGCCACAAAATTGGAGGGGGGAAGCATGGACCAGGTGAAGAAAAAATTGCCGCAATTAAAAGATTACAACGTCCAAAAACAAAAAAAGAAGTAAGATCGGTATTAGGTTTAATGGGGTTTTATCGGACGTATATTAAAAATTATGCAATGTTGGCAGCCCCGCTCACAGAACTCACAAAGAAAAGTGCGTCCAATAGAGTAAAGTGGGGAATAGACGAAGAAAGAGCATTCTCGTATTTAAAAGAAGCATTGTGCAGCGCAACCCAGCTGTCAACACCCGACCTGTCTATGCCGTTTCAAGTTCATGCCGATGCGTCAGACATAGCGGTAGGGGGATGTTTAACCCAACGCGACGCGAAAGGCGATTTTCGGCCCATTGCATTTGTGTCACAAAAGTTGAATGGCGCACAAAAAAATTGGGCCACAATCGAGAAAGAAGCGTGGGGGATTTTATTTGCATTATCAAAATTTGAGAAGTGGATCCTGGGGGGTCGAGTGGAGATAATTACCGATCACAATCCATTGAAATTCCTCAACGAGACGGCTCCGAAGAGCCCAAAATTGATGAGGTGGGCTCTATCCTTACAAAGGTGGGATATCTCAATAACACACAAGCCAGGGGCAAGTCACTTAGCCGCAGATGCTATGTTGCGGTTAGTAGATGATGGACAGTAATTTTTTTTTATCAATGTGATGATTTTGTAAAGTTTAATTAATGTCTAGTATACAAATATTGGTAGTTTTTTTTTGTAATATTGGTAGTTTTTTTATGTTTTATTTTTATGTTATTTTTGTTTTTTTATGTATCGCATGATTGTTCTAACAAGTGATTACACTGTTTAAAGTAAGGTCTCCCAGCTCCGTAACGTTGTACATGTATATATTTTTTGGGTTCATTGAATAATGATTATATGCAGTGATTTAGGTTCAAAAGGGGTGGTAAACCCATTCGATGTGTAAAAAGGTTATTTTTCCTACCAAGTGCTGTGTTGATTTAAGCATAGCACGGATCCATAATCTAAAGGTTTCAATGGCACTTGCACCCAAACAATGGAAACAATGGGTAAGGGGAACAGGTGGTAGCCCATCACTGAGCCGGACGCTTAAGGGTTTGAAATTAGCCCTTTGTCAGCAAATTTCAAACTTAGGGCGGGCGTGTAAGTATCGCGTCCGTCTCTGTCGGCGATCAAAGGAAAAATATGTCGGCTAAAGTGAACCTTTGGTCTATTGTAAGGCGCCGAACATTTTAAAACGCAGAACAATTGGGAAACGGCAGTAATGGTCCTTTTGACACACGGACTATTAGAAGTGTCAAATCTGCCGTTTGTCATCGCGCCAACAGAAGGAAGAAATTGCTTTTGTGTGACTCGACTTCTTCAAGGGCAAAGGTTAAGGGGGGGTGTCGCTCTCCCCTGGGACCGAGATTTCCTGTTGGAACAAAAAAAGACGGGAAGGACATTCCCGAGTGGATTGGCAAATGAGTAGGTGACTCCCGAATGAGCTCCTCTCTCAATGATTATATCGAGAGTTTCTTTTAAATGTTTTTCTTTGTTGTTGAATAAATCAACGTTGTTAAGTTTTGCACTTCTCCCTTCGGCTGATTCATTTCGTCTCCCATTCCTGCTCCATTTGCGAGACCCATGCAGGTCATAACCAACTGACCAACGATATAGGAGATACCAACGTTCGCGGACCGCTCGGCGCGCATTTTACAATGATGTTTGGTAAAATTTTGATTAATGAAATGAAAGGATTGAAATATTGTGTACTATAAAACTTAATCATTTAAGAATATTTTTTGGCTTTTATATTAACAGAGTAAAATTTAATAATTTGCTTAGGGAATTTAAAATTCTGATCTCAGAGAAATTTGATTATTCTGTGATTTTATCACTTAGAAGAGGCCATCTACAGGGGCAAAACTCTTGACCGAAGAGAAAAATTATTTTAGTTTCAGCGCGCGTGATTAAAAATTCCATTATTTTATGGATAAAAATGTGAATCGTCTGTGACCTTGGTCGGAAGCTAACGAAACTGTATGAGTTGTAACTTCGAATCCCTGTAATCTAAAACTGCACCCTTTTTGCGGCTTGAGCGCATAAATTACTGCTTCCGATAACGTTAAATCTTTTATTTTCTTGTTATGACCATTGCAAGAAACTGTGAATTCTTAATTCTAATGACGTGGCATTTTCGGTCTGAAGTGAGTTGCAATCGAACTGAGATGATGTTTTGACAACTTTTGCTGAGTAAGGTTTTGTTTTTTAAAGAAATGATCTGCTGATTACGAGCTTTAACTAAAGATATTCTGATATTTATGTGCTATTTTATATTCATTTCTTATATTTAACTAGATTTGTATTTAGTCGTTTTTTTTTTAATTTTTGCTTTTTATTGAGTGACATGTAAAGAAAAATTTTAAAGTGTTATTTGGAAAATTGTTCATGTTTTTATGATGTAAAAACTGAAATTTTTTCTCATTGTGAGGGGGGGGGAATATACTGGGGATTTATAGAATGTTGTTGAAATTTTGAAATTGTGCTTTGATTTAATTATGATTTTAGTCTTACATAAATTGTTTTTTTTTTAACTGAAGATGTTTTGATGCGCCATGAAGATCTATAACAAATTTTGTTCATCTATGGAGTCAATTTTATTGCTGATTTTGACATAATAACTGATGATGTCATGATGTTTTGAATTTTGTTGTATTTTAATTAATTAAGGAAGGTTTTTGATGTTGCTGTTTTTATAATTAATTAAGTTGATTTTTGCTACTATTATATTTTTGATGATTAATTTTAATTGCCCAGGGAGTTTTCTGTTCTAAATTTAAATTGCCCAGGAAGAAAAACATCCCCAAAAACCCATACTACTTTTTCCATTAGGAAAATAAACCTAATGACATTAAGATTTATGACTTTGTAACCGACTTGGCCTAGATGAAGGTTCCCAGCCAGAAAACGTCCAGGTTTTTTTTCCCTTTACACAGCCCTATGTCCCGCCTAGGAGTGTGTACCCTAAGTGCCACTCATCACACATGACAGGATTTTGTCCTTGTCATGAATCAATTTCCGACTGGTGTGTGTTGACATGGAATGTCACCCACCAACAGCACGTCTTCTGCTGGGGAAGACAAAAACCCTACACAAACAAGAGTCACACACCTGTTTTAAACAGAATGTATACACTATTGTAAACACTATATTGTTTTGATCTTACTTTTGCCACATAATGAGTGATTTTCATTATGACACCTTTTTTACTTGTGAGATTATAAGTTACTGAGTGATATTTGAGAAATACTATGATGAAAGTTTGTTTTAATATTACTTTAGGAATAGATTGAACTTGTCGACATGGGATATATTTTGTATTTTGATGAACCAACGAAGAATTGTAATTAAATCAGATTATGATGTTTTCTGACAAGAGATCTCAATACAGTGTACATTGTTATCAAACCTAGGTTCCCTTTTTGATTTTTATCTACTTTTTTACTGTATTACATATTATACTACCACTGATTGTGATAAAAACCCAAGGACATTACATAATACTGTTGGACTGTGCTATAAGAGAAACTATTCACAAAGTCAGTTGTTTTGCTTTTCACCATATATTAGTAATATTTTGATATTGTGTTTTTTTTATCTCTTATTATACTCATACTGTTAATGATATTTTTGGTAGCTCCTAAGATTGTTTAACCAAGGTGTTTTCTATAACAAATATATTATTATTAGTAACATATGTTATTCATCTTCAACCATATATTCCTAAGTTCCTGTTCTTTTTATAATTGTTGTATAATGTGTTTAATTTTCAGGAAAGATTTTTGTGATTTAGATAATTGTGTAAAAGACTTTAATCATTTTATAGCACCATCATAGGGTGATTTTTACTATTTTTGAATTTTTGTCAGTTATTATAACAGTGTTATTTTGTGAGGGAGCCACCTGTTCTGACTGAATTAAGTAACTTAAATTTATTATTTTTTGGGATAATTAATTAGACGTTTTTTTCAAAATTTTAGGGTCCTCTGGGGATTTGTTGGTCAGGAAGGCCCCTCCTGCCTGTGCAAGCCTTCAGAGGGAGGGGGAAAGTTGTCAGGATTTAAAATATAGAGTAATTTAAGAAATTTTAATTAGGGATTATTTTAATGGGAGTAACGCGCCTCGCGTTACTAGTCACATAAATACGGCTCACGCGCAGTGATATTGGCAGAGAGCGATAAGCAATTACTATAGTCGGACCTTTTGGCTCTCGAAGTAGTGAATACTGCCTTTGTTTGCAGTTGGGCGCCAGAAAAGAGACGTCATGTTGAGTAACGTGTGAGATGGATTAATAAAGAGAAGAAAATAATGACTTGAGTGTGGACTGATTTATATATTGACCAGTGTGTTTACTCGGACCGTGTCATATATATATATATATATATATATATATATAAATGTACATATTTAATTAACTGAGTTTTATTTAGAAGCTTTTAATTATTTTATATTCTCTAACTTTGTGTATTATATGTGATATACAATCGTATGTAGCGTTAGATGTGTATTTATATGTGATACATATGGTTAACAGAGAGTTAAATATACTCTTAAAAATAAACTGAACTTTCTGGATGATTAATTAAAAACAAGATAAAAGAAGTTTGAAAATATTTTATTCCCTAAAGTGAAGTTGATCATATGAACGGTATATCCTTTTCACATTAGTTTATGCTGGAAATCTCATAAGCATTGCGATAGTAAAATATAATGGAATTTTAGTAACTTTCATAGAAAGACGCATTTTCCTTTAAAGAAAAGATAAAGAAAAGATAGGAGGGGTATGAATGAGTAATGGACATAATTTTAGATACGGTTATAAAGTATGTAATTTATGAAAATAAAAAAACTGAAATAAAAGTATTCAATTTTTTTAAAACTTTATTGTGACATTGATATTGAGACATTTATCCAGGTGTTCTTGAAATTCACTCCGAAGAATTTCCCTCAAGTACACGATAAATTTTTCTTTTAATAAAAGTTTTAAATACAAACCTTCTGGAAGGTTTAGTTTGGAGCATTATAGTCTATTGATTTGCTACAAGAGAAACAAAAAAATTAAAAGTAACCCCCTAATTTTTTAATTAATTTTACGTTTTCGGAATAATGATTTCTAGATCTACTACTTAGAGCCTATTCCGAAGTTCCGAAGTTCTACCATGCCATTAGCGGTATATGAACCTGCGAGTTTCGGTACCGGAGAATAGCGCTTTGCCATTTAACCTTCGTTTGGTCCTCCCAGATGTTTGGCTATTATCTTCATATTTAACATAATGTTAGATTAACCTAATTCGGATGGCATACAGCCTTTTTAATCAGAAAAATTGCCGCACAATTGAAAGATAAAAATTTTTTAAATTATAGTACAAGTATAACTTATAAATGTCAAAATATGATAATTTATGACGCCTCGGCTTGGTAACAAATTTATTGGTTTTTTTTTTAGTATTTTCTGAGCTTCACATTGTATTAAATACTATGCATTGCTGTTAACCATACCTACTGGTCATAGTCAAAGTTCCAGTTATCCTTTTATTAGACAACTTGTTGATTACTCATAATTTTTTATGAAAACATTCTCACCTCCTCGCTTCCTTGTCAGCTGGAGTGTATTAAATTTTGGTTTGGTTTACTTTTTGCCAAGAGGCCTAAATTGATGTTTTGATCTGTTTTACGTTCGTAGGTTAAAGTGAAGACTTTCCACTTCGCTAGGTACTCCATTAATCTCAATTACTTTGACCTTGACCCAAATATATTGTGTTCTCAGTTTGCTAATCCACACCGAAAGATATCAACAGTAAATAAAAAATTGTTATAATTTCCATAAGTTTGCATTTAATATGGTAGTCCAATATTGCTCGACAAAGCAAACTGCTCTTCATGGTTCCACCCGGTGACAATAAGGAAAAATGTTAGTGATGCCGGGAACGAGTTAAGACATCAATATTTAAATATCAGTACGATATTGCCAGTTCTCATATCCTAATATGAAAGCTCCAGTATGTACGAGAAGATGAAAAGGTCAGCTATCATGCATGCATATCAAAACAGCATAATGTGTTAAATCACCGGTAGCAAAACGTCTTTCATCATAAACGCGTATCGTAACATTAATATCGAATATGAAGTTTCATGTCATTACAGCTGTTTTATAGTGTGATATTGGGTCGGAAAAAGTACTTGTTTGGTAAAAAAATTTTATGTTCAGATCGATTATTTTCATCAAATCGATGACAACTATTACAAGATATAAATTTGTTTATTTAAGTTATATTTCAATTAGAAGACAAAGAAAAATATAACTACAGACATACACTTTAAAATTTCAAAATATCAATTTTTCATAAGTTATTTCATATAGAATATATTTCTCTCTTCTATAGTGCAAATAGCATAAAAATGTTCTGGAAATTCAAACTTTTATAAATGCAAATTTATATCTCAACTGTCTAAATTCCAATATTAAGAGTCATTTAAAACTGATTTTAGTTAAAACCTAGTTTATGGAATTAATGCGCATCATATATATATATATATATATATATATATATATATATATATATATATATATATATATATATATTGTATACATAAGTTTGAAATTTAGTACGCATGTTAAGCAGGTTAAGTAGACAATACTGTATACAAAAAATTTTATAAGAAATGTAATTATTACTGTTTTATGCATATCTTGCTTTTACTAAAAAATAATAATATTTTAAGTGGTTTTAAAAAATAAAAAAGGTAGAAAATTTTGAAACAGTTCTTAAAATTTTCACCATTATTGTCAAGCAATACATGTAGTCTCTTCGAAATCCATTTAAATTGTAAATTCCTGTTATTGGAATGCAGTTACTGGTTTGTCAATCAAAATGGAAAATTATCGTATCTTCTATTTCTCAGATCGTATAGAGAACTTTTTTTTTTCAAAGTGGAGCATTAGCCTTTCATAACTTCTATTTCATAATCGTAAATTCATTGTTTTTCTATTGTGGGGCATTTGGCTTTCATAACTTGTTTTAAAAAATTCGTAAATATTTTCATTCCCAATGTGGGGCATTTGTCTTTCAAATCTTTTATGTGTTAAATAGTAAACACATTGTTTTACGATGTGGGGCACTTGATTTTCATAGATCGTGAACTCTTTTTTTTCAATTTGGTGCTCTTCCCTTTTATAATTTCTATTTTATAAGTTGTAAATAGATTTTTTCCGATTGCGGGACACTTGTTTTTATTAATAGCTTTCGCACACATAATGCCGCTGATTTACAGCTGCAGTGAATCGGTATTGATATAATATTTAAATTTTTTAAATACTTTCTCTACTTATTTATTGTGTTTTTATTAATATTTTAACAGTTTTGTTTACAGCCAAGTTTCTGTAGATTATTAAATTAATTGTCAATTGCCTAATCAAGAGGTTTGTTTATGTGTATTTGTTTTCTCGTGTTATGTATCAGGCTAGCTATTGGGTACTGATATAATATTTGTAATATATATTCTTTATATATAATTTATAGTGCTATTAATTATTCTTATAAAAGTTTTGCATTTTGCCAAGATTCATAAGTTCTCACTTAATATTCGAGTGTTTGTTCAAGAGTTTTGTTTATGTATATGTGTGTCAGCATGTTATGTATTAAGCCACCTTTACGGTATTGATATAGGCTAGAATTATTCCCAAGCATTACTATTATTTAAATATATATAGGGCACTCTACCTGCTACCTACTTTAGTTATTATTAATTGGTAATTGAATTTTTCTATTATTATCATTCTTATTATCATTGCTCCGTATTCTTCTTATTCATTTAATACTCGTTAACAACGAAAGGCGCACACTTCTGCCTTAATTCGAAAGATCAGAGCTCATTCGGGCTTCGTATAACCAAGTGGCATTGGACCCACCAACCCACCCTAATTTCACAAATTATGTATCAAGCCACCTATTGGGTATTGGTGTAATATTTGTAACCTATATTCTTTATATACAAATTTATAGTGTTATTATTTATGTTTATAACAATTTTGCATTTTGCCAAGATTCATAAGTTCTAAGTTAAGTGTCAAGTGTCTATTAAAGAATATTGTTTAAGTAGATTTGTTTTAGCATGTTATGTATTAAGCTACGCTTTGCGGTATTGATATAATATTGTTGATAAATCTAAGTTAACCCACCCCGCAGTTACTAGAATTATTCTCAGGCATTAGTGTTAGATATGCAAATTCTAATGTATCAGCACGTCGGAACCTATGACGTAAAGTAGAGCAACTATGGGACTATCTGGCTTCCGAACTGGTGGGTGTAGCATTAAAGACAGGAGAGAACGAAATCTGTTCACTGGCTTAGTCTTTTCGTTTCACCTCTCCTCTCGCTTGCACGAAGTTCCGACGAAATTGTTACCTCCATGTCGATGGTTAATATGAATTGGTTGAACTAAATACCTATGTGCATATATAAGGTAATGTGAATTATTCTTTAGATTTTATTATGTTGTCTAAAGAGCCTCGTCTGAGAAATTTTTCTTTATTTATTGTTTACGTTTATCACTTTACTTTTGCACCTACATTTCTGTTCTATTAAATAAATATTTTGTTTACTTTAGAACGACTGTATTATTTTTTAGCATACATGTTGTTTTTAAATAGTTAGTGGAGTATGCCTCCACTACACAACCCACTCATGGGCTTGTAATAAAATATTTTAGCCCAATAATTAGTATTATTTGGTAATACGTATAACATACACCTGCGACTTACATTAGCTATTATTAATTGTTAATTGTTATTTTCTATTATTTTTTTTATTATTATTATTATTATTGGTTTGTATTCACCTTAATCCTTTATTACAATAGCGTTGTACTCTCATTGTTATACCCAGCACATAAATAGAACGTGTCTCAGAAGTTTCCATACCGTATCATCGTTTCCACTGCTATTAACTTCTAAAGTAGATTAGCTTATTTCGTATTAATTCTAATTATTTTATTTTATTATTTATTTACTTTTAATTTTTTTAAATTTTTAAATTCTTATACACCTTTGAGTCCTGGGTAGATTCTTCCCCAGGGCAGCACCTGCAAGCTGAACACCCAATAGGGTAAGTTACTCTATGAGGGTGCTCAACTTCGCTCCATATGAAAGGACGACAAATGTGCGTCTAATCTTTTCTCTAGAATCCAACCAAAGTCCATCGGGTAAGAGTATAATATAGTAACCACTATACGATCTGGACGGAAATTCGTAAATACAAACACAAATTGTTTTGGAAAACCAACAACATATTTCTTCAAATAAATTAACAGTGAAACAATTGCGCTGAATAGGTAGAACGGTGTTCTTCGATACCAAAGTTC
>CM063501.1:176022802-176025302 GCA_032207245.1 Pardosa pseudoannulata
ATAGACATTTTTTCGATTTTGTGAAATACGAAATACATCTTATTAATTTTTTCCTGGAGACTGAATGTACTAATCACATTAAATGCACTTCAATAGCAGTCTAGTTTAACATTATATAAGAATCTTTAGATAATAAAAGATAAAATAAATGTCGAAGTAGAATTAAATGCCTAAATGGATAACACGAAGAGAAGCAGTTTATGAGTAAATGATCTCAACACTACGGGTAACACGTGCTTTAAACGAGAGAAAAGAGAGAAAAATAGGTTACATTTTGATAGGGTTCGGAGAAAGAAAATAAGAAAATAAATGGATATTCCAGGCAATAAAAGAAAAAAATTATACGGGGTTATATAATGCACTTAAATAGAATTTATACGTAATCCTTTCCTAATACATTGATAATGATAGTAAAAGAAAGAAAATAGTGATTTAGTGAAAAGCGAAATGTATTTTATTGAAATTTCTAGGCAACGAAAATTTCTAAAATGCCTTAATCAACCGATTATGTAATCCTATTGCATTAATATAGTAGTCATAAATATACTAAAAAATTGAAATCTTTTTTCTATAGACTTTTTAATATAGCTGTGTATTATTTTCTAATTTTCTATTATAAAATATTCCACGCTATTAAATTAATTAATTAATAGCATTTTAATACCTTACAATATTCAGTAAATATAATTATTGTATCATCATAGAAAATATACAAAAATATATGTAATAAAACTCAGATACAATCCCTATTAGTGCACTGCTAGTTTAAATTAAAAATGTACTAAGCAATTAAATAATTGTGGAAAAAACTACATGCTTATAAGCAATTTTTAAACAACTTTGAAATCACTAATTTATTTCATTAAAAATTTCTAAACGAATTTCATTTTTTAACAAAATTTTTAGAATTCATTTTATGCGTTCATATAACATATAATTAGTATGCGATGTATTCTTTATACAAACATTAAAAATTAATGAAATACTTATTGTTAAAAATATTCATAACCGAGATTCCGTCGACATTTAGTAATGAATTCTTTTTAAATAATTAAATTACCTAACATATAGCTGTTATTGCATAATTGCTTTTAAATGTGAATGAAGCAAAATATTGTTGAACGGATTCGGGAAAAGTAATTTATCAGGAAGTTATTAAGAGAAAATAATTCATGAAAGACTGGGAGCTATCTATTAGCTTCACAGATACCGAGGACTATTTCAGTTATCTTATGCGGAACAAGAACTTGCTATTATTTAAACAATCATTAAAATCTATTGATTTTTATCTGCAAGAAATAAATTACGGAAATTGATGAGATAAAACATGATTTGTTATCACCGAACTAACACAGAAATATTTAGGTTTCTTTTATACCTGAAAGAAAGCTATTAGCCAGAATTAAATTTATCTTATGATTTTATGATGTGTTGACTTGAGAATTGGCGATCTGGTTTTGAGCCAGAATCTTAGTCTGAGACAGATCTGTGACAGATGTGAGAGGAGATCTTACTCTTTTATTAGACAGTAGTTGTGTTCAGTTGTATTGAAGCTGCATTTAAATTTATTTATAGATACCAACATTCGTCCACTGGTGACCTGTCGATTTAATTTTAAGCCTAGAATCATAGTTTAAGACAGATCATAAGAGGGGATCTCACTCTTTTATTAGAAGCAATTGGTTAAACACCTTTTAGCAACAGTGGTCAATTCACCGTAATGGGTAAAAGATTCGAAAGCAGAGACATATAATGGTTTCGTTCCTGATTCCCTAATGATTTTCGGAAGCCCTAATGAGACTTTTATATTTTTATGGCTTTTATATTTAATTTTGTACGTTTTATATGTTAGGTTGTTGGATGCAATTGGATGTTATCAGTAGTATATCCAAGTAGTAAATTCCTTGGATATTATCAGCCCTTGGATATTAGACACAATCTTTAAGATTTTACACAAAATATCTCCTTTCGTTTGCAGATACACACACACACACATATATATATATATATATATATATATATATATATATATATATATATATATATATATATATATATATATATATATATATATATATATATATATATATGTATATATATATATATATATATATATATATATATATATATATATATATATATATATATATATATATATATATATATATATATATATATATATATATATATATATATATATATATATATATATATATATATATATATATATATGTGTGTGTGTGCCAGATTTAAAAATGGGGTTTAAGAATTGAGCTAGTTATAATTAAAAATAGTTAGCTCTCATTAAAGATAACGTAATAGGAAAAGACACACCCTCGAGCATAACTATACAGAATAAAAAAGCTGAAGCAGAAGTAGACGTAAGAATTTTGCTTAGGTAGCAACGACAAAATAGACAGTTCTGAGCGGGAACTCAGGCTGATAACATCCTCTAAGCTTGTTGATCCAAGATAGGAACAAAGAATATCTAAATAGCATA
>CM063501.1:176027802-176040302 GCA_032207245.1 Pardosa pseudoannulata
TGTGTGTGTGTGTGTGTGTGTGATTTAAAGTTTATTCAGTACAGAAAAGCATTATAAATTATCATAAAAAGCATTATAAAGCAGTGTAAAAAGCATTACGGCATATTTTTAAGTATTCTGAAAATTGAAGAAATCTTGGAACCAAAAGCAATTATTTTTACTTGAATTTGCAAGGAAACAAAATTTGATAAATCGGAATAATGAATATTCATGACGATGAAAATGGTTTCTTAAATAAATAATTGAAAACATTTATCTTAACCTCAGGGAATACCGAAATATTTTTATAATCTCTCTTCATAATTTAAATTTCCGGAAATGAAAAGCAAAGTATCATATTGGGATTCAGTTGAAATGTACAGATTAAAGTAGAACAGCATAACCTTTAAACATGACTCGAAGGAGATTAGAAACAACATAAAAGCCTTCAGAATAGACAGAATATATGAGAAAGCAACTGAAATAGCCCATTTCAGAATTGCTGCTGTTCTCATTGTTAGAAAACATAATCCTACTATTTGCATTACTATTTATATAAATATTGTGTTTACTCTTATAATCTATTAAAAGACCTGATATTAGTCGGAAGACTATAAATAGCAAATCACTATAATTTTTAATAATGTTTTTTTTTTTTGTTGTTCTCATACAGCAGAAAATACATGAGCAAGTATTTAACGCATTAATGTCTAGCTTCACTTTTTAGATCCAGATGCAAATGTTTTGAGTAAAATTTTTGTATTTTCTCTGAATGTGTTTTCCTTTTTAGTTCATGTAAATGGAAATACTATATAGATTCGAATCCATAAACTCTGGAATCAGCGCTCTACCTCTTTAGCAATTTTTATTTGGTATGGTTTGGTTTGGAGTGCTACGGTCTACTTTTTGCAACACGAGGGCTAATGAAACCGGGGCCTACAGCTTAAAGTCGACGGCAATTTTTGAACCTCGTCCATGAATTCACTTGTTTTTGTCTGGTACGCTGACTGAAATCGCGATATAGAGCATTATGCTTCATAACCGAAATAGTAGGGCGGTACTATTCAGTACCGAACTTCCGAATCCTGCTGATGGCAAGAAAGTTCGTAGTCGTTTGGTTCGTTGGTTGGTTGGTTGGGAGCACTACGGTCTACTTTTTGCTACACGAGGGCTAACCGTAGTCGTTTGGAAATCGCTTAAGCTGTAGGTCTCGGTCTCATTATCCTTCTCGTAGCAAAACTGTAAACAGACTGTAGCGCTCCAAACCAAACACAATCATTATCTGTTATAAAGTTTCAATTTATAGTATTGCTTTTACTTAGGGTATCAAAAATATCCCTCATCGCAAAGTTTTTTTTTCTGTTATCATTTTATAAATGCCATCAAAAGACTTTTAAAATAACAGGCAAACATTCATATAGTCAGGTTTTAATACTAAAAATGTTCCAATTTGATATTCGTTTTACTTTGGTTTGGGGCGCTACGGTCTACTGTTTTGCACACGAGGGCTAATGAGACCGGGACCTACAGTTTAAAGCCGATTCCGAACGGCTACAAACATCCATGCCAATAGCGGGATTCGAACCCACGAATTCCGGTTCCGAAGAGCAGCGCTCTACCATTCGGCCATCGTTCGGCTCGTTTTACTTTGTACAGTTCAGTCTAAACTTTATTAATCCTTTCGTAACGGAATGTTTCTACATATACGTGTAGTTAAAGATTTGAGTCTTAAGTTCAGGGCTTTTTCCTTAGACGAAATTTCTTTGATATTGTACGATTTGTACAAGAATAAGCATGAGGGAAGAATTTAAGGACATTTTCATGGGGGAATAAAAATTACCCTACAAGACATATAGTAGAAGTGATTGATGGTAACTGTGATAAATTCTAGTGTGTGCTTGAGACTTAAGTCGGAACATTTGCATTCTTTATTGTTGATTTCAGATTGCTCTCTATCATATGTCCCGAACGGGGACAGTATAGCCTCCCAGTGTGCCCTTTAACGGATTCTAAGTTAAATGGGGAAGGGCGTTAATAATAATAAAGGAATGCGATCTCATTAGATATATCTATAAAATACACATATTGATTTTTATTCAATTATAAATTTTGTGAATTTTATCAAGGGCCTCCATTTGACATTTTTAATTGCATTTCCTTCATGGAACAAGGCTCAGTGCAGAAGCTAGTTGGCTGTCTGAGACTCAAAATGTCGCTGAACTTAAAGATATCCGAATGATATTTTTAAAAAATAGAACTTGGCATTAACAAATTGTTAAAACACCTCCAGTCCTAAACCATCCCATAATTTTTATTTCTTTTTGATGTTATGCCTATTTTTTACGTGTTTAACAAACATTCTTTTCTTTATTAAATTCCCGTTATAGTTCATCCCCACTTTGTAATTCTGGGTTGATCAATTTGCATATAAAATAGATATAGATAATCTACAACAATAATTTAATATTTGGTAAAATAAACTTTTATATAAGAGTGAGCGTTCGATCCTTTTTTCTTCTGAAAGAAGCTGTGGTCCAGAAAAATATTGAAAAATTCTGATGCAGATGTATGTTACCAGCACATTAATTTTTGTGTATGTTATGCTCAATTGGTTTAAGAACTTAAACTGCATTGCATAGTAAGGTCCAACAACCCTAAAAGTCCAACTTGAAGTTTTTATCTTCATGTTGCTGTTTATGCATATTTATATGTTATGTTTAGCCCCCAGAGCTCTAGGTTTCTTAAGACTAAACTCCTATTATTAATACTAGCCAAATAAAAAATTTAAGCCAATAATTTGTGGAAATGCGTCACAATTGCTGTTTCTTAACAATAGTTGCCATTGTGGTTTGCTCAATGTTATAATAGCCAAACAATGGCCGATTGGTTAGTGTGCTGGCCATCGGTACCGGAGTTTGTAGGTTCGAATCTCATAGTGGCATGGATGTTCATAGCCGTTCGGAGCACACCAACCAACCAAACCAATGTTATAATATTTATAATATCAATAGCAATTGTGAATAATTAATTGTAAAATTTAAATTCTAATTCTGACATTTTATGTCATCTGATAGAAAATGATAAAATTTATATACATTTCTGCTTTAATTAGGGATGCAATTCAATTAACGAAAAATATTTTTTGATGGTTTCTTTTCTTTTATGTTATTTAGGTATATAAATTGATTTCATATTAGTGGCTTTTGATTAACATAAATGCTTTAATCCACCTGTTTTTTGCTATTTTCTTCACAACTGCTATTTTCTTACTATTATTATAACTACCAGTCCTTAATAGGGTATTTAGGGTAAATAGTTAAACCAGTAGTCTTCTAACGGTTTCCTTATTGTGACCATGGCCTGTTTTTATCAGTTTGTCTAACTGTGTTTAGAAGATAATTTGATGTGGCATATGATCTACAAATTTAGTGCTTTCTTCCAATAAAGCTACTCAGTATATTTTAGTTCTTTCCCTTTCTCTTTTATGTTTCATATTTCTACATATTTCTTTTACTTAAATGATACATACATTTAGAAGTTAAACATCTATTTTTCATTGTGTGACTATTGAAAATTTACTATTTGAACGAAGCTAACTTTTTTCGATTTTTTTTTTATTTTTTTTATTTTTTTTTATTTTTTATTTTTTTTATAGAATTATTTGTAGTTTATATCTGCAGCCTTGTTCGATGATTTCGGACATTTCTCTTTCTTATATATATATATCTGTAAATACATACATACATATATATATATATATATATATATTTACAGATATAAATATATATATATATATGTATATATATATATATATATATATATATCTGTAAATACATACATACATATATATATATATATATATATATTTACAGATATAAATATATATATATATATGTATATATATATATGTTTAAAATAAGAATTTACAATTCAATCCTAAATTAAAATTACTAACTCCTCTATTAAAATACCACCAAATCCGCAATTTCGTCATCTTTTTAGTGGCTTTTCGGCGTTAAACTCTTTTGTCTCCTTCCTGTTGGCGAGTTTAATTCTCCAACCTATTTTGCTGATTAAGAGCATTTCTAATTTGTTGAGTTGACAAATTCCTTTCCGTGGCGTTGCCAAGATTATAAAAAGTTGTGCGACCATCCTTTGTTGTATTTTCGCTGTGAAAGCTGTGCAATACAGACGATGTTTCAATGCTCCTGAAAAATCGTATTCTTTTTCAACCACGATACATCTTCGAAGCATGGCAGCTTACGCTATGTTATATATATATATATATATATATATATATATATATATACACATATATGTAAGTATATATAAATATATATATAAACATATATATATATATATATATATATATATATATATATATATATATATATATATATATATATATATATATATATATATATATACAAATGAGCAAACGAATGAAGATATTTGGTATAAAATACCCAAAACGGTCTCTTTCGGAATATAATGTTGAAGTCCATTCAGTAACCCAATATATAAAGCGTACAGAATTAAATTTTGGTCTAAAAGTTCGCATTAGAGATCCTGAAATTTTTCAGGTAATCAGGACCGAAAACAAAGTGTATCTATGCTCTCAAATCTTTTAACCACTAAGGTAAATTGACTTCTGTAGCTAAATTGCAAGTTCTCATTTACAGAAACGCTTTAATCCACTTGTTTAAGCACAACAACTGTTCTTTTCGCACTGTTATTATAATTACCAATTCTTAATTCGTTATTTTGCCGTTCTATAAGTCAATAGCTAAAAATTATTCATTTAAACTTCTAGTGCTGACTGATAATTTCAAGTAAACGCTAAATAACCTTATTAGTTTGCAAAAATTAATTATTGAACTAGAAATTTTAAAAAAATTATTTATAAATATAGTTGAAAATATACTATTTTTTAAGTGACTTTGACTTTGTTTTCCAATTTCTTTTATCGGACAGTCCTCAGTTATTTTAAATTTTTTCTCAAGTTCCTCCATCATTCCTGTTCCTCGCATAGTTCGGTGTTTCTCCTATCCTCTGGCCTTTATAATAATCGCACTGCTCACTTCTCTGCACTTGTCAACCTCCTTGCCACCCCCCCATAAATCTGCTTCCCTAACTGGACTTTTTCCCACGCCATTTCTCAAAATCTTTCCACGTAGTGGATAAGTCAAATTTTCATCAAATTACATCACGGTTATTTCCTTGGGAGTAACTGAGTGCCGAAATTCCAAATTTGATCTAGGGCACTTTTCATGGAGCTTTCAATATTGATGGGACCTTATAATTATGGGACAAGAGGCACGTCTTTCTCAAATTTTGCACTCTTCGAACGGAAAAAAAATTTAAATTAAAAATAAATATCTTATAAAAAAAATCTGTCGCATTTAGACTCATGCTAGAAAAGAGAATTTTAGAATTACATCTTAGAAAATAATAAGCTAGCACCTCAATTATATATAGATAAATATTGTTACGTATTTGTTAGTGAACCTTAAATTTAACATGGGACTCTATGGGTATCTCTCCAAATTGGCGAAATACAGGCTAGTTGGAGAGAGTTTTGGCACCTTATTTTTGTTGCCAAGATCATCGCCAAATATCATCAAGTTTGGTGATACTGGTATAATCTGTATATTTCTGGTATAATCTGTAATATTCGACCAGATTCTTCGGGCCTATATAAGGCCGGCTGAGCCCCAAACGGGGAGAATCGTTAAGTAGATTTCTTAGTGTACTTTACACTGAGAAATCTACTTAACGACTTTGAGAGTACGCACGGTGTGTTGTGTTTTACCGGTGCTTCCGTTTTGTTTTATGCGGAAAGAGGTACATGAGCCCACGGCATTGTGCTAGAGTTGTTTAGCGATGATTTTGTTAGCTTGGTACGAGTGTGCAGTACCTTAACCTTAATGTCTTTCTGACATTGTATTTTCCAACTGATTGCCAATAAATTATTTTCGCACTGTCTTACTTAAAGTCCATTCAATCTTCGAACTCAGCTTTGAAGTTCGTAACAATATTTTTAAAAATTAATAAACATAAGTGTAAATCTTAAAACCGATTTTATCTTAATTTTTTTAGAAAAGTGTCCCACCGCAAATTGCAAAAAACGTAAAACTCCGATAGTCTTTAAGATCAGCAATTATGGTTTTTCGGTTTGAAATGCTATGATGTGATGCTTTTCTATATGAGGACTACTGATATACAGACCACGTAAATTAAAGTCGATTTCAGCAGGGGGATTCAAACACTCGAACTCCAGTACCGCAGAGAAGCCCCCTACCCAGTCGGCAAATATTCAGAATTATGATTGGTGGATACTGATCGAATTCCAACTAAAATCCAAAGTAAAATCCAAAAGGAAAATATGTTGAAATCCACAATAGAGTTCAGATAATCAAAGTTCAATAACTCAGAGTGGGATAGCAAACAAAACACTTATTTATTGATATTTAAGTTCGATATTGAGCAGATGTTCTCAACATCAGGTAAAAGATACAACCGAAGAATAATATACTAACTACAAGATACGAAAAAATTTACACACAGACGCACAAAAGCGCCCTCTGGAGGTAGATGCAAACAATTATACTTGCACCATATTACTCATATTCTGTATACCCTAAAACACTAACGACACCCTTAGATACTCACGCTACTCTGTAGCATGTTTATTTTTATTGTAAAGATCTATTGAAAATTTTTTTTTAGAATTCCTTCTTACGCTACATTTTTTCTTTAGGACATTGGCACAATTCCAAAAAAAAAATAAATAAATAAATAAATAAATAAATAAATAAGTCCATTTTGAAGTCTATTAAGAAGTACTAAGGCGGATCATTTATGTGACATATTTATTGAGGAAGGGCTATGCCATCGTATCTAGAGATTTGATATATGAAGTAATATGCGATTCCAAATATGTTCTAGATTTAGTCTACCGTTGCCAGGCCTTCTGTGTTTCTTTCCCATTTCACACGTTGCTGCTTGTCTTCCGTTACTTCCAACATAAAAGGCGAAAAGGGGGGAAGAACTATTCATATAAATCACGTGACAGTATCTCGAAAATCCTCGAAACGGAAATTTTGTATACGAAAATATTTTCTGATCATTTTTACGGACTGTTTGTGCTCTCACGTTTGTGAGTTTGTTTATTTTAAAGAAACACATCAATTGTTCCTTGCGATAAATAAATAAAAATTTCGGTGGGCTTTCGGGACAGGAGGAGTTTTATTATTATTATTTTGGGGAAATTTTTAAATTAGAAGGATTGTTAGTTAATTATATAAATGCGAACTTTTAAATCGCAGATAAAATAAAAAAAAATATTTTACAGAGAGAAAATTAAATTTTAAACTAAAAACTTAATTTTACCAGTAAAATTGTGACTGTGAACTTTTCCCAAGTATATCAATGGGGAGAAAATTTTTTTCTCGTAGTACATTATAAATGTAGATCCTGAAATAATAGTCAATGGTGTCGAGTTACCGTTGCTTATGCCCCTGGTGTAGGTTTTCTTACAACAGGTCTGTTGAAGAATAATGAAGAGCCGCAGATCGCAAACCACCTTTTATTAAAGACACCAAAAGAAATAATAACAAATATAATGATAAAACAAAAATCATTATCTTTCCTTAAAAAGGGTAATCTTCGGAGCACCTCGCATGGTAGGGCATATCTCCAGTAAGCAAGGTAAGATATTTAACAAGAGAGAGGTTCATAATGAATATTTTGTATATTAAGATGCCAGTTACAGTACGTTATAATACAATAGTAAAAAGGAAAATATATACATATATACATATAAAGTAAATATAAATTAAAGTTAAAGAAGGCCTTTAAGTAAAGATATCAAAAGTGGTTAAATACGATAAAATGTGAGAAAATATGATTAAAAAGATATAACAATGTCTGAAGTAATGAAAAAACAATAATAATAAGAGAACCGTACAGAAACAAAATTATAAATTTAGCATAAGTAAAATTTTACAGTAAGAGGGGCATATAAAAGTAACATTGTTATGCAGCGGGTCTAGCCCAAAACATAGAGAACTGTAGTGATGGGTAGACAAAAGTATTTATCTTAGATATTCATGTGTTTAAAGCATACAAGTGCCTAAAAATAGTCGTAAAATAATAGAAAAATGAAAAAGTATTTCAAGAAAGAAGGAATTTAAATGAGTAAAGAAGCCCTAGTTCTGCTTCTGAATTCCTGTAAAACAAAAATTCGAGGTACATTGTGCTTTTATAGTTTTAAAAAGATCCTGAACCCAGCCAATCAAATTACAGACAAGACAAAATTAATCAAACACAACCAATGAAAACACAAAAGGATCAACTCAAGAAAACCTCCTACTTCCGAGAAATTCATTACTTAAATAATAATAAGCAGCCAAGTCGCCAAGTATGAGTGCGATTACATATATCAACAAGGTCGAATATACTCATCGCAAAGTACAGTTCATCCGTGGCTAAAGGTATAATATAGTTTCTTTCTGAGCGAAGAACCACGAGGACTGAAAACTGACTAAACCTCAAGAATGGGACCTCGTAGTATAGAAGCAGGGACCAAGCAGACAACTCTCAGGCTTTTCCTGTCATTGACAGACATATCATTTAAAAACTATGAGAACATTTCAACCACCAGCCTATTTTATGTACCTTACCTGTCATTACAAAACAAGGAGGATCTTTGACCGGCAATAGCCTCGATCCCGCCACCCCTTACTTCAAGTACAAGACCGCTGACTCTGCTGTGAACTACCCCGTTCCCCAATAGTCAAACGTAAAATAACTATTTACATGATATACTCGAAACAAATATTCAGTAAATAAATTGCTTAAACAAGTCAGTTCTACTTTTCTTTAATATTTTTCATTCACACATAACAAGTTTGGATGAAATAAAATAGCAATTTTATTTAATCTTTTTATTTCGTCTTTCGACTTTTTATCAACTCTGAGAAATAAAATAGCAATCTCTAAGATTCATCACCAACAATAGATTTTTCATTAAATTGCCCACAACTACCAACTTTTCATGACTTTAGCTACCGCCTGCAAACTAAATTGACTATGCTTCTTTTTAGTATTGGGAAAGTGGAGATCAGAGCTATCACGAACCTGTTTTACGCACACCATACACCACTAATAAACACGGTGATCTTTGGCCGACTCGAGCCTCGAAATAGCAACCCATTGGTTATCAAATTGCTCTCCTTGCCCACTCAGTGATTGCTACAAAATAGTAAATTAATTCTCATCATACTGTACGCTTCCAATTTACAAATATTAGCCACTGACTGAGTAAATCAGATTTTCTTTAAAGTTAGCACCAAATATTTTGGCAGTTTGTTCCCAAATTATTCTAAATTCAAGTGTATTTTAACAAAGATATTTTTACAAAGATGGCCGAATGGTTAGGGCTCTGATTTTCTTTACCGGAGTTCGTGGTTCGAATCCCACAGTGGCATGGATGTTTGTAGCCGTTCGGAATCGGCTTTAAGCTGTAGGTCCCGGTCTCATTAGCCCTCGTGTTGCAAAAAGTAGACCGTGGCACTCCAAACCAAACCAAACCAAACCTCCTGTAGCAAAAAAGTAGACCGTAGTGCTCTAAACCAAACCAAACCAATTTTTTTAATTTTGCAAATTCTCATTCAACTGCAAATTTTAATTATTTAACATTTCTCAGAAAGTACACTCTAATACTTATAACCAAATTAAGATTTTACAATATTTATCTTAAAAATCCAACCACGCAAAAGGTAATGTGAATTCATCTCAAAATGTAAGTAAGAGATAATAAAGTTAGGTATCTCGTGATGGAATCCTTTTAAGATGTTTTTAATCATTCTCCGAGCAGTTTAATTTAATGCGGGATTAAAGCGCAGTTTTCGGTTAAATTAGTTTTATCACGAACGTATGTATTAAATTATATGGAGGGCATGTTTATCAAAACATTAGTATTCAAGAAAAGGTTTACTAAATATATATTTGATGCTTGTTTACGCTAATAACTATTTTTAAGGATAAAAGTAATTATAGAGGATAAGTTTAAGATAGTTTTATTTTTTCTAATCTCTTATGTAAATTATACAGAAGTAACTGTCTAAGTAGAGCCTCTCAATCTGTTTTGTCTTGTAGATTACTTGGCAATATTTTTCAGTTTTTCATAGACCATTTCATAAGGGCTGTTCCAAGAAATTTCTAGAATATTCTTTCTTATTTTTTATTTATTTAATTTATTTTTTATTTTTATATTATCATTTGCAGAGTTTTATACCTGTAACTGATATGGAGATGAGCGTTCCGAAACAATCATGTGAAATGCATACGTATAATATAAATGACATGTGATAGGTATTTTGTAGTGCTACGGTCTATTTCTTACAACGCGAGGGCTAATGAGACCGTCAGTTTACTGTCTAAAGACGATTTCGAACAGCTACGAACATCCATGCCATAGTGGTATTTGGACGTGTTATTTAGCCGTTCATAGCGTCCGTACTATGCCACAGGGGTATTTAGCCGTCTTGGCCAGGTAGTCGGCCCTTTCATTTCCGACGACCCCAACGTATGATGGGATTCATTGAAAATAGATAGTGTGCCCTGAATAAAGCCGGACGGGAGGATATAAAATATCCAGGTTTGCCTTGTCCCATATCGCAGTTCAATTAGGTGTTGTATTGAAGCACGACTGTTAGTCAAAACCCAGACATCATACAACTGTATCTTTATTTTATTTTATGAGTATAAAACATAATAAAATAAGTTTATTTCTAGAAAGAAAGTTGTTTTTCTTACAAACCTTAGCTTATCGTATCCATATAGTTGGCTCGATAACCTGTTGTGGGCCTTGACCTTCTTTAAAAGATCCAACCAGTTCCCCTCTTAGACATAGACCTCCAGTTTCTGATATTAACCCCTTGCCTGTGACACTCGAACTCAATTCGGGCAGTGTAAATGCACCAAATTTGGAATGCCCGACCTGAGTTCGGGAAAGAGAAAAATCGATGTTTAAAATTTTTGGAAACTCGAACTCAATTTTTCAGTGCACAATATGTAATTTACCATCTTTCCAACAAATGGCAATACTTTACCGAGTAAAGTTTGGCAGTTACGCGCCATTTGTCCGATACTGTAAAGGATTTGTGAAATTCTAAGAGACTTGGAATTCGTGACAGTTGATATACGTAATAATTATATTAATATAGTCTATTTAATTTATCTTAAAATTATTAGTTGATTTATTTTGCTATAATTCAAGCAAAAATTACTGTAATACATTAACAATTTCCCTTTTTTGTGAAAATATTGAATATAGCAGTTATTTCCTTTAAAATTCTGTATTTTTTAAAATAATCTAATTCTAATATTTTAATAATAATAATGAACAAAATTAAAGGAAAAAATTTGTTTTTCTCAAATATATTCCTCAGACACGGGGTTAATAACAATAAATCGAAGTCCAAACAGTCGACCCATCTCTTTTTCGGTCTACCCCTTGGTCATTGTCTAAAAGGGACTGAATTGATAACTTTCAAAGTAATCCTATCACTTTCCACTCTGGTGAGATGTCAGGCCAATATCATTCTGTTCAGTTTAATAAATTTCAAAACGTCAATATTTCTAAAGATTTTGTAAAGTATAAATTTGTATCTTCTTCGCCAATTTCCACTGTCACTTATACCTTCAAAAAGAAACCGTTGAACTTTCGTTTCAAAGTTCAATAACAATATTTTCTCTTCTCTTCCTGTTAATGACCATGTTTTAGACTCATATGGTAATACTGGTCTTATGAAAATTTTATACAGTAAAATTTTAGTTCTTCTTTTAATCAACTGGGATTTTATCTTTTTCAGTCTACTCCTTGGATATTGTCCAAAAGGAACAAACTTGAAAACTTTATCAATGGCAACTCTATCACTTTCCACTCTGGTGAGATATCCGGCCAATCACATTCTGTTCAGTTTAATAAATTTTAAAATGTCAATATCTCTAAAGATTTTGTAGAGTACAAACTTGTATCTTCTTCGCCAATTTCAACTGTCATTTATACCACCAAAAAGAAATTGAACTTTTCTTTCAAAGATTACCAATATTTTCTCTTCTCTTTCTGTTAGACACCATGTTTCAGACTCATATGTTAATGTTCGTCTTATGAGAGTTTTGTACAGTAACATTTCAGTTCTTCTTTTAATCTGGTGGGATTTTATGTGATTTCTATGACCAAATAATCACCAATTGGCAGCAATAATTCTCTTTCATTTCGTCTTTCTATCTTGGATCCCAGGTAAGTAAACTTTTGAACACTTTCGAATCTTGTTGAAATATGTAATCGCACTCATACTTGGTGACTTGCTGTTTTGGATGCTTATTATTATTTAAGTAACAGCTTTGTCCGACGTACGAGGTTTTCTTGACTTTGTTTTCATTGGTTGTGTTTGATTAGTTTTGTCTTGTGCCTGTAATGTGATTGGCTCGGCTCAGGATCTTTATAAAAC
>CM063501.1:176045302-176105302 GCA_032207245.1 Pardosa pseudoannulata
TCGTGTTTTATTCTTAAGGGATCACATGACCCTTAAACCTTCAAACTTTACAATTTAAAAATATGTACGTTATAAATTGAGATGTTCTACACATTTTTTAAGAAATCGACGTTAAAGCTATTGTTTGTTTAAGAGTTATGGTTAAAAATATAAAAGGCTCTCTAGTAATTTCTGTGCTTACCAGTGTTTACTTATTATTTTAAGATGATTTTTTTAAGAATGTAAATTTTTAATGTTCCTTGCAAGGCTTCTCAATAAGCCTATTTTATATTTTTGCACAAAATTTTAAGCATTTCAATCTAATGATGTTTTCTTGTAATGGAACTAAAATTATTGCTATGAGAGTAATAAATTTTGTTTTAGAGTTGTAAGTACGTGTCTAAATTATACCCAAGAAAAGGGGTAAAATTATAAACATATTTCAAAACTTATAAAATATATTTAAAATTATGTAGGTTTTTTTTAGTTATATTCAATTTTAAAAATATGATCTTCACTAAAAGCTTTTTACTTTTTATTTCAAGTACAACCAAGTACCAAAACCTTCATATAATTTTTCACATAATCACACACTGTAACCAACAATGTAAATTCCATAGCAGCATAAAATCAGTAACACTTATTAAAGTTAAAGTGTTAGAAATCAAATATCATGATTAAGAGTTACAGGGCATAAAATATAACTAGTGCAAAAACAGAACATATCATTAAGAATAATAAACTTAGAACTATAAAGTAGAAACTATTTCGGCCTCAAACACATAACAAAACACAAAAATATATAACAAAATAATATTCGGCTATAGAAGTAATAAATTTAAAAATAATAAAGTACCACAAAAAATAAAATACAAATTGAAACTAACATATATATCGTTAAAACAAAACATCAGCCACAAATGTGTTAATGTTAACGAATAATGGCTACTTAGATTATAATAAACTAGCATATAGCCCGTAATATGACGGTATAAATGGAATTTTTAATCTTCCAGAATTGTAAAGAATCAGAATGTCCAGAATTGTACCCTATGAGGCAGGTAAAAAAATTGTTTGTTTTTTTGGCTGAGAATTATCTGATACACGCTCAATAATGTCTTTATCTTCACACTCCTTCATGACGTTGAATTCATTTAGAAAGATTATTCAAAGTTTTCTTAGTTACGTCGAAATCATCTTTAAGTTCTTCCCAATTTTTTTGCCTCAGTAATTAATCTAAGTAAAGGAATGAAATTATCATTTCCACTACAGGCCGGAAGTTGACAGAATTTGTTGTTAATACGGGTGATAAAATTTCAATTGTAATAACAAATCGATGATTAAATTTAAAATTATCATATGTGTACCGAATCTATTATTTAAGAAAAATATAAAAGAAAATTATTTACGTCATATATAGTTTAGTGACAAAACGTATGAAAATAATGCAGACGTTATTTAAACAATTTAAAATAAGAAGCGATTAAAAGAGATGGTTAAAGAAATGACGTCATAATGCTAGAAAAATGTTATTTTTGCTTATTTATTATGTGATAAATTGATAAATTTAATCACCTTCTCTTAACCGGACAAAATATTGCTTGGAATAATGGCATTAAAAGCTCAAAAAGGGGAGAAGGGGTGGATTTCGGACGTTTTAAAGATGGCAATATTTTTTGCTGTGATATGAAGTATATTTATACCAATTTATTTTAAAATCAGATCAATAGCTTAGGAGAAGATAAACTTGACTCGCTTTGAATTTCCCTAACCCTAACTCATCAAGAATTCAATATTCACACCTTTATCCATTCCAGGTCCAACAGCTTCATAAATTCCACGACAGGAAGACAGATAACTGAGGCTATTATTATATAGGGGATGGGATATCTGGTACCTAAACATTCAAGGACAAAACCATTCCAAATCCTACAGGTGTAATATATACCCACGTTTCTTCCCTTTAACTTATGTGTACCTTTATAGTTGAAGTTTTGTTTTTGTCATATTTCACAGTTTCAATTCAGATTTTTTATAGTAGGTTTTTTTTTTATTTTCCTACTTCTGTAGCTGATTATTATTTCAATATACATCTTTGTGTTTTTTAATTTGTTTTGAGGTATTAAGGGTTTGCACATTATAGTTCTTAATTTAATATTGTTTTTTATAAACGCTGTTTTAATTTTGGGCTAGTTTTACAGTCTCTGTAGCACTCAATCATATTTCTATTTTATACGTAATATTGACAACAGTTTATACTGTTTGTTTCACTATGTCAACTAACGCGGTAGCTGTCGAGCCATAGCCCCTGCTATGGCTCGACGATACTTAAAGAAGTATCCACAGGGATCACATCATATATAAAACCATAGTCACAGAAGGTATTCACACGGTGCAGTTAAGATAGACAACTAGATCTAGGCACAGGCAATTATTGAAGATAGTATAATGAATGATGTAGAGCTCTGGATATCTAACTGAACTAACGTTAGAGAAGTTTAAAATACTGAAAGCACATACAAGTTACAAAAACAAACAGCAGCACCTTCGATGCAACCGAGCCATCTGATACTGACTTACTGATTCTTATATAGGCAGATATCATATACGTACATTACAGATATTTGCATATTTAAAAAAATGCTGTGTTGGAACTAATAAAAATACGATAACTGTAAAACTTTACTCATAGCAAATATCCATACAGATCAATGAATTCATGTTACAATAATATGTGAAAATACATTACAATATTTATAATATATACAAGACACTATTTACAAAGGCTGAACATTACTTCCTTAATCAGAAATGATGAGTAATCATCACAAAGATGACTGGGACACGTAAAATGTGTTCGTGGCACAATCTCCTCCAAGTTCTCAATAAATGTATATGGGGGTGGCAGGCCAAGTCTGTGAGTTTTCTTCTTCAAAATGAAGAGGTTCTACTTGAGCTAAGTCGTTCTTTCACCTTAATGGTGTTCATTAAAAAAAGAAAGGCGAACCCATTGGCCTTAATACGTGAGATCAAGCGTGCTTGGTTTATCCAAGTAGCATGAGAAACAACAACAGTATGTCAGTACATTACCTGAAACATTATATAAAAGTTTTGTGTGATATTGTTGTGCTTGCAAATAATAAATAATAATAAATTGAATATTATGTAACAACAAGCACAAAAAAGCATTCTTCTGGGCTTCTAACACTCTATGTTAAGTCTGATCTCCATTTCTTCAACATCTTTCCTATTACAAGAAGAAAAATAGTGAAAAATTTCGCATACTCTTTCATTTTCCTCTGACGTGCTAAGCCAGCTTTATTTTTCACGTTCTTTTAAATTTACGAGCGGACTTTTCAATTTTGAAAACTCTTGAACATTTTACTACAACTTTTATGGACGAATGTATATGGTAGGGTAATTTTTTAAGCCAGTAAAATCTGAAGCTTTAGAAAAAACTGGGTATGTAAGAGGGAGTAAATAATATTAGAATAAAATGTAAAATATTCGAAGAAACGTAAACTATATAAATGAAATCTTTGCAGAAAAGAAAATCACATTTTATGAGTGAATCTATTTCATCTTCCAAAATAGTTTCTGACTTTTTTGGTGGTCTCTTATTTTACAGTTTTCAAGGAGCAAAATTCTAAATGTAGTTAAAAAGTAGATTGAGCGAGTACTTTAGTTTTATAGTTCTGCTTTATTCCGCTCTATCGTGTATGTCAAGTATCAAATCGCAGTTGATGAATTCTCTAAGAAAGTAGCTTTTATTCTCAAAAACCTTTTTTCCCTAATAAAGTGAGCTATTTTTGTCGAACTTTCAATTTAAAATACTGTGACCAAGCCTATATAGGTAAAGAGAGTTTTCTTGAGATTTGAATTTTTCATGAGACATGAAGTTTGGTAAGAATATTTAGATAGCGTAACTTTTGTTTCAATATTTTACGTACGCAAGTCACGTTATCTTTAAATTTAAACAAATTTTCACTTTTTAAAGAATTTTCTAAAGGCCCTTTCGGACTTTTATATGCAAAATGACTAGACGCTATATTTTCTTAGCATGACTCGACTATTTACAACTAGAGTCATTTATGTATAGTGGTAAATTAGGCATTCGATTTTTTCTGCCTGCTAGCACCTTTACCGTGTACGACAAGCGAAAGTATTACTTCAGTCAAAGAAGCCGAAATGCAGGTATCGTGTTTTTTAAGGCTACCCTAAAAGTTAATACACAATAAAACTCAACAAGCCTGGTAGTAATGCTAGAGAGGTATGAATATTCCAGACTTTAAGCAAAGCAAATTGACGCTATACATTCTTAGTATTCTTTCTTCATCAAAAAGGTTTAATTTATATACAGTTATGTAAAGTTGGATATTTTTTTTTTTGCTACAACCTTCCCACCTTTGCCATTTACGCAAGCTTATACATTCCTTCGGTACAAGGCAAAATGAAGCTATTTGGTTTCTTCTGGCAACCATTTTAACTCAAATGGCTCTTAAAATTCAACAAATAGGATTGTCATGCTAGTAGAGTTATCCCTTTTTGGTGACTTGGGCGACAAAACATCTATAGTTCAAAGACATTTCCAGAAGGCTATTGAATGAATATTTTACAAAATGATTTGCCTTTTAATCAAACTAATGCATTTCTTCGGTAGAGAAAGTAAAACGCAGCTATTTGGTTTCTTCTGGCAACCATTTTAACGCAAATGATTCTTAAAGTTCAACAAATACGATTGTCATGCTAGTAGAGTAATCCCTTTTTGGTTACTCGGGGGACAAAATATCTATAAGCCACAGAAGTTTCCAAAAGGCTATTGGATGAATATTTTACAAAATGATAAACAGATTTCTGCCGTTTTGCTTATTTCGAGAATTGAATTTCATTACACATAAAGTTTTAGAATATTATTTAGATAGCATAATATTTCCTCTCGATAAGGTGCACCAGGTTCTCAGACCAACAGAAGCTGCTGAGGCAAGACAGACCTTTACCTTTTTGGTGCTCAGATTCCCGGATTGACGGAGGATGCATCTCACCTCCTTCTCATGACATTGCTGACGGCAGTTTGTAGACTGGCAAGTGGTCATACTAATAGTCTCTCCTTTTTCGAAGCAAGAAAGATCTTTGCAGTCTGCTGAAAATGTCAAGCTCAGCAATCTTCTGAGCACATCTTGGACTGTTTAGGACTTTCCAATAAAGACATATATTCGTCTCCTCCTCTTGTACTGATGGATGTTGTCTGAATTCGTCAGACAGCCACATTAAACATAAATAGCCACATAATATAATATTGGAGGATTAGTCACAACAACAACAGATAGCATAATTGCTTTAAATATTTTACGTACTGTAACAATAAGTTACATTCGGTTCAACCTTTTTTACTTCTTTCTGTGAGTCGTAGTCAAAGACATACCAGAACAGGACTGGTTTCAACTAGTAACAAACTTCAGACTTCTCCCAATCAATCGAAGGATCCGTTGGTTTGGTGGATTTTCACCACCCGCCGTTCTGGAGGGGACCCCTGTTTTTTCTCCACGAGAAGTCTGATTTTTTTTGAGCGGACAAGGTTAGTACCAGAGGAAAGTAGAAGGTGAATGCTGCTGGCATCCGCGGCTTGCGGGATAGACATTTTGAAGAAAATCATCGCCATATTGTTTTTTAGGGCCGACGTCGACTCGAGCAGACTTCTATATCTACAAATGATAAGTTGATTCCAGTTGTATTCCTTAGGCATTT
Source organism: Pardosa pseudoannulata (assembly GCA_032207245.1). NCBI lineage: Eukaryota > Metazoa > Arthropoda > Arachnida > Araneae > Lycosidae > Pardosa > Pardosa pseudoannulata. The sequence goes on from CM063501.1 coordinate 176,051,027, forward strand.
ATTTAATTGTATAAAATTATTTGATCAAGACATATTTGTCCACATGTTTCTTAATGAGTTTTAATTTCTTCTTTCTCAGACACTAGGCCGATCGAACATTATTTTTACACGTACGCAAGTCACACTATCTTTAACAGGTCTTGTGCGACAAAACAGTTAAAATTCATTTAAAAATATTTTTCTTTCTCTTAACTTTACAGAGAAAAATTTATTTTCTGATAAAATTTATTATCAGGGTTAATCCAGTAGATGAAAAACTTGGAGTTACTAAATAAATGCATCCTTCCCTGTTTGTCATTTAACGATAAACACAAAAAAATGTGTACCCAAGCTAATGAATTTGAGGTTCCTTATTTATTTTCAGTTTTTCCGTGGATCTTAAAATTAAATTACAGAATCTATCACTTCATTTCAATGAATCACTTGCAAATAAAGTTGTGATAATTAAATCAATAACTTTCTATTTCTCATTAAAACTTGGAAAATAACATTAAAATTATTCCTTATTATTTCACTGGACAGAATCACTGAGTAATAAACTTTGAATTTTATATCTGAAAATTGAATACCGTTGTGTGAACAAGAAACACATCAGAAGGAAATTAATTTTAATATAAGACAAATTTATTAATTGAAATTTAAAAGAAATTGCTATATTCATTGGAGAGAACAAAAACTAAATAGCCTTTGCTTAATTTATTTTACTGTTCCAGTAATTTGTTCTCTAATAAAAAATGCACATATGCGACACTTAGAGCAGCTTATGTCATATCGTTTTAATTTTATGTAATAATTTTCGCAAATTAAATTAAAGATGAAACTTGTGTTCATTAAGAAGAGATAATTTTCTCCATTAGTCTTTGCGTTAGCTAAAACTGAGATGTACTATTCTACTATTACTTTTAACAAATAGCCGTAAAAGGTAATAGGAAAGTTTAAAGTTAATGTAATTGGAGTTGCTAGATTATTAAAGGCTAAAGATTTTTAGTTATAAAAGAATAGTTATTTCATGCAATAAAGACTATAAGCTACTAAAATTATTTTCCTTATCATTTTAATGAGACAAGTAATATTCGAAATGACAAATTTCGGCTAAAAATAAGAAGTGTTTTATGTTTAAACAAACGCTTCATTAACAAAAGATATTTTTTTAATTCATAGTTTTAACGGCACTGAAACCTGTTTTTTTGCATACCTTAATTTTAGTTTTAAAAGGTATTTTCCTATTTGGCAGTTTGGTAATTTCAAAATCCTTCTTCAGGTTCATTACTTTTATGTATTTTTTATTCAAAATGATGGAAACTTTCTATTAATACTTGGCATGCGGATATACTTCACAGCGAACTTACGAGTGTAGCTTGCGTTTTTTCGTGAATCGCGGGAAAGTTTAGTTATTCAGAAAAATCTCAGTAAATCGAAAACTACTTTGTTTTTATGAACGAAACATTTTTATTTTATACTTTAATATATACTGTATGATCATTTAACCAAAAAAAACCAGCATTTTTACGAAATCACAAAAATAAATTATTTTTAAAATTAAAGTCCGATAATCTGTCAGCGCATATTTCTTCATCACTATCTTTGTCCCAACGGCTCATTTTATCAATTTTGTATTCAACATATAAAAAACCTAGCTTCAAATTGACAAAACACGACTTGTACGTTCTGGAGATAGGAATTCGACTGAAGAAGAAATAACGCAACAAAAGACCGAGTAGCTCGACAGTCATAACTTGTGGAAAGAAAAAATGCAAAGCGTTGCATAGCAAAGCAAACAACACACATATAAGGTCACAGATACATATAATTATACGTATTTAGTAAATTTGGGGATGTTTGCCAGTATCCACTACAAATCTATGAAATACATATTTTTACGTGACTCGCGCTCCAGTGACAGACTAAAAAAACGTAAAAATACGTTGCCCGCACTTGAAGTGTTAATGTGTTTGTCAAATAATTGGGTAATAATTGGGCTTTTTAAAATAGTTAATTCTACATAAATTTCTAAGCATAAAATGAAAATATAAAAGCAGTTAATTAGTATGCTGTGCATTAAGAGCCTTTTGAGGAATATTGCAGTCTCACACTCTAATAAGAATATATTTTCTATTAGATTTTTGTTTCTTGTATGTTTCATGTAACAACATTATATATTCATATGATAAAAATATCCTTAAAAATTTAAAAACCAATATTTAGTTTATTATTGGTTAACAGCACTCTCTGAAATACTGCTGTATAGATAGACGACTGTAGCGGAACGTTGAAAATAGTCTATAATTATCTGCTTATGTAAACGTTAGGTGAGGCGTAATATAAGCCTCGTTGACAAAAGAGTGAAAATATTCCAACAACTTTCAGACTCAACGGGAGAATAATTATTGGTTATCGTGAAGGAGAAATTTCGTATCGCTCAATAGTAATTCCTGTTCAGCATAACGGCAACATGATGAAGCCAGTATAGAAGCAAGAAAAAACTTTTTTGAACAGCATCCTCCTGAAGTCTCACGCCTGCTACTGCATTGGTCTTGTAAACGTAGACTGGCGTGCATATTGGCGACAGATATTTTTATCCTAATAAATCGCGTTCGCAAAATGTCGGTCAGTGTTAACTGGACACCGGAGATTGTTCAATTTATTCTCCATTCCGCAAATTAGCAGGAAGTTTGAAGATTTTTGACATTTAATCATTTTTTGTGGGGTTTACTAAAAAAAAAGTTTTGTGATTCTAGGTTATTAAGGAAATGTGTTTGTCAAATAATTGGGTAAGCTTTTTAAAACAGTTAATTCTACATAAATTTCTAAGCATAAAATGAAAATATAAAAGCAGTTAATTAGTACGCTGTGCATTAAGAGCCTTTTGAGGAATATTGTAGTCTCACACTCTAATAAAAAAATATTTTCTATTAGATTTTTGTTTCTTGTATGTTTCATGTAACAACATTATATATTCATATGATAAACATATCCTTAAAAGTTTAAAAACCAAGATTTAGTTTTCCTTCTATCGTTAATAAAAAATAAATTATTGATTAACAGCACTCTCTAAAATACTGCTTTATAAATAGACGGCTGTAGCGGTACGTTAAAAATAATCTATAATTATCTGCTAATGTAAACGTTAGGTGAGACGTAATATGAGCCTCGTTGAGTGCAAATATTCCAACAGCTTGCAGACTCAACGGGGGAAAAATCATTGGCTATCTTGAAGGAGAATTTTCTAATCACTCAATAGTAGCTCGTGTTCAGGCAACATGATGATGAGAGTGTAGAAGCAGTAAATTGTAGAAAAACTCTTTTTTACAGCATCCTCCTGAAGTCTCACGCCTGCTACTGCATTGGTCTTGTAAACGTAGACTGGCGTGCATATTGGCGACAGATATTTTTATCCTAATAAATCGCGTTCGCAAAATGTCGGTCAGTGTTAACTGGACGCCGGAGCTTGTTCAATTTTTTCTCCATTCCGCAATTTTGCATTAAGTTTGAAAATTTTTGACTTTTAATCATTTTTCGTGGGGTTTACACAAAAATAAGTTTTGGGATTCTAGGTTATTTAGGAGAGATTTTAAATATACCTAGAACGAATGTTGTTGTCATTTCGATACCAAAGCAATTTATCATTTGTTGAATAGTAGTAGACTTATTTATTATCATGGAAGACTTTTTAAGGTATAAGATAAACGGCATTCATAGTGACACTTTTTCGTCCCTCAGCAACAAAACTTTCATCGGATCTTTATAGGATGAACATAAGGCAGCAAACAAAATTCAGAATATTTAGATATTAGAGTATTTTTAAACAGTTATCAAAATGATGGTTGAAATATAGAAAAGAATCATATTTTTAACTGAAAGAACATTTATTTTTTTGTCTCAAAAAATCATTCCCCGAAATCACGCCAGAAACTAAATGGTTAAAAAAGGGCATAATACTTTAATTTTAATTCAAAAAATGTATTTTCCTATTTGGCAATTTGGTAATTTTAAAATGCTTCAGGTTCATTACTGTTATGTATTTTTTATTCAAAATGTTGGACATTGTCTATTAATGTATTTGTCCAGTAATTTGGTAAGCTTTAAAACAGTTAATTCTACATAAATTTTTAAACATGAAATGAAAATATAAAATCAGTTAATTAGTATGCTGTGCACTTTTGAGGAATATTGTAGTCTCGCTCTCTAATGAAAAAAATTATTTTCTACTAGATTGTTTTTCTTATATGTTTTACGTAACAACATTATATATTCATATTATAAATATATCCTTAAAAATTTAAAAACCAATATTTAGTTTTCTTTCTATTCTTAATAAAAACTAATTTTTGTCGAACTATAACAGCATTTGGAGCCTTCTGCATAATTTAATCAGTTTTGTATGAATCTTTTTTTTCTATGAATTTTTGTAGCCTTAAGATATAGAATACGTGTTATAAGGGAAGATAGAATGTAAATATTCGGTATTAAAACTAAATACTAATAAAAAATCTTGCAATTGAATTAAATGAAGGCATATGGCATAATAAAATGAGTGATAAAATGAGTGAATATTTAATAACTAATGATTTGATTAAAAAAAACTACATTTATTTTGGTTAAAATTTTTAATCCATTTTATGAGGAATATACTTGAGAAAAACTCGCTAAAATGGAAAAAAATTCTCTTTAACTTTGCTCATTATTATCATCAAAATGTTAGAAATAGATTATTTCTGAAAAAAAATGGAAACGAAATAACTACTATTTTCAATATTTTCACATATATGTGAAAGTATAATGGATTAGAGCAATTTTTGCTCAAATGACAGCAAAATAAATCAACATATATTTCTGGATAAATATAATAAATTAATACAATATTATTAACTATATCAACTATCATAAATTCCAAGTCCCCCAGGTTCCTTTGAATTTCACAAATCCTTTACAGTATCCGAGAAATAGCGACAAATGGCGCTAAACTCACGAACGTTTCGCGGGAAAGTATGTCTATCTATTGGGAAAATGAAAAGTAAATATTATACATTGGACGAACCGACTTCGGGCTTCAAGGAATTGAAATACAGTTTTTTGTCTTCCCAGAAATAAGGTCGGGCATTCCAAAATTGGTTCATTTGCGTTGACAGAATTTAGTTTGGGCGTCACAGACAAGAGGTTAAGCTTAAGTATTATCCGATTTAACAGTAATTTTTATTGAATTAGTAATTTCAAAATGTTTGAGGTGCATTACTTTTGTGCATTTTTTATTCAAATGTCAGACATTGCATATTAATGTGTTTGCCAAAAAAACTGAGTATGCTTTATAAAATAGCAAATTAAATTCGTGAGTAATTTCTCCTGTTAGATAGAATTTTATGCCATAAAAAGGTAAAAATAGTTGCGGAAACATTGTACAAGTTTAAGGAGTTTTGTTACATAAATAGTAACGTAATTAACATAAGTAAAAATCTATGCCAGTTTTATTTCTATAATAGCATACAGCTGGTCATTTGAGAGGATCAGTGAAATTTTTAGTTTTCCAGAACTGTAAAGTACCCTATGAGGCAAAAAAAAAATGATTTGTTTATTTGGCTGAGAATTATCTTGCAACAAAAAATAATCGATGATTAAATTTAAAATGATCACACATGTACCTAATCTATTATTTAATCCAAATGTAAAAAAAATTACGTAATATCTAGTGATAAAACTTATTAAAATAATGCAGACCATATTTAAATAATTTTAAATAAGAAATTATTAAATGAGATGGTTAAATGAATGACATCATAATTCTAAAAAAATGTTATTTTTACATATAGAGCCATTTCACGAAACGTCACGCACTACTTTCTTGCATTTCCTATTCATTTTCATGTTTAAGATAGCCATTAGGCAACAAGTATGCTGCCCTTACGTTTAAAACGAAAGCCAAAATCGTCATAAGTTGAGATGTGTCCTGCTACGTGAAATCGCCTTTTTATTATGTGATAAATTTAATCGCATGCTCCTAACCGGTGAAAATAGGGCTTGAAATAATGGTATTAAAAGCTCGATAATGGGAGAAGGGGTGAATTTAGAACGTTTTAAAGACGACAGTATTTTTCACTGTGATATGAAGCATAATTATACCAATTTATTTCAGAATCGTTTCTATAGTTTAAGAGAAGGTAAACTTAACTCTCTTTGAATTTTGCTAACCCTAATTCAATAAAAATCTAATATTGATGCGTCTATCATTTCAAGGTCCAACCGATTCATAAATTGGAGGACAGACGGACAGATAAATTAAGTTATTATTATATAGGGGATAAATTCTAAACATAAAATGAAAAAAGCAATTAATTAATATTCTGAGCTCTAAGAGATTTTTTAAGGAATATTGTAGTCTTGCGCATTCTAATACAAAATTATTTTCTACTATATTTTTGTTTCTTTTATGTTTTATATAACAACATTATAGCATCACATTAATAATATCGTTAAAAATTAAAAACTTATAAGAAAAAATTCAATTTTCCTTGTACCGTTAGTAAAAACTAGATTTTTTTAAATTATGTCAAAGCGTTGCGAAGCTTTTCCATCATTTAGTAAGTTCATTTTTTGTATGCATTTTTTAACCTTAATAAATAGAACACCGTTTAATAAGTAAATATACAATATTTTTTCCAATGCAGCACGCTATACAGACATTATCCTAACGCCTTAACAAGGCTGCGAGCCTGTTACTTATTCAGCACCACCCGAGAAGAACGTGTAGCTTAAGGTATGCTACATAAGCGAGTAACATTACCCCCTCTGGGTTCTCGTAATTTAGAAGCAGGGGTCACACAGAAGACCCTCATGCGTGTCCTGCCACCCCCAGAGGTATCATTTGAGATCTTTGTGACCACGAACCTATTTTAAGCTTCCCAGTCATGTTTAGCGAACACGGCGGATCATAGGGCTGCTCCAGTCCCAAACCCTCAACCTTTCAAGTAGGAGATCGGTGCCTTTGCCTACTGAGATACCGCGGCTTCCAAAGCATCCTATGATTTGCAACCATGTATTACTAATAGAGTGTGAAGGCGTAACTAAATCCCTATTCGCACTGAAGCCATAAATAAGGACGATTTTGAAGCAGTGCGAGCTTTCTAACTTAACTGTCAGAGTGTCAGTTAGCTAGCGTTCACTTAGCGAATCCAATATACAATTTCTCATTTAGCCGATTCCGATATTAAAACCAAAAATTAGCAAAAAGTTCTGTTAACTAATTAAATGAAGAAATATGATATAAAGTGAGTGAATATTAAGTACTAAGGCTCCCCTATATAATAATAGGATAAGTTGTCTGTCCGCGAATTTATGAAGCGGTTGTACCTGGAATGGATACAGGCATCCATATTGGATTTTTTATGAGTTAGGGTTAGCAAAATTAAAAGCGAGTACAAAATCCACCCCATCCCCCCTTTTCGAGCTTTTAATGCTATTATTTCAAGCCTTATTCTCCCTCTTATTCTATACAAAATTCATTTTTGATACAATGGCGAAGGCGGATAGTAATATTTAAATTTCTAGACTGTTTTTACTCGATCCTCATATTTTCTAATTAGTTCCTTCACAATGTGCAGATATGGTCCGTTGGCAGAGTGTCTGCCCATTCATTGTTGTATTTTTCGGGTTGATGGTTCTGTCCTGGACGCAGCAAATTTTTTTAAATGTCTAAAAAAAGCAGAAAATATTAAATTAATTAAATTCTTATTCCTAAAGTTGTTTTATTATTTTTAAAGTTTTACTATTTTTAAAATATATTTTTACTATTTTTTAAAACTTATTATTATTTTTATTTTATTAAATTCACGTATTGTTGTACGAATGTCCCTAACCATATAAATATTTCACTTTTTGTATTCTTAAACATTCTTCTTGTATTGTAGTGATAGCCTAAGTTATCTGTCTGTCTGTCCTCAAATTTATGAAGCGGTTGGACCTGGAATGGATAGAGCATCCATATTGGATTTTCGATGCGTTAGGATTAGCAAAATTCAAAGCGAATAAAGTTTATTTTTTCTGAAACTATAGTTCCTATTCTAAAATAAATTGGTATGAATAAGCTTCGTATCACAGCGAAAAATACTGTCCTCTTTAAAACGTTCGAAATCCACCCCGTCCACCTTTTCGAGCGTTTAACGCCATTATATCAAGCCCCATTTTAAGAGCAGGCCATTAAATTTATCAATTTATCACATAATAAATAGGTAAACATAATAATATTTCTTCTAGCATTATAACGTCATTTCTTTAACCATCTCGTTTAATTATTTCTTATTTTAAATTATTTAAATATCGTCTGCATTATTTCCATACGTTTTATCACTAAACTTAGATATTACATAAATAATTTTTTTATATTTGGCTTAAATAATAGATTACCTACATATGTGATAATTTTAATCGATTATTCTTGTTGAAAGATAATTCACAGCCAAAAAACAAACCATTTTTTTTACCTGCCACATAAAGTACTTTATAATTGTGGAAAATTAAAAATTTTACTGATCCCGTTATATGACGGGCTGTATGCTAGTTTCATAATAAACGCCTAAAATTATTTTGCTCGACCTTTTAATAAAAAGTTATTTTTCAAAGTTTGATGAGGCATTGCGAAATATATTTATAATTTAATAAGTTGTTGAAAAAAGTTTTGTACCCTTCTGGAATAGAACACTGTGTTATAAGGTAACTTAATTCGTGAAATTCCTGACTAAATACATTTTATTATCAAAACTCAAATTTAAGAAAAAAGGATGCTACTGATTTGAATAAAGTTATATGACAAAAAGTGTGATATTTTTAAGTAATTGGTGATTTGATAATAAGCGACTAAAATTATTTAGTTTTACGATTCTCCTCTAAGTTTTAACTGTACATTTTCATGGCATTGTTTATGCTTTGAACTAAGAAGTTTTTGTTCATTTCATTTACTCAGAAGTTAAGTCAATTTTTACTGATATAATTACGTTTCTTACATTTTTACTTTAAATTTTGATTTTACATATAACTCAGTTATGCTTTATAGTAATGGCAATTTTTTAAATGAATAAATTCATAGTGGATAACTGTTTATATTAATGTTGTTTATATTAACAGTTTAAATTAAAAGAAATTTAATTATTTGCCTATTTTCTTTTAGTTTTCAAAGTTTCCATAAAAAGAAAAATAATATTTTTTTAAATTTCCGCTAAAAATAAGTATATACTCTACTTTTTATTTTTTTACCTCTTTAGCGTAAATTTACAATCGTTTAAGAATATTTCCATAGAACCTCATTTGAAAATTTTGTCTTTAAGCATATTTGGTCACGCAAAACGAGACATATAAAACACGCAACCTGAGTAAAATTAAAAAATAAACCTTAAATATTTTTAACTTACATTATTCTCACAATAATATGGATTTTATTTATTTAGTAACGGTTCAGCCATACTAATTAAAATTTTATTTTACATATTCTGTAATTCAAACTTTCCAGAAGTAAATGAAAATATAAAAAAAATTTAAAAAGTTATGTAAAATTTTAAATCATGTTACTCTTTAAAACTCGATTTATGATATTTTGAGTAAACAAAATAGAAAAATGTCATTTTGAATAAAAACAGACAGGTTACGAGAGTCAAAATCATTTTTAAACATTACATTTAAATCTCAAAATTGCATCAGATTTATATGCTTCTTTCTTCTTACATGTAAATTTAATCATTTTATTTTTGACTGCTGTATCGTATTTTCTACAGTTTTTTATATTTTGAAAGTTGTATAATATCAGATTTCATCACCTAATCCATCTAAATGTGCCTCTCCAAGGCAAATATCCAGAATCTGCAATACTTAATTTCTTTCAAAGCGAGAGTCAAGCCTTTAAGTCATTTTTAAAATGTAGTGTAACTGGAGGTCATATATCAGTTTTATTTCTTTTATTTATTTTGAATTTTTAAGTCAAAATTTTCAGTTCCAAATGACGTTGTTGAGACATTCATTTGCATTTTAAATTTTACCATGATGGTATTTAAATTTATAATTCTGAGGAACCTAAAAGTAAGTACACCACTTTAACTGGGTTGTTGCTTATGCCACTTGGTCAAACCAAGAACATTTGAGCAGGGGGCTACTTCGTATTAAGGCAAAGGGGTGAGCCTTTCGTTTTGTAACAAACACCACAATGATGAAAGTTTGAAGCTAAAGTGGATCCTCGTAATTTCGAAGCAGGGACTTTGATAATAGACTTGGTTTATCACCCTCAGAGGTATTGATTGAGAACTTGGTTGACATTGTGACCACAAACATATTTTACGTGCCCCAGTTACCTTTAACGAACACGGCGGATCTTAGGCCTGCTCTATTAAAAGAAATAAAGCACATGAATAATTAAGACTGTTATTTCTTTGACATTTCCCGAAACTAAAGTTTTAATTAATAATTATTACGTATAGCTCTTCTTTTCCCTTCTTTAAACCAGCTGATCATTCTCTCAGAATAAATGAAGAGTTTTACATACTTAATGTCGATATTTGCAATTTCTCTACCTTTATTTTAAAAACTTCAAAGGAAATCGATCGATCTAAACTCTTTCTCTTGAGAACCATTCAGAAAGGACTTTTTTCCAAGTGGGACCTCTTAAATTTGAAGCAGGGACCAAACAGAAGACCCTTAGACTTGGCCTGTCACCCCCAGACGTATTGATTGAGAACTTGGAGGACATTGTGATCAAACTGTAACTGTTTGTGCCTCAACCAGCTCGCACGAGCTGTTCAGTTTTTATGTCGAGAAAACTCAGCATATTCCGAGTGTTATGAACTACTGATGGATCTTCATCGACTGTCGAAGTCATGCGTGCTCAGATTTACTAATGCTAGTACAGCACACAGCTTCTCTTTTTATGCAAATACATTTTACACTAGGCACATTACTATAATAATTGTGCAATATTGAAACATATATGTTTGGATATTAAAATAGAATAAGTTCTATCGAGCCGCTAAGGATTTATCGACATATAAGAAACTCTAAAGAACTGCTTGCGTCTTTTTATACCCATGTTGATAAAGCGCTGTTGCGCTGTTCTTCGACAGTATTTTTTAAATCCTCTGGGACTCAAACAGTTAATCATAACTTAAGTATGATTTAGTATACAAATAAATTTGTTTTTTAATAAATTTTATAACCTTTCTTTTATTATGAATGTTGTAAATATGCCTATTTTTGCTTGACCCGAGGCTTTTGCGACATTTTGGATAACATATTTAGAGTGACCAGGTACAAATAAAACCTTCAAAGTCTGAAAATATCTGGAAATGTCTGTATCCTGTTAATACCGCTCAGTTCTTTGCCTCTTGGCATTCTGTTAGAACACTTCAGAGTCAAAAGATGCATTGCTTTCCCTTTTCCCGCTGTAGTAAATCAGCGCTCGCTGTATATTAATGTTTTTATTTGAACAGTGCATTGAATTGTAACAGATCTTACTAGATTATTCTGTGATATGTTCTGAACGGGATTGTTCTGGATTACTATTTGTGGAATGGGCAACTTCAGTTGTAAATTTTTCGATAATGCTTCAGTGTGTCGTGTACCATTTTATACATTCAATCGCCAAAGCAACAATGGATGTACGCACTTATTTCAATCTTTTCCTAAAAGGTAGTTATCCGTCGTAGACTTTGTTTCATTTAGTGTATTTAAAAAGCACACATCCATTGGCTACAAATTCATGATTTCTTACAGAAATTTATTAAAAAAATTCTTTCTAATCTAACAATATGACGCGGAATATGATTAATTTGAATTTAAAATGGAATTAAAAACAATTTAAGTTGTTAAAAAAATTCAAATTATCGAACTTCGCTAAAACTACACAACAAACTACAAATTATATTACTACCTTATGTAATACGTCTATGTAGATGAGTAAAAATGAAGAAAAATATCAAACATTTTACTGGTAAAAAAATGTGTTATATATATATTTATTATACAACATACGAAATAAGTTCTTGTATTACATGCTAAACACTATCTTTAACTTTATTTCTAAAAAATTCGTTTATTCGTTCTTAAAAAGCACATAAATTAGACACTTTTTTAGGCAAAATTTTAGACACTTCTCAGAATTTAAGTTGACCAATTTTTCTTCCAATTTAGCACTTATTTTAACATTACATCGTATATGAAACCCAAGGAAACTTTGACCGTCGTTAATTAATGTAAAATTTTGAATTAACAAAGACTCAAATTAGTCAAATTAAAATGCATTTAAATTTTAATTATTTAACTTTAGTTTATTAACACTAGTTTTACCGACGTTTCTTATATACTTATCTCTGAGAACATGCTTCAATTTGACGTATGAACGAATACATATCACCCCACTAAGAAAGCAATGTAATTATCCCTATAAGTAAGAAATGAAAAACATGACATAATATTGAGGTTCACAATAATATTACTAATTCAAAAAATACTCTAGTATTTTATTTTTCAATACTCGAATGAAGAGCTAAAACCTTCAAAATATCTTCACACTCTGACTTCAATTGACATTCTACATTTCATTCTTTCTACTGTTGCTGATTGCTCGTTTCATTTGTGATGGCAATATCGGATAAAGGATCGAAATATTGTCGGTACATTCCTATTTATTATTGTTGTAGTATTTTCATGAGTAGAACTAATTTACTAAAACTTTTGTCTACAATACGATAGCGTCAAATTGACGAATTATAATACTTAGAGATGGGTATGCCACTCAGAAAAATGTCAATATTTCAACACTTTTAAAGAAAATAGACTTCAATATATTTTTACTTTTTTCTAGGAGCCGCGGTAGCTCATTCGGCAAAGGCAACAGTTTCGGAAAGTTGAAGTTGAAGTTTCGGAACCCGAGCCGGCCTAAGATCCACCGAGTTCATTAAGGTGACGGGGAAAAGTAAAATATGTTCGTGTTCACAATGCCGTCTAAGTTCACAATTAATACCTCTCAGGGTGGCCGCCTAAGTCTACAAGATACTTGCAGGCTCAATGGTGCTTTCATGGGGCATAAGAAACAACAACACCCTCGTTCAATGGATAAGAGTCAGTACAAGAGATGAAATAAAAATGCAAAAGGTTTTTGTAATTTTCCATATAAAATTCTAAATGCATCAAAATGACTCGTCCCGTAAACCTAGTGTTAAAAACATCATTTATGTAATAATATTTTATTGAAAATTAAAGAAATGTATGAATTAACGTCCAGCGTGTTGTTGACACTTCGGTGAAGCCTTTATGTATACAATCCGTTGTAAAGACATTGCAAATATCCTTAAAGGACTTTCCACGTGTCAACTTTTAAGTATGAAAAAAGCAACGGTTTCAGTTCATGATTCCTGTTTGAGATGAAAAATGAAAGAATTTCTCGTATGTTAGTAAATAGTTTCCAGGCTATTAAATGTTTTATCGTGCGTTAACCTGAACTCATATAATATGTACAAATTATTTTTCTATAACACGAGAAATTTGTATATTCTTCTTGGGGGAAAGGAATCGTAAGCTCAATCCGTTACTTTTTGAAAGCTTAATGGTTGCCATGTGATAAATCTTTAGGAGTTTTAGGACTTTTAAATTTCCAAAATTTAATAATCGCTGTAATTATTTACAAAATCCATTCTTATTCTGCCAGGCGTCTCTTACAGTTTTTAAGAGTTAAATTAAAGAGCCAAAAAGAAAATCAGCCTTCTGTAGCAAACTTATTTTAGTATAAAAGAACATGAAAAGTACTTAATAAAAGAACATAAAAAAACATAAAAGTATTTACTACTTAAAGTATTAAGTAAATCTTGATTCTACATTTAACTTTTTAAAATTTACTCTTTAGAAGTTCACTAAATACACAGGATGTCAATATACAGACACAAACAAGATTTATTAAAATAACTATTTAGTACAATGGAGACGGGTTTATTAACGTCACTGATTATTTCAATTTCGAGCTCAAATTTAACTTCTATCACCTTCTATACGGATTACTTAAAAATTACCTTCTATATGGATATTTTGCAAACAAAAGAGCAAATAAATTGCACTTCTAAAAAAACAAAACATGTTGTTTCAGTGACAAGTAACTGTCTAAAAAAATTGCTAAGAACGAGAGGGGAGAAACTCACACAGTTTGGAAATGACAGAATGTTAAACTGAGAAAACAACTGTCATATTTCGAGAAAATTCAACAATTTTATTTCCGTTTATAAGAGGCTTAAAATATTTAGATCGAGTAGTAAATAAAGTCTTGTATTTTGTTTTGTTCAATTAGAGAGTAAACTTTTATTGTTAAAAAATTAGTGGTTTTGATTATATTTATATTCCTTTTGTATCTATAGTGCAGAGATATCATAACTCTGAACCAATTGGTTAGGGTGCTGGCTTTCGGTACCGTAGTTCGTGGGTTTGAATCCCACTGTGACAGGGATGTTCGTAGCCGTTCGGAATCGGCTTTAAGCTGTAAGTCCCGGCCCCATTAGCAGTCTTGTTGCAAAACGTACATCGTAGCACTCCAAACCAAACCAAACCATAACTCTGAGTTAATACTTATTTCACTTTCAATAACTATAATATAGCAGAGAGTCTATAATTCAAATGTCCAAGATTCTGAATTATCCAAAATCCGGATATTTCCCCAGGGTTTGGTGTGATTAAATTTAGAGCGGTAATATCAAATTTTTACTGTACGAGGAATAATATGATCGGGACTTACGGCTTAAACTTTTTCTTTGCCATTTATTTCTCTTTAGAATTTTTCCTGCTTTATTTTCAATTAAATTAAATGTACTTTATTTTGCCAAATTTTATGTTGAATTGTAATTCGGCAGCTAATTTATCAAAATGTCTTTCTTTTTTGTAAAGTAGATTTATTATCAAAACTCTCGATATGGTGCAAAATGTTTCAAATGATATTGTCGAAATAAATATAGTTCTGTTAGCTTCTTTATACTATAACTTTTTTGTTTCATATGATTAAAATACACCAGCTACGTACAATATAATCTTAAAAAGTTTCACTTTCGATTTTTTTCAACTTTTTTCCATAAACCTTTTCTTCTTCAATAATTCATTTTGTTAATTTCGTTTTCAATTACAGAACTTAATAATACCTAAAATACACTTTTTACGTATGTTATTCTTGCTGCTACATATCTTGTGACCCCTTCAGTAATTTTTATAATATTAGCAGCTGTTGATTGAGAAGAAAGAGGCACCAAATCCAATTTCCCAATTTTTGGACTGGATACTTTCTTTATATTTTATTTGTGTAATATATCGGTATCAAAATTTTTGTCAGACCTTTCACTCTCAATATCATCCTTTCGACCATTACATCGAGTATGATTTTCATACTATTCACCATCGAGTATAATTTTCAAACTCAAATTCTTCTTCTTTGTTGTTAGAAGATTTTATTAATTTAACTATATCTCTAAACTCCTCGGCGGATCAGCCCCTAGGGGTCCAGGGCCTACGGTGCCAATCTCAATTTACGTGACCAAAGGCCCTGTGGTGCTAAGTATATGTTCCGGTTAGGTGGTCAATCTTACGCTGAACACCTAGTGTATAGTTCCCATGCAAGCTTAGTCCTCAGTTCATCTACCAAAGGCTAAGTCAACTTCGCCCAGCCCGGCTATCAAACCTCAGACTTATCTCATGGGAACGCCACTGGGCTTCAATTTAACTATATCAGCATGCCTGAAAATCATGGGATTCGAAATTTTTGTCTCTTATATTCACAGTTCCAACTCTTTTACAGTATATCAGAAAGTGAAATACAACAGAAAAAAAAGAAACGTTTAAATAAGAGGCAAATGGTCCCTCCCCCAAATTGACCGAGGTCAACTTTTGGATCTTGCATGCTCTCTTTTGTGATGTGACCAAACACATAAGTCAGTGAAACATGTTTCCAAAATGGATAAATTAGAGAAGCTACCGTTATTCTTTTCTTTTGAATTATTCCAAACAAAAATGAAATTATATGAATAAAAAAAATGATTTTTGCATTGGGTCATATTGACCCCAACGATACATAAATATAAATTCAAAAATATTTCTCCGAAATGGTAATAAGCAAAAATACTCCTAGCAGTACATATTTATATTATTTACCAATGATGTCAAGAAGTCTCGTGAAAATATCCCCGTCTTATATTTTTATGGACGTATAAATTTATTTCGGGTGAACAGTAGGGTTAAAGACACATTCATATAAGTTCTACACCTCTTGCGATTGGTAAATTATAATTTTATTTCACAGTCATTTCTGTCAAAGGCTCATCTAGTCTTCCTTAATACATTTATCTCCTTCTTGACTGCGGAATTTCTTTCCCGGTAATTTAATTTACTTTCATTTTATCGAACTCAAAATACCATTTTTCCTGATAATATGTCACATGAAATAGTGTTTTTCTAAATCCATGAATCCGAAGGAATTTATATTTCAATAATAATGATATTTGATTCAGGGAAAAACACTAACTCCCATAATATTTTATTCCGGTTTCTTCTCCCCAATATAAAAGTCATTCAACTTTTTTTTTTATTTTTACTTAACATTCCACAATATAAAAGAACATATTACTGTTTTGCGGAGTAACTTGATATCTTTCCTGGATTTTAAAAAATTCTCCCGAACTCACCTTTAAAAAACAAATGCTTGGTTTTTTTTCTTTCGTCATTTTTTTATGGTTTCATTTAGGGGAACGTGTAATTTCCTTCCTTTCAGAAATCCCTCCCCATTTTTCTGTATTTCTCGAGCCAAAAAAGAGGGTTAGAAGAAAACGCGAGTCAATTTAATTTAAGAATTATTTGAAGTATTTTTTTTTTCATTTTTAAAAAATAATTTTACAATTTCTGTGAATGGATACATTATTGAAAAAGTTCTCAATAGAAAAAGGATCTTTGTTAAAAAAAATATGGACTTTGATTTCATTAGATAGACGCAATAGATAGTTTTCTTTCATGACTTGAATAACAAGGTTCAAGATATCTCGTAAAAATACTGATGTCATTACAATTACTCCGTTTTTCTTGCTAATTAAACTCCTGATTTTTTTAAAAAAGAAAAGAAATACCAAGAAGGAAATACACGATTGAGTAGGAATATTCAGCAATTATAAGTATAATGTGTTATTTAAATAACTAAAATCTCAGAGTCACCCCGCGTGAGTGAGCACTCTCTGAAATACTGCTAAAACAGTATAAATAGATATCTGTATCGGGACGTTGAAAACAGTCTATAATTATCTCGTAAATATACGGATATACGTTCAATTACCCCGTTTTATCTTGCAAGGTAAACTCATGTTTCTAAATCAATATAACAAAAATGAAACTTATGATTGAGCCGAAATTTTCAGCAATTATAAGTATAGTGTGTTATGCAAATAACTAAGATCGCAGAGTCACCCTGCATGGGTGGGATTAACAGCACTCTATGAAATACTGCTGAAACTATACAAATAGACTGCTGTAGCGGAATGTTGAAAATAGTCTATAATTATCTGCTAATGTAAACGTTAGGTTAAGTGTAATATTAACAAAAGAGTGAGAACATTCCAACAACTTGCAGACTCAGGGAAGAATCATTGGTTATCGTAAAGGAGAAGTTTCGTATAGCGCAATAATAGATCGTGTTCAGCTTAACGGCAGCTCGATGATGCGAGTGTAAAAGCAGTAGATTGTAGAAAAACTCTTTAATGCAGCATCCTTCTCATATCCATCGGCTGCTATGTATTGGCTTTGTAAACGTAGAGACTGGCGTGTATATTGGTGACAGATGTTTTTATCCTAATAAATCGAGCATTGACACCAAAACGTCCGTCGTTGTCAATTGAACACCATACCCTGTTTAATTTTATTCTCCATTCTGCAATTTTGCAGGAAATTTGAAAATTTTTAGCAATTCTTAATCATTTTCCGTGGGGTTTACACAGAAATAGTTTTGCGATTCTAGGTTAATTAGGAGAGATTTTAAATATACCTCGAATGTCTGATATTGCCGTTTCTGCCCAAAGCAATTTATCATTTGTTGAATAGTAGTAGAGTTATTCTTTATCATGGAAGAATTTTTAAGGAGTAAGATAATCGGCAATCATAGTGACACTTTTTCGCCTCGCAGCAACAAACCTTTCACCGGATCTTTAATGGATGAACATAAGGCAGCAAATACAATTCAGAATATTTAGATATTAGAGTATTTTTAAACAGTTATCAAAATGATGGTTGAAATATAGGGAAGAATCACATTTTTAACTAAAAAAAACATTTATTATTTTTGTCAAAAAGTAATCATTCCTCGATATCACAACAAAAACAAAATGGCTAAAAACAGATATATACTTTTTGTCCAAAAAATTGCGGATGACCTCTCCCAAACATTTCGGCCAAAATGATGCCCGCTTAACACCGTATATGAGGTCAATGGCAAAATCCGCCAGAAGGAACCGAAGACGATCGCCAAAACGTAGAGTGAGTAGGAAGAACTACCTGGAAATTTATGGCGTCAAGCAACTCTCAAGCTGCGCAATCGTGTAAGACGGAGACAGTAAAAGGCCAACCCACGGATGGTCAGGAGTGTTCTATTAAAATTCGTTGCTTTTTTGTCTAACAAAACAATTGTTTTTCAGCGAATTATTTTAATAAATATAATACATCACCGAAATTGCTTTACCACACTAAAACATTTCTCTTTATATTAATGAAATACTTCTTTTATATTTACCTGAAAACAAAATCATACAATAAATAAATTTAAACATTAACCGTCTGCCAAAGAGTATGGCCAGTTAATCAGTTAAAAACCAAAAGCGCTTCAGCACGTAAGTCCCTGCTCTAAACGCTTAATAAACCGTACCTTCAGATGATTCTGAATGCTAAGTTCAGGAAAAATAGCTGCACTTGCCTCAATACTATAGTATGTTGTGCTTCTCTAGTAGCCCATACATATAAAGCGTGATTTTCAATTTAGTGCGCAGTGCGTAGACATTAGAACTTCCTATGTTCGTTTTCTTTTGAACGCGTTACGTGGTGCAGCACCTAGTACTGCACGCACTGCTTGAATACAAGCAAGCAAATCAACATAATACTTGAATAGATTATAAATAATGTTTATTATATACTATATAAAAATAGGTAGACATAGGTGCAGAAAATTATCGTCCCTCATAATTTTGCCAGGGTGTTCACACCCTGCACATATGGACCGCACGCTACTGATATATATATATATATATATATATATATATATATATATATATATATATATATATATATATATATATATATATATATATATATATATATATATATATAAATATATATATATATATATATATATATATATATATATATATATATATATATATATATGTATATATATATATATATATATATATATATATATGTATATATATATATATATATATATATATGTATATATATGTATATATATATATATATATATGTATATATATATATATATATATATATATATATATATATATATATATATATATATATATATATATATATGTATATATATATATATATATATATATATATATATATATATATATATATATATATATATATATATATATATATATATATATATATATATATATATATATATATATATATATATATATATATATATATATATATATATATATATATATATATTTATAGTGACACAGCGATCAGTGATGGGGCAGTTTGAATACCGCCGATAATTGCAAACCGTGTGGTTAAACATAAAGAACAAACACACAAACTGAGAAACTTCTTAATTTTCAAAGATATATAACTTAAAAGCTAGATATTTATTACTATGTGAAATAGACTCCTAGACTTTTATGAAAGAATTTGTTGTTAATGCTGATGATAAAATTTGCATTTCAACAAAAAATAGTCGGTGATTAAGTTTTAAATTATCACATATGTACTTAATCTATTTTTTAAGCCAAATATAAAAGAAAATTATTTACTTAATACCGAAGTTCAGTGATAAAACGTATGAAAATAATGCAGACGATATTTAAATAAATTAAAATAAGAAAAGATTAAATAAGATTGTTAAAGGAATGATGTCATAATGCTAGGAAAAAATGTTATTTTTACCTATTTATTATGTGATAAATTGATAAGTTTAATCACCTGCTCTTAACCGGGAAAAATAATGGCATGAAAAGCTCGAAAAGGGGGGAAGGGGTGGATTTTGAACGTTTTAAAGAGAATATGAAGCATATTTATACCAAATTAATTTAGAATCGATCGATAGTTTAGGACAGTATTCGGCAAACTTAATAGCGAAAGATCCAATTATGAACATTACAACAATTTAAAAAAAAATTGGGAGCCAAATCTGTTTATTTCGTAATTTTTTATGACACTAAATAAGTAGTACACTAAATAAAACTAAATTTCATACTTAATAAGTATTTATTAATGAGAACAATGTGCTTGCATCTCTTTGGAATGTTTGAGTAAGTCAGGTTTGTATGTTGTTGTTGTTAATTTTAGGTAATTTAATATGACCAAAAATGGAAGAAAACTTCGAACGTTTGGAAAAATAGAAGTTATTGATAAATCCATTACAATTTTTGTACTGGAATCACAAACATATATAGCAGGTGTAATAAAATCGTATAAAAATACCTGTAAGTTGTGCAGCTAATTTAAAAAATACAACTTTTTAATAAGACAGGACCGCAGCAGATACGGTAAATAAGACAAAACTCTTCACACTGCAACTTTAGAAAAAGTATGTTCTCGCATGCTTGTGGTACATTTATACCACACCGGAGAACGCAGAAAACATACGAACAATTTCAACCGGTAGCTTGTAAATGGTTTGTGCTTACGTTTACGAAAACTAATAAAATTAAACTCGATGTTCGTTACGTATTTTACAACAATATAAAATTTTAATTATCTATCTTTTAACTTAAACAAAAAATTATACATGTTCTCGAATTACAGAAGAGTTTTAATTTATCAAAATAAGAGGTAATTGTTTTCTTACCAAGTTTTTTTAAATGAAAATATTATTGCGCCTTCCGTGGATATTTGTGCCAGAGCAGCATTTAATGAGCCAAAGAGACCACTGGTGTAGGAGAAGATAAATTTTACTCGCTTTTAATTTTGCTAACCTTAACTCATGAAGAATCCAATATGGATGCCTCTATCCATTCCAGTTCCAACCGCCTCATAAATTCGAGGACAGACAGTCAGATAACCTAGGCTATCATTATATAGAGGATGGGAGGATGAGCAATTAAATAGCAATGACGTTATTTCTATAACGGAGACTGGCAATAATAAAAAAATGGTAAACAAATGAGAAGATTACTGCTGTTGTATTGATTTCGAACGTATGTATATTTCTGCTATTTTAAGGAACTTCAGAAACGCATAACAGCGATCCTTGCGAGCAATGTTTCCAGGATTAAAAATTATTCTATTACTATTTGTTCAAGCTTAATATTCCGAAGCATGAAAAAAGATTTTTTAGAGAACCATAATATACAAACACAAGATGAAGAATTCTGTGGAACAAAACTCTCAAAAAAAAACTATTGCTTTAGAATTTTTTAGTGATTTTTCAAAAGTCTTATTTTAGGAAATATGTAATTTTCTTCTCTTCTAGAAACCCCCTTCTGCATTTCCTAAGTCAAACAACTTGCAAAGTTTGCGGGAAAAGTGTGTCACTTCAATTTAAAAATAATCTCTAACAATTTTTGGGGAAACGTTTGACAGTTCTTGGATAAAGAATAAAATATTCTTTAAACAGTTCTGAATGGAAAATGGTATATTTTTAAACAAAAAAAATCTCTGTTTTATTTGATAGTACCTAAAACATTTCATTCTGCTGCATCTAATAAGAAATTTCAAGAAATGCATTGTTTTTGAAGGTATAAGGGAGGTTGAATTTCCAATTTTTCTTTTTTTTTATTTTATAAGAATATTTTTATAATGAGAATAGATTATTTCGTTACAAGAAACGTATAAGACGCTAAAAACTAGTAGAGAAGAATTTTAGATTAAAATAAGATACTATTTCATAAAGTTTGAGTCCTCCAATAGTTATAAAAAATGTTAATAGTGCTTAACATACTAATCAGTTGATTTTATTGTTTCAGTTTGTCATAAATAGTAATTTATAAAGAAATAAATTTGGGCATCAATTGTCATTTATATTAAATGCTATTTATAAAAGAAAATAAATTTAAATAATACACTGTTTTAGTGACTGTTCTTGCAGTATTACGGTATTAATTTTTTTGTAAGAAATTATTTTATGATTTGAAGCACATGCAATTTAATTACAAACAGACTAACAGAAAATCTGAATTTGGATTAACCCCTTGCCTAAGTTCAGGTAGAGCAAAAGCGTCAATTTTGGATTTATTCAACCAAAATAGCAACACAATAACATTTTGGTGATAATAATTAACTAAATTAAAGAAAAATTTTAAAGTTTTGGCACGTTTTTCTCAAATAAATTCCACAGGCAAGGGATTAGAAAATTCATAAATTTAATGCAAATTACTAATTTAAGACATAAATGGTCAAACTTAAAAAAATTATTTTTAAAAATTATAAGAAAAAAAATTATTTACAAAACACAGGTTTCGGTGCAATAAATAAATTATGTTATTCGAAAAACGCATTTTGAAAATGAAGCGTACATCGGACTCGAAGAGTAATCATTTTATGAGATCCAAACCAAACCAAACTGTTGGTAGGTTAAAATAACGGTATGTTCATTTCATCTTCAGTTATGTTTTTCTATTATTTAAGTTTTATTACTTTGTCACATTCATATTCATTGTCTCTTCAAAATCACGAAAATTTAATAACATCATAAACTTATTACATTTTTAATAACAAATCATATTTTTACTTACATATTTCTATCTCATTAATTTTTAAACATAAAAATTTATTATTTTTTATATTTTATTTATATTTATTTTTTTTGATCATAAAATAATTATTTTTGTTTTAAAATTAATTAAATATTGTTTGTTAAAAATCTTATATATATATCTCTAATAACATAAAATATTTTGAAAAAAAAGAATTTTTGTTGTTTTAAAAATTTATATAATGATACTAAAAATAAAAAAAAAATTTTGTTTTAAAAATTACATGTTTTTAAAAGAATATTTATATATTTAAAAAAAAAAAAAAAAAAATATTTTCTTAAAAGTTAAAAATTTATTATTGCAAAAAAAAAACATATTTTCGTAAATATTCAAGAAATTTTATGTTCATTTGGATAAAAGTTATACTGTGTACAACCTGTAAAAATTCATGAAAAAATATTAAAAGCTTTTTTGGGTAGCATGTGAGTTAATAGTATAATATAATGCATTTACAGCATGAAAAAAACACTGAGCAAAATCAAGTTAAGGTTTTGTAAGTTAAATTTCTTTACGGTAAACAAATGACACGTTTTTATTCATAACTCCTCTTAATATTGGAAAATTTTTACGCTGATGGTTTTAAAATTTTCAGTTAAAATTTTCAGCCCCTTAAAGTAAAATCAACGCTACTGACACATTTCGTGATATTTCGGTCCTGTTTCCTGTGTTTAAACAAGTAAAATATTTCTAAGTTACTCGTGTAAACAGTATAATGTGAAACTTTGCACTGAACCATGTTTATGAATTTTTCACACACATGGTAATACTTATTAGAACTTATACTAAAGAAATAATATAATACATTTCCATTATTCATGATTAAAATGGTAAGAAAATAAGCATTAAATTATTTCAAAAGGAATTTTACATTCCCGTGATAAGAAACGTTGCAAAGCCCGTTTAGGTTTCATAATATTTTTCAAACATTTTCATATATTTTCATGTATATCTTTTCAAACAGATATTTATTTTATGTACAATATATTTAAGAAATAGAGTATTAGAAAGTATTTTTAATCTAAACCTTGGGTTCATTGTATGAAATCTAAAGATAGGTAAACATACAAAATATTGAAGTATAGGATATTACATATAGAAATACTAGATAACCCGACAGTCGTTTTCATGTACTAACATTGTAAAT
Organism: Pardosa pseudoannulata; assembly: GCA_032207245.1. Lineage (NCBI taxonomy): Eukaryota > Metazoa > Arthropoda > Arachnida > Araneae > Lycosidae > Pardosa > Pardosa pseudoannulata. Next base: position 176,075,135 of record CM063501.1, read on the forward strand.
CCAAAAATTGTAAAATGTTTTAAAATAAATTATATATTGGACCATTTTGATCGAAAATTAAGGAAAAACATGTTAAAAACATTTGACGCCACCTTTCGTAAAGTCATCACAAACGGAATTACATTAAATTAAAATTCCCACATCGCCCGTACGGGGATTCAATCCTGGGACTTCTCATATTGAAGCGCGTTGCGCTGACCACCGCACCAAAGGTACTTTGGCAGTAAAGTGTTCAAACAGCATTATAATAATCTCAATGTGCACGCGTTTTTAATAAAAATAATTTCTATCAGATCAAATTGTGAATCTAAACCATTCTCGAATCAATTTAATTACATACACAAAATTTTATCAAAATCAGGATCGCCGTATAGGAGGAGTTCTTTTACAAACACACGGACAGAAAAATTTTATATATAAAGATATTATATCACATAGAGAAACTACAGAAAGTCCAGGAATAAAAGTACTTACTGACAAAAATATTTTACTTTTTCCTATTCAGGATAGAACATATAATAATTTTGATAAATTTTAAAAAAAGGTTTTTTAGCTCTGGATTTTGAAAATTCCAAAAGAGAAAGGGTTAAGTAGTTTTAAGGTTTCAATAAATTCTGAAACACTTCTGTTTTTGGTGTTTGTTACATAAAGAGGGGTTCAATGGCAAACTAATTTTATCATATGTGGTTCATAAATAAGTTGTGCTTAAGCGTATGAGAATTCAAAGTTAAGCTCTTTCTGTAACTAATTATCGATTATCATCTTCGATATGACTGACATATCTTCTGTGACTACAGCTGACAAAATTCTTCCTGTTTGTTCTTTATCCAGGATAGAATTTCGACCTCTATGAAATTCTGTTAATCATCAGAATACAATAGCATGACATAAAGCTTCGTTTCCAAATGCTCATTGCAGATGTTAAAAGCACCTGTTGATTTCTCTTTAAAGTCATAAAAACTCATAACGCTGTAATGCTCTAGTATCAATTGTATTTCCATTTCTTTTACTCTACGACAGATAAATTACAATTGTTCCTACAATCTATCAAGACCAGAAAAAAGTTCAAAATATTTTTTAACAATATCTATTATGCGTACTGTTTGCCAATGTCTCAAATTAACTATCATACTAACCTACATAAGCAGTGCACTAGACACATTATAATAAAAGTTTAGGGACTACTGAACATTTACAAAAAGGTTTCATCATTGAATCAAAAATTCATATCTTACACATTTTAGTGTCTTATATGTGTTACGTTTCATCCTTTTTTGCTCATTATAAAAATACAGTTAAAAGTTCTATATATTAAAATTAACACACTTTTATACGAGTCAAGTAAACGGTCAAGTATGTGAGTCAAGTCAAGCAGAAAGTACTTCTTGACTTGATTCTTGAATCTTCTCGACTCTGTTCAAGTCATTTCGAGTATCTACTTGAGTCAAGTAGTCAGGCAAGTAGTTATTCACTGTGGACAACTAACTTAACTAACTCAAATGAGGTAAGTAGAGGAAGCCACTGATATGAAAAAAAAATAAAAAAAAACAGGATTTAAATCGAAGGTAAAGCATGTAACATAAATTTTCCATCAAATTGTTCCGCCTACACTGGATCATGTTACTTGACCATCTACTTGACTTGTGTAATCGAGGTGTTAGATTCAAGATCACATGCCTGCTAAACTCAAGAAAAAAATCATCCGAGCAACAATCCGAAACACTCCAAGATAATTTACTAATGTATTCTAGATTGATCAAATTTAAGTATTCAATACGCATATCACTAGAAACAACTGTATTTGTCGGTAATAACAGAGACTAAAAAGCTCTAAGAAAATATTTCAACGATTCGGTGATTTCAATAGAGAAATTATATATAACATGTGATTCGCACATGATTTGATATTTACTCTCACTATAATGTTGGAAAAAATTCTCTCTTGCTTTATGAATTAAAAATGATGACGATTTTTGAATTACAGACGAAAGAAAACGAAGCAATTATATTCTTTCAAAACAAAGGTATGTTACTGTCCACTCTATAATACGGAAATGGACGTGAGATGGAATTGTATATGATAAAAACCATACATGATATAGCGGAAAAAAATAGCTAGAAAAAGGTACATCTGGGTACTCTCAAATGGTACGCTGCTTTAAAAAAATCACCTTTTTCTAAGCGTTACGATTCATTTACTGTTAGAATAGCTCAAGTCATTAAGACAAGCAGCTGAATCTGTGCAAGGAACCAAGTAAGGTTTATGCACTTGAGTATATTTTTATAAAGGCAAGTACTCATAACTACCGGATAGACATTGATTGTGACCTCGTATCTACGAGATGCATGACTGACTTCTCAAAAGTGCCTATAATATATTTCGAATGTTGGGATAATTAAATACAGTGTTTCCTCTCTACTTTGCGCTTCATATTTCACGGCTTCAGTACTTCGCGGGGTTTTTCAAAATATTCATCAAAAAATAAAAATGAAAAAAATACGACCATGTCGGCAGCCACATTGCGGAAAAGAGCTTTGTTTCATGCTGAGGCGAGCGAGAGAAGGTTCCCTGCATGTCAAACAAAGAGGAATTGGCTCAGAGTACATACCACGGACTCTCACAAAGGCGCGTGATTGGTTTCCGGTGAGACATCGATCAATGAGAGAAAAAACAAAGCTACAACTACCCATCAACATGTTTCTCTCCAAAGTAAAGCCCCCCTGCTCTAATGTCAGTGTCTCCAGCAGAAGATTCTCTAAGTGAGCCTAAAGCTCGTAAGAATCAAGTGAGAGCCTCTCCTCCGCCACCAACACAAGACTCTTCGCCTCTCTCAGAAAGCAATATTGATTAAAGTTTATTACTGTATAAGGTTTTCTAATTAAGATTTTTAATTAGCACCGGCACGTTTAAGTAAATAAGTATACTGTTGTAATTTTTGTTTTAAATGTGTAAAGTTTAAATACTGTTTACATATTTAAAACATTCGTGTACTCGCATACACGAAAATTCCTAGGGTCAAATCCTACTTCGCGGTTTTTCAGCTTTCGCGGAAGGTTCTGGTCTCCATTAACCACGAAAAGCGGGGTATCACTGTATTTGGAACTCAGAGACCCTTTATGCATTTAAAAGCTGATAATGAGAAGGATTACCAATTATTTAAAACCTGTATTTTATTAATACATAGATTATTAATATTTCATTAAAACTTAGAAATATATATGGATAACCAATCAAATAAATAAGAAATTTTGTATCTGAGAACTTCCAACGCGTGTAGTGAGCGTTAGAAAAAATTGCGTATATTTTTAACTATCTTATATTACTTTATATTTCTTATGTTACTTTTAAACCGGAAAGCAATAGCTTTCTACCCGCTATAGGAAAGAAGAAATTTCCTACTATAGCAAAAGAATGACTTCCTGAATTACTTTTGCCAGAGAGGATTGCAGATTTCGCAGTACGATTACTTTTAGAAATAATAGCAATAATGACAATTTCTGAGTTTTATAGACAGTTTCTTTAATTTCACAGTGATTTTAGTTGACCTAGATCCTTTTAATGCCGGCTTTTATATACAGGTAGCCAAAGCTTTTAGAGAAATATCAGTGTCAACATTACTGTTATAGATGAAGTTTAGTTTAGGTCAATAGAAAATATAATTCACAACTGGACGTTTCCTGACAACCCTCTGTCCTTCCATCAAATGGGAAGCGGAAATGGTTAGCACACTTCAGTGATGCACCTTTCAGTGGCAACGACCAGTAATGTTTTTATTCTTCATAAATAAATGCAAATATATGTGTATGGTATTTGTGTATATGTATATATTGGTATGTACTGGAGAAATGGTAGGTGAGGTAGTTTACAGGCTGATTATCTATTTAATCTTGATTAAATGATTTATTCATGAGGATCATTTATGTACATCTATATACCGAATGAATGAAATGCAATTAATTATGAAATTTCAAGCTGAGATTAGCATTAAAAATAAAACACATGGGTACAGTGAAGCTGGTAATACTGGGAAACAGTTCGCAAATTAGGGCAGGTGTGAGACTTTGTCACTGTGATCTACCGATCTGATGATCCTGAACAGTTGTCTTCTACACTGAGTTTCCGAGGCTGGAAGCGCTCAGAGTACATATCTCACTGGAGTTCGGGAAGAATCGAGGGGTGCTAGACGATCCGGGGTGAGAGTAAGGGTCACTCTTATCTACCTACTTTAAAGCAAGAAGTAGAAAAAAAATAAACGTAGTGGAAATGAGATCCTGAAGTCGAGGGTCGACTTCCTAGCGTAAATCGGAGAAGCTGGAGGTCTATGACGAAAGCAAGCTGTGGCATTTCGGAGCGACAAGTAAACTGTTCTCAAGCTAAATACAAAACCGTCTTTTTACACAGGATCACAGAATGCAGTTGTTACAGAACTGCATGGGCAGGGCCCTCAAGTTCTGTAATACATGGGAGTTTGGCAAAACAACAGTATGGAATTTGTTAGGCTTGAACATGACAAAAAAGATAGAAAAGATGGGAAGGGGTGCTTGAGTTTAGGCAGGGTGAATACAATAATACTAGTAAGATAAAATAATAAAATGAGAATTCCAAATACGGAAGGTGTACTGTAAGCTAGTAGTACACCAGTAGTGAATATGATAAGGAGTTTTGTTGAAATAAATGTAATGTACTTTTTTTCTCTTTAAATAAATTTTTACAAGAGAACACTAGGCTCTTGAAGAATTAAGATGAAGAACATACATGAGATACAGAGCAAGTTAAGATTGGATTCAGAAGAGAAAATCTCAGAGAATCAAAAGTGAGAATGAGGACCAATGGCAATCTTAGGGTGAGGCACCTTTATCAAGGGTACACCTATACAGGGTGAGGCACCTTTGCTGTCAAACGACCCGTCTGGGCTCAGCTGATGCATTTCCAGATGTGGCCGAAGTTCTTCAAGTTTACTGACCGGCCATCATAAATACATTAGCGGCACCATTAACTTAGTACGTATGTGGAGAACAGTGGACCCAACCGTCACTCGATTTATAATTATTATCCGAGTCTCTTGACAGGCAATACACATTATAAAAACGTAGACACATTAGCTCCGACATACTGACAGATTTTTTTAAATTCACTTAATCGACTACTTTCGTTTTGTGTACGGAAATATGGTACACAACGGGTTTTGTTCGCACTGTCTAATCGGCGAGCGTTTCTACCTACAGGTAACAATAGGTGTCCGCTCCTAAGGTCCTTTAGGTCAACCTTGGGTTTCTTCTTTTTTTCGGGTCATGTTACGGATCGTTACAATATATTTATATATATATGCATATGTGTATATAATAATGTCTATATGAATATGCACATATATATGTGTGTGTGTGTGTTCGTGTATATATGTGTGTGTGTGTGTAAGTAAACCAGTGTAATTTAATCCGACGATTACATGAAACTGTAGTTCCTATTGTTTTAATTTGCCCGGGTTCTGGGAAAGGAGAAATCTAAGTGTTATTATTTAATAAAGATCTAGCCGTTCCATAAAACAGGAGCAGTAAAACTCTAACGTTTTACTGCTCCAGTTTTTTTATTTAAGTGATAAGCAAAAGAACACGTTTCTCAGTCAAAGGCAGAGAAGGTAATGATACATGTCGTTCTCTGGTGAAATCATAATAACGATTGATCACAAAAAAAACTTTGCTGTTAAAAAAAAGTAGGCCCCACAGCGAAACACGAGAGGAAATCTTCCCAAGAGAGACAAGCTTTGTCGGCGTTATTAGAAATTAGACATTAATTTAGATGATTGTAGGAGTGAGTTATTTTACTGAAACAGCTGGAAAATGTGGCAAATGCCATTTATTGCAATATTTTCATTTATTTCAGAGTTATCACTGAGAGACTACTAAAAGATTTTTTTCGTGGACACTCCTTCAAATAAGATATTTTAACAAAATTACTAATTCAGTAAAAAAATTTGTCAAACTTAGAATTATATAAGCGTTTAAAATAAGGGTACATGACAAGAAACACATGTCAGTGCAGTAAAATAATAATTTTATTCGGAAAATACCTTTTGATAGGGAAGCCTATATCAAACTTGGTTTTTTGGCAACAAACAATCCTTTCATAATTTTGGCCAAAATCTATCATTTTGAAAATTCACAGTCTCTTTAACTATGCAACTTGTATATAAATATATATCTATGTATATATATATATATATATATATATATATATATATATATATATATATATATATATATATATATATATATATATATATATATATATATATATATATATATATATATATATATATATATATATATATATATATTATATATATATGTATATATACATATATATATGTATATATATATATATATATATATATATATATAATATATATATATATATATATATATATATATATATATATATATATATAAATATATATCTATGTATATATATAAGCCATGACTGCTGGTTCAGAGGTTAAAATTACATTTTTCCCCTCCTGAGATTTGGTTTGGTTTGCAGCGCTACGTTCTACTTTTTCGCAACCGAGGGCTAATGGGACCGGGACCTACGGATTAAAGCCGATTCTGATCCATGTACAGTGTAATTCGAATCCACGGACTCCGTACCGAAGACGATAGCTCTGATAATTCGGCTACCGTTCGGCCTTTCTGAGAAAAACGAGTATAAAATGTTGCCATAGAAATAAATTTGACGTTATTACAAATATGGATACCGAAAAAAGGAAAACTTTTGGTTAGGGATAAACTTTTATTGAAAACACAATATTTACAACTCTGGCGTGATTGTTACAAAATTTGATTCGATACTATCGATTAATAAGCATCACATGCTTCTATATTCATATGACACATTTTACTTTTTATTTCATGGTCTGTTCCCAAAACTTGTATTGAGTGTGGATGTGAAGCAGATTTCTCAGTAACATAAACTGTGTTAAAAGCTAAATTTATCCTTCCTTTAAAATTCCATTGTTCAAACATAAAGTAAAAATGAGTGTACTTCCCTTAATTTTTTAATTATTACGGAATGTGGTGAACAGATTCTAGTTCCAAAAGTTTATCTAATGTTTATTGAAAATACTAAACGAACTGAACTGATTTTTTTTACAACTGATACAGTTCTAAAATTATTACTGATTAAAACCTACATATAAAATGTACTGCCATACTATCAATCTGTTCAAAAATCTGGTATACAAACTAAAAACTTATTTATAATGTATTTAGAAATATATTATTTCATAAATGTATGATATATATTTATACTTGGAGACACAACTGCACTTTTGTAAAAAACATTATCCTAATGGCATATACAGAAAACAGCCGATCTCGTATGCAAATCCACGATGCGCAGTCGCTTTTATGTTTAAATGTCAGAGTCATCGATCTCATAACCGGAGGTTGTAGGTTCGAACCCTGTTTGGCCAAAGATCCATATTATTTATTAATGGCGACGGGGACATGTAAAATAGCCTTGTGTACCCCTAAGTCCAAACCTTAAGTTCACCTTTGGAGTCTGAAGGATAAACCTGAGAGTCTTCTGCTTGGTCCCTGCTTCTAAATTATGGGGATTCACGGGAACAATGTTCGTAGCATTTCTCAAGCTACGCGTGCTTTCTGGGTGGTGCTAAATGATAAACGAAGACATAAAAAAATGTAGTCTCTTAGGAAGATAACATCAGATGAGCCCTATTATTAATAATATCTTTATATAAATTGTCGACTTACATCCTTTGCAATGCTTTTTGCATTAACAGTCATCGTGAATAAAATCATTTTTTGAGAACTTATATTTCATCTAGTGCTACTTCCAATTGCTTTTTCCCCCATTCGCCCTTAGCCTCGATTGCTAAAAACCTTGTTGTTTAGCAGAGAGTGGGGGTTACTTCAGTCCAGTGTAATGCCTTGTTTCAACACTAGAAATCTATTTTGAGATTCACATAAGCGCAAAGATGTGAGCGAAAAATGCATGTTTACGGTTGTAGCAAAGGTAGGAGGAGACTAAAATGACTTTTTTCAAGAAGTAAAATTTGCAGAGGGTCCAAAATCTATAAAAATCCGAATCTATAATAATATAAAATCGCCGATGTCCAGACAGTTCCGGATTTGAGATCTTCACTGAATAGTTTAAAATTTGTCTATGTTTGTACTATGCTCATAAAAAGAAAAATGCAATTCAAAAAAATTAATGAAGCTTATTAGTATAAAAGTTGGGTCCAAATTCTGCAAAAATTTGAAATTCGGCATCACCGAGAACCAGATTCTAAATTTCAAATTTGTGCATCTGTAATGCATTTTTTAAAATGTGTCTCTATTTATATTATGCTCATAAAAAGAAAACAAATGTTAGAGAGGCGTGGAAAAAATTAGTGAAGCAAAGTAGTGTAAAAGTTGGGTCCGAAATCTAGAAAAATCAGAAATTCGGGATCACGGGGGTCCGGATTCCAAATACCACATATGCGGCTTTGTAACGCACTGTTTACAGTTTGTCTATATTATGGTCATAAAATAAAAATAGGTATAGAGGCGCTAGAAAATCAAAAATTCAGAATCACTAAGTTTCATATTACCGATTCTATATTTGTGGTTCTGTACTGTAGTATTTAAAATTGTCTATATCTGTATTATGCTAAAAAAAAGAAACATGGTAGAGAAGAGTGGAAAAATTAGTGAAGCATAGTAGTAAAAAAGTCGGAATCACCGAGGTCCGGATTCCAAATATCAGATTTGTGTCTTTGTACTGTATTGTTTACAGTTTATCTATATTATTGTGCACATAAAACAAAAGTAGGTAGAGAGGCACAAAAAATAAGGAAGGAAGCTTAGTAGCATAAAAATGAGGTCCAAAATCTGAAAACTTCAGAAAATCGTTATTATTATGGTCTTGAAAATTGCAAGTTTGATGCTCTCTATGGTTTAAAATGTGCCTATTTTATTAATCTCATTAAAATATGGAAGTTAGAGGGGTGCAAAAAAAATTAGGGAAGTGCAGTAGAATAAAAGTGGTAACCCACTGATATACAGTGGCAATCAAGAACCAAACTGGGGTCATTTGGCCGTGAGGTCTTCAAGACGTGTCCCGGCGGCGGCAGGCAGATCGCAAGTACTGAGCCACTCCACCACGCAGTCGATTCTTCGAAGAACCCGGAGCGCTCCCGTTGTGCCGCAGTCGCCAACATAAGGCGAAAGCAGCAGAATTGAGCGGGTGAGGAGAATTTGGAAGACTACTGGAGGCTTAGCGGACCTCTAGACGCCGGACTTAGAGAGGGTGGGACGAACCACATGGGCCAAGAAGAAAGGCCAAACTAGTGGAAGAGGTGGAATTTGGCTTGCTGCACCTCTAGACGAGAAACCGGAAAGCCCAACAAGAAGAACAGGTAATTTAGAGATACGACAGACACAATCCTAAACCTCTGGACCATCACTCGGGGATCGCGGAACCTCCGTGACTCGGCGTGCCCGAAAAATAACTCACTGGAGCCTCGTATTAGCTACAGGAATGAAAAAAACCCTAAGATAATAAAAAAAAAGAAAAAAAAGGAAGAAAGTGGGGGAAGAATTTTGAGAAAAAAAGAAAGGCCGACAAAGAATTCTAAAAAATGAGTGGTGGCCACCTCCGGGAGTTGGGCCTCTTATGTTCTCTGTATAGGCTTATTTCAGGTGCTTTCAGTGGTGTATTGCAATTCTGTCTTTGCCAATTTAAAAATGTATTCAAAACAAAACTTTAATTAGTGAAAAAATAAATTGCTTTAGTACTTGATTTTAAGGATAAAATTAATAAAAATTAGCTGCAAGTTTTGGAGTTTAAAACTAAAATTTACAATATTGGGTGATAGGAAATAAAACTGATTGGAACATGCTTCTACCATCGCAGCAATAGTTTGATAAAATAAAAAAAAAAATAAATTTTGAATACATTTGTGAATATGTCTCAATTTTTCCTTAACACATTGTGCATACCTATTTTAGAAGGTAGAAGGAAAGCAAAACTTCTTCATCCTTTTCCTTTCCAGCACCTAATTTATACTCGCCGAAAAAGGAAGAAATAACCATTGTTGATGTTAGCATAATCATATATTCCTCATCTTCAAAAACAACTTACTTTATACCTATTGCATTTTATCACCTTGAATACACACATCATCTAGAAAAAGTAAAAGTTCAAAGCAATTCGTTTATTGATCTTGATTTTATACATACCGTACAGTCCTTATATCAATTTCCTTTTTAGTTTTATGAAATAAATATATGCATCATAAATATATATTTAACACTTAGTTTTTTTTTTCTCTTATGTTAAATTAGTGAAATATTCTCATCTTGTAAATGAATTGTCACGCCAAAACGCGAATCTACAGGTACAAACACCTTCTATTCTCTTCATGGAAAAGTCGTTTATGAAAGCACAGAAAACCCCTTGCGAAGGAATACTTTTTCGCAGCAATGAAATCAAAAGAAAAACAGAAATTCCATATTTTCTCAGACACATAACCATATGTAAGCACGATACATGATCTTATCACAACACAGATGTATACGTCAGTTTCACTGTACAATTGTCGCAAACAACACGAGACACTTAGTCTTTTGATTAGGTCAAGACAAAGTCTATTTATGCAATATATTTTCTCATATGACCGTGACAGCTGTAGGTACCAAGTAATTATCACTGTCTACAGCCACTTCGGGGTCGTCCTCCTCTGGAGTCGATATCTGTGGTCTCTCCGGGGTGTTCGGTATGAGAAGTTCGTACACTTCGCTAAATGTCAATCTGTCACGTGGTTCCGTTTTCCAGCAACCCGCCATGATACTGATGATGAACTGGGGACAATTTTCTGGCGAAGGCAACAGGATCCCTTGAAGAATCAACTTGACAACCTAAAAAGAGAATTGAACATTTTTTGTAAAAATAATGTAATTTTTTTACATTAATTTGAATTTTTAAACAATTTCTCTATTTATTGATTGTGTTTTATTAATGTTTAAACAGTTTTGTTTACAGCCAATATTCATTAGATTTTTAAACTAATGCCTAATTAAGAGATTTGTTTATGTGTATTTGATAGCATATGTGGGCCGCGGTAGCCTGGTTGGTAGAGCGTCAGTCTCGTAAATGAAAGATGGCAAGTTCTGTTCTCGCCTCGACCAAAAACCGCCGTGTTGCTGTTGACAGTTGGCGCACGTTAAATATGTCGTGGCTGCAAAGTCCTCCAAGTTCCCGTAACAAATTATACCTCTGGGGAGTACTGAATCAATAGGGACGAGTCGGTCTCTGGTTTGGGTCTAAATTCTGACTTGCGATTCGATGAATGAGTGAATGAATGAGTTCAACCGGCCCCTAAAAAGGTTGTGTCATGTGTGTTCGAGCTAAGTCGTACTTTCACCTTAACGGTGCTCATTAACAACGAAAGGCGCACACTTCTGCCTTAATTAAGAGCAGCCGCTCATTCGGGCTTGGTATAACCAAGTGGCATTAGACTCACCCACCCACCCTAATTTCACATGTTATGTATCAAGCCACCTATTGGGTATTGATATAATATTTGTAATCTATATTCTTTATATACAAATTTATAGTGTTATTAATTATGTTTATAACAGTTTTGCATATTACTAAGTTTCATAAGTTCTAAATTAATTCTCAAGTGTCTGTTCAAGAGTATTGTTTATGTATATTTGTTTTTGCATGTTATGTATTAAGCCACCTTTACGGTATTGATATAATATTGTTGATAAATCTAAGTTAACCCACCCCGCAGTTACTAGAATTATTCTCAGGTATTAGTGTTAGATATGCAAATTCTAATGTATCAGCACGTCGGAACCTATGAGTAAAGTAGAGCAACTTAGGGACTATATATCTTCCGAGCTGGTGGGTGTAGCATTAAAGATAGGAGAGAACGAAATCTGTTCACTGGCTTAGTCTTTTCGTTTCACCTCTCCTCTCGCTTGCACGAAGTTCCGACGAAATTGTTACCTCCATGTCGATGGTTAATATGAATTGGTTGAACTAAATACCTATGTGCATATATAAGGTACTGTGAATTATTCTTTAGATTTTATTATGTTGTCTAAAGAGCCTCGTCTGAGAAATTTTTCTTTATTTATTGTTTATGTTTATCACTTTACTTTTGCACCTACATATCTGTTCTAGTTAAATAAATATTTTGTTTACTTTAGAACGACTGTATTATTTTTTAGCATACATGTTGTTTTTAAATAGGTAGTGGAGTATGCCTCCACTACACAACCCACTCATGGGCTTGTAATAAAATATTATAGCCCAACAATTAGTATTTTTTAGTAATACGTATAACATACACCTGCTACTTACATTAGCTATTATTAATTGTTAATTGTTATTTTCTATTATTATTATTATTATTATTATTATTATTGGTTTGTATTCACCTTAATCCTTTATTACAATAGCGTTGTACTCTCACTGTTATACCCAGCACATAAATAGAACGTATTTCAGAAGATTCCATACCGAATCGGCGTTTCCCCAATATTAACTTCTAAAGTAAATCAGTTTATTTTCTATTAATTCTATTTATTTTATTTTATTTTATATGTTTACTTATCTTAATTTATTATTGTTATTATTATTATTACTATTATCATTATTATTATTATTATTATTATTATTATTATTATTATTATTATTATTATTATTATTGTTATTATTATTATTACTATTATCATTATTATTATTATTATTATTAATTTTTATTTCTTATTCGCCTTTGAGTCCTGGGTAGACTTTTCCCTAGGGCTGCACTGGCAAGTCGTACACCCAATAAGATAGGCCTCTCCCTGAGGGAGCTCTATTATTTATATGCCTTTTCTGACAATAAGATCAGACTAAGTTCATGTTAAAATAGTAATAAGTCTGCAAGTAAAGGTTTCTGCTTAGTGAGAGAACTCCACTACAAAGTTAAAGATAGAAACCTGATTTACATTGAAAGTATCTCTTTCATTATAAAATTCCACCTGAGGACTTTTTTATACGGTATAAAATAAAATACAGATTATATGAATCCTTTCTATAAAAGCAAACAATTCATTCTATTATAAATTCTTTGTACTAGAAAAGGAATACTTTGACTATTATAATTTTGTTGACTATTTACTTTGTAAAGTATAATATAAAAGTTAGATATTATAAAGAATTCTGAACAACAAACTAGAACTCAACATTATGGAATTAGAATATCTATTACATACATTTTGTACGAGAAAAATGGATATTTTGAGAATTATTTTTTCTTAACATATTTCCCCAAAACACTTACGATGATCGCTAACTGTTAGTGATAAATATAATCTATAAATAAAAAATAACAATGATTTACGTAAAAAGGGATACTCGTGTACTCAAGGAAATTATTTTTTGAATAACAAATAAGTAGTTTAAAAAAATAATTATTAATTTACTATGAAATTGAATCACTTTTATGTAATGTATTAATAATATTATATCACATTTACAAACAAGTCAAGAAAAACGAATCAATTTAATTTCACAGGCCACTGCAAACTTGAATGTTGATTCTTAAAATAGAGATATTAACTGCATTCTTATTATAGCTATAAATAGCTAGCTCTGTTACGTAAAATATAAAATACACTACATTATTTCTAATGTGAATAAATTAATTGAAATATAAAACAATTCGTAAAATTTGTAATGTATTAATAATATTATATCACATTTACAAACAGGTCAAGAAAAGCGAATCAATTTAATTTCACAGGCCACTGCAAACTTGAATGTTGATTCTTAAAATAGAGATATTAACTGCATTCTTATTATAGCTATAAATAGCTAGCTCTGTTACGTAAAATATAAAATACACTACATTATTTCTAATGTGAATAAATTAATTGAAATATAAAACAATTCGTAAAATTTGTAATGTATTAATAATACTATATCACATTTACAAACAGGTCAAGAAAAACGAATCAATTTAATTTCACAGGCCACTGCAAACTTGAATGTTGATTCTTAAAATAGAGATATTAACTGCATTCTTATTATAGCTATAAATAGCTAGCTCTGTTACGTAAAATATAAAATACACTACATTATTTCTAATGTGAATAAATTAATTGAAATATAAAACAATTCGTAAAATTTGTAATGTATTAATAATACTATATCACATTTACAAACAGGTCAAGAAAAACGAATCAATTTAATTTCACAGGCCACTGCAAACTTGAATGTTGATTCTTAAAATAGAGATATTAACTGCATTCTTATTATAGCTATAAATAGCTAGCTCTGTTACGTAAAATATAAAATACACTACATTATTTCTAATGTGAATAAATTAATTGAAATATAAAACAATTCGTAAAATTTGTAATGTATTAATAATACTATATCACATTTACAAACAGGTCAAGAAAAACGAATTAATTTAATTTTACAGGCCACTGCAAACTTGAATGTTGATTCTTAAAATAGAGATATTAACTGCATTCTTATTATAGCTATAAATAGCTCTATTACGTAAAATATATAATACACTACAGTATTTCTATTGTGAATAAATTAATTGAAATATAAAACATTTCGTAAAATTTGTAATGTATTAATAATACTATATCACATTTACAAACAGGTCAAGAAAAGCGAATCAATTTAATTTCACAGGCCACTGCAAACTTGAATGTTGATTCTTAAAATAGAGATATTAACTGCATTCTTATTATAGCTATAAATAGCTCTATTACGTAAAATATATAATACACTACAGTATTTCTAATGAGAATAAATTAATTGAAATATAAAACATTTCATAAAATTTGTGTCATCTAATAATCATCTTTTGAAATGTGTTCGGTGCCCTCTATAGAATTTAGTTAACTCAGTATATAAACTGTATATTTAGCATTTTCGTAGAAAATTTAAGTGGAAATTAAATTTTACTCCATGTTGAGTACAATTTATATTATTCAATAACATCTCAATGGCCCTATTTGTTTTTCTCTGTATTACAAAAAAGGTGCAGCTAGGCAAAAATACTTAACATTTGAAATGGTATACCTAATTTTGTGTCAAATGTATAAATAAACAACGATAAAAAATTTCAGGGAGATTGAAAATAAATAATGCCCTTGGAATATTTTTAAATCACCTACAATATCAAAAGCAAGTAATATTTTAATCCAATGCTTTAATAGACAATGTTCAGAAATTTGGCAGAGATTTATCAAAAATAATAAACCTAGACTATTTTAAAGTCACCTATAACAGTACAATAATTCGACTAGATAAAAAAAAACTGTTTATATGTGTTACGCAAGGCAAACCGGCGACACGATTAATGAAATAAAAAGATCATTCTGTTTGAAATGTTTGACTTCATTATGTAAGTACTAACCTTTTCGCTCCCAGTATATATTCTGGTTAATTATGGTAAAAAATGAAGTTTTTATACATTTGGAAATTCATATTAATCGTTAGAATTTATTATGACGTCATTCCTTTAACCATCTCATTTAATCATATCTTATTTTAAATTACTTTAATATCATCTGCATTATTTTCATAGGTTGTATCACTGAACTTAGATATGACGTAAATAATTTTCTTTTATATTTGGTTTAAATAATAAGTTAGGTACATATGTGATAATTTTAAATTTAATCATCGATTATTTTTTGTTGCATTGAAAATTTTATCACCGGTACTAACAACAAATTCTATCTACCTCCAGGATGTAGTGGAAATGATAGTTTCATTCCTTTACTTCCATTAATTACTGTGACAAAACTTAACGAACATAATAATTTCGATGTAGCTAAGAAAACTTTGAATTATCTTTCTAAGTGAATTCAACGTGATTCTAAACTGCATACTCAGGAGACTTTAGAGGAATATGAAGATAAACAAATTATTGAGCTTGTACCAGATAATTCTCAGCCAAAAAACAAACAATTTTTTTACCTGCCTCATAGCGTGCTTAACAATTCTGGAAAATTATAAATTTTATTAATGCCATCATATGACGGGCTGTATTCTAGTTATTTATTGAGTATGGGTCGCTCAAAAAAGAGCAGTGGAAGCATTACTCGTCAGATCATCTACCCATCTTCTGTGCTATGTTACATACCTCTGTAATGAACCTTTCCGAACTGAGTTATAACTCTATTTTCTATGAAATAAAATTTCAAAAAAAATTTTAACAACTGTTCTCTGGCTGGGTAGATTTCAATTCTACTTACTTCATCGTTCGAATGACCGTAGTAAGGTTGCTTGGCATAAGTGAATATCTCCCACAGCACCACTCCGTAAGACCAAACATCGGACTCTAATGAGAATTTTCCATACGTGATACTTTCTGGCGCCATCCATCTTATAGGTAACATTCGAGATCCACCAACCTATGATTAAATAGACATTCCAGGCAAGAATTATTTACAACTTCAAATAAAATGGTTAACTTAATAATTCCTAGCTTTCTTTGTTAATGACAGATAAGAAATATTACATAACATGCAAAGCTAACATAAGTAAGACACAAAGAGAGAAAGTACACAGACTGCTGTTGCTCCGAGTGTGCAATATGATCCATGTCATAGAACTCAGTGATTTATTAACCCGTACGCGACCCACGTTTCGAGGACACGACGCAGCGATTCCACTCTTATCAGCCCAGCGTCACCTCCACGCCAAAAGCTGCTGTTCATATTGAGAGACCAACATAGCGTATGCGTAATCGGAGATTGGAAAGTTTTATTTGAATTTTTAAATGCTAGATTTAATTAACAGAATTCGCTAAATGGCAACGGTTTTCAAGACGGTTGACTCGTATAGCATTTTACTTGCTGGTCCTCAAGAGGTTAAAGCAGACTGAACCAAAGTCGTTTGTTTCGCCTGCTTTTATCAGGCACTTACAATGTTTGTCGCCCTAATCAAGGTAACAGCTGTCTGTGTACCTGCTATTTATGCTTCGAGCGAGCAACATTGTCCATGCCATATTCACTCAGGGACTTTTAAAAGCAGACTAAGCCAAATTCATTTGATTAGTCTGCTTTTCCAAACGACTAAGTGCTATCTCATTGAAATGATTGGTCATTATCACTCTGCTTTTAAACAGCACTGATATCCCCAGATTGACAATGTGTCTCGCTCTAAACAACAAAACTAATTTCTGCGTACTTATTACATATGCCTTGTATACGTTGGCTTTGCCTCTTATGCTATATTCCGTTCTATCTTATATATGAATTATTTGATTAAACTCTGAATTGTATTTTCTTATGATACCAATTGAAAGATCTATTAAAACTGATTGAAATATTGCCACTGTATCCAAAACGTCATGAATAAAAAACTAAATAAAAATTAATTAATAATTTGTATAATTTTCAAAAAATTATTACTGAAAGTATTTGTGGTACCCTAGATTAATTTTTATTCGCCACTATAACAATTATCCTACATGTACCTATATATATAAATATTTTTTTAGGAGTATGCGCACCAAAGATATTACACTCACCTAAATGCTATTGGTAAAATCCATCTGCGGGGTAAAATCTGTATAAAATAACTTCAAACCATTTTAGATTTTATATATTCATAAAAAAATCATGAATTCGATACGGTTTTATGGTTTACTTTTTAAAAGAGAAGAGATACTTCAATATTCAACTCGCATAAATTTTAAAACATCATTAAAGTTAGATTTTTATGTCAATTTTAAACTGAACGTTCAATTTTCAAATTAAAAAGTGACAAATGTCAGGAAATTTATTTAAAAAAAGTATTTTAATACGTTTCATAGACTATTGAAAACGTTTATGTGCAAGGAAATTGTTTTATCTTCACTATAACATATCAATCGAAAGCTCGTATGCACGTTTTTATTTCCTTTTCTAATCAGCTGTATATTAATTCATTTAGCTAGCCATAAAGTCCCTACCCATGACCTAATTTAAAAATCTGATTCACAAGTGGTCCACAGTAAATAATATTTGTTATAAAGAAGGACAACAGTATTTACTCATTACTGGGTATTTACTAAGGAAGCCATTTACATATGACATAATTAAGATATACATAATACATGCAATGGCTCAGAAAGAAAATAATATTCAAGAGGGGAATGTTTGATAAAAGGAAATAGCATGAATATGAACTATTAAGTTGTTTCATGCTTTAATATTTAACTTAAACATTTGAACTGACCCCATAGAAAGATATTTATTTGTGGCTGAACCAATGAACAAGTTGTTCACTTAAACAATTTTCTAAATCAAAAGCGGTGACACAGGCATTGAATTTGTAAACAAGTCTGTATTATTATTATTACTATTTCCAATAGTAGGCAGTATTAGTATTATTATTTCTAATTCAAAAACTCTTCATTTATAGCATTCACCACTATATAGCTGCAGATATTTGTTGTCCATTTTATTCTAGCATCAAAGTATAGGCTGCCACCATTACTACCTGGGACAATGAAAAGCAAGTCCTCTTAATTTACAGAATCAAAAAACCTCCAAGCTTGGACTGCAACCTCCACAAGTATCGCTTGGGAATTTAGAGGACATTCCAACCCGAATCTATCTTACATGCCTCAGCTGCGTTTAATAAACACAGTAGATCTTTTGCCAGCTCAAGTCTAGAATTAGCAACCCTTCGGTAATAAGATAGATGTCTTTCTTTGCCGACCGATCTATCAGGTAAAGTATAATTGGAGAGGGTGCTTGCAGCATGGTACTAAACCATAGTACATTATTTACCTAAATAATCATTTAGTAAATCACTAAAAGAGTCTATAAATAAGTCTGGTTAGTCATAGGGACGGGAAGCAAGATTCAATAAAATTAGTTATCCAATATGCAAACCTAACTGATACACTCATGTCCATAAATTAAGGATAATGAAGTTCAGGCAATGAAAGAGACAAAAGCAAAACAAATTTGACTTATTTCTAAAGTCTATTTATTAAACAAAAGGTAAAGAGCAAAAAAGATGCTATATGTTTGACGGGAGCAAATTTAAAAAAAAAAGAACCTATTTACAGAAAACAGTATAACATGGTTAGTATGATGGTTAATACGGAGTATGTCTCCCGGACAATGCAATACAAGCGTTACAACGCCTACGCATGCTGAGTATCAGATTATCAATCTGATCTTGGGGAAAATTATACCACTCATCAAGCAATGCCCTCCGAAGTTCCGATAGACAGTTGGGAGGGGGTTGACGGGCTGCAATTCGTCGGCCAAGCATGTCCCACACATGCTCTATTGGATTCAAGTCCGGTGAGTATGCTGGCCAATCCATACGGGTGATATCCTCCGATTGAAGGCGTTCGTCTACAATGTTTGCACGGTAAGATCGGGCGTTGTCATCCATAGGTTGCACTCTCTAGATAAAAAAAGTGACATTACATATTTAAAAAATAATAATATAACATTCAGTAGAAAATGAAATACCTTCGTACACAGACAGATTGAGTAAATTTTCTTTTAGATGTTCATTCAAGAAATAAGCAATACTATTATACAGAGATGCACCGGATAATAAACAAACAGGTAGATCAAAGCCTTTTGGTGCCGTAATAATCTCACTCACAGTATACAAGTTCATATCCCTTCAAAACATAACGTACAGAATACATCTTAAACAACTTGTTTTACATCTGTTAAGAAAACTGTACTGCTCCAAGGAAATCTATACCATAAAGCATTGTGAAGTATTATAATATACAAATAGACGAATATATGATTTTAAAAATGTTATCAAGAGAATGTGTCATTTTTATAAAAAAAAAAAATGTAAATATTTTGAATAAAGTTTTCTAAATCTCCACGCACATGGCATATATTTAATTATTGTTGGCATATTACTGTATATTACATCAATATAAGAATATGCTAGATTTTGTAAGGATGCATACACACATATAGTATATTTGGTTCAGGAATATATAGAAACTAATTATCGTATATTGTATCGTCTTCTCCAAAGAAGTGATGATTACAAAGGACTGTCGATGCTTTCAAAGCAGACTAATTTTCACTATTAGAAAAATTCTAGACTAAATATTCTATTCATGGGGCATGAATAAACATTTCTGTTTATTTACAATGAAATTATGAATTAGGATATATACAACGTGTAATGTTTGTTGCATATCTATAATTTCAAATCACTGGACCGATAGTTCAATTTACACAGAAGGATTGGACAAAGGTCTTACGGCGCTGAAAATAGAGGGACAGCTGGGAAATATCAAATAATTCGTTTGATTTATGCCGCTCTATACACAGAAGGTTAAACAGTGACTAATCGACAGGAATGGTCTCGTACAAATCTAGGACGAACAAGGAAATTCACAGAAAATAAATTAGGTTTTTGGAGCTGGTTGCTCTAAAATAAAGAATATTCACTGTTATCCTTTTAGAAAGTAATTGGTACTCGAAAATATTTCGGAGTTTTCAATAAACTGCAGGGGGAATACCGAATTTTAGAAACTATAGTACAGGATGTCCAAGAAAGGTCCCTACTTTAAAATTAAGTAACATGAAAAGAAGATAGGTAGAAGAATGACACAAATGGTATGTTTATTGTGATGGCTGTAAGAATTTTAAACAGAAGTTTGAAAAAATAGTTTAAAAAGTTGTCAATAGAGGGCACTGTAAACAAAATATTTACAAATAGTGCTCAAAAACCCAGAGCTGCATTAAAAGCTTCACTCTTGAAGCGAATCACTGGGAGAATAACTGTACGGAAAGTATGCAAATATCAAATGGGGAAGAAGAACACTTATGTAAAATTGCGGCATGATTCAGGCATAAAAGCTGCTGAACGGCACTTCTTTAACATATGAAACTAACTATTCATTCGACCATTGAAATTTGAAGAGTATTTCGCGTACTGAATAAAACGTGTGTAATCAACTGAGCAGCGTGTTTTTCTGGTAATGGAATTGCAAAGTTTAAAACAGAGTGTCACGGACACAAGGCGCAGTTTTCAAAGAAGATTTAATATTGCAAAAGGATCCGTCTTTCCCCAAAATGTTTTTTCCCGAATTCGAAAGAACAGGTAACGTGGCAGAAGATTTGATAGGACATATTTTTTCCTGGTCAACAGTTGTATTTCCGGAAAATATCGCCACAGTTTTTGCAATTGTTCAGCAACAAACCAGGAAATCCGTCGGAAAATTCTTAGCACAGATCTAAATCTGATTAGAGGTATACGGCCCGGCATTATCCAGAGAGTTCCTATGAAGGGAATTGGATCACGTAAAGTGGACCTGGAGCCTAAAAAAACTCCTCTCCTTTTATACGAACATCGGGTCACTAAATGTCTTCTGGAAAGTTCGAAGCATCTATGACACGAGATGGTCAAGATGTCAATCACCCGTTGCGTTTTAATTCGTACATGAGCTAACCAAAAACAGAGGAGAACGGGTTCTACAAAAGAGCATTCACGAATTTTTCCAATATTCGAGAACTATCACGAAAATATGTATATAAAATCATTAAGTGGACTACGATCCCACACGATGAGGGGGGGATTTTCCTTCTGTAGGTTCACCTATGTTGAGTACCGTAGTTAATGACAGTAGGTATATCACTCTAACAGTGTTAACGTCTGTTTCAAAAGTGATTCCAGGGATGCCCTTTATGGGATACGTTTTCAGTTGCTTTTAAATTAATACTGCAACTAATCCATTTGACCTAATGGTTTTCTTAAACAGGTTGATGGGACATTACTCCAAACCTGAGTATTCTTTAAAGCTTCCTATTATCCTTCCAAACAAAGTTCTGTACGGGATAATGGTAAATACATTTATGATACAAAAAGGCCAGATGTCGTTTCTCTCAAAGGCCATTTAGAAGAATTCTAGAAGGTAAGGAAAGGGATTTAACGAATTCGTTATAACTTACCACATCGGAATACCTTATTAGTATTAGTATGTGTGACAGATATGCATACACACATATGGATATATTCGTATAAGCCTGTATATTAATATATACATATACGTATGTATATATATACATATATATATATACATATATATATATATATATATATATATATATATATATATATATATATATATATATATACATATATATATATATATATATACATATATATATATATATATATATATATATATATATATATATATATATATATATATATATATATATATATATATATATATATATATATATATATATATATATATATATATATATATATATATATATATATATATATATATATATATATATATATATATATATATATACGTATATGTATGTATATACATGCGTGTATCATTTATAAAGCAAATGTTTAAAATCCTAAGTTTCGTTAACTATATTTCGTTAACACACGACAGGTAATATGATTTCAGTTTTTTTTTATCTCTGGTTCATTTAACTGTTTAACTGTTAGAGAACAATTACAACTGTGATTTTTTATTCAATTACGAGTTTTATTTTAAATTTTAATATGCTTAAACACAAACGGGCTGTACTTTAAATTTGGATAAAATTATTTCCGCATTACTGACAATGTCTTTCCTTGGGCTGATATCAAATCATGTAAATCGAGGATGCGGAAGGAATTTAGTTCAGAAGACGAGAATTTAATTGGCTGATAAAATTCCAAAGGTCGTAAAGTAGACACATTGGAAGTGTTAAGTAATTCGAGGTAAACGACCGATTCACCATATCTCTCCTGATATGTGTGCGTATAATATATATATATATATATATATATATATATATATATATATATATATATATATAAAATAAGCAGATGGACATATGAATGTATGGGTATATATATATATATATATATATATATATATATATATATATATATATATATATATATATATATATATATATATATATATATATATATATACGTATATGTGTGTACATATATATGTATGCAAATTATATACATATATATATATATATATATACACGTGTGTGTACATATATATGTATGCATATTATATATATATATATATATATATATATATATATATATATGTGTGTGTGTGTGTGTGAGCATGTATATATATATATGTATATGTATATGTATATATATGTATATATATATATGTATATGTATATATATACATTTACTATATTAATAAATTTGACCAGATAATTTCGATTATCGATGATTTGTAGAAATACTAGAAAATTTCTTGAATAACTAAATATTCATGCATGTAAAATGCATGTTTATTATTTCAGCAAAACTGTTACACTAGATGAAAGCTTAGAACATAAAGCTTAGAAAAAAGCTTATAAGATTTTTGAGATCTTCCCGTAAAAATGTCCTTAACAACTTTGCAGCTTTATCATATGATTATGAAGCTAATTTTATTCTCCTAGTGAGAATTACACATATAGTCATGAAAATGTAAATACATCGTAAAATATTCGTTCTTAAGTTTATGTATATACCATGCAAGGTATTTAACTCAACGCACTGTCATTTTATGGAAACTAGACAAAAACAAAACAATAGAAACAGCACCATGGGATTCGAATTTAAGAAGGTAAAATGTTTGATAATATATATGATCATTATTATTAAATAATTTTTATCTACACATATGCGAATGATATAACTTTTATGTATTCACAATTTCACATTTTTAGAAAATGTTAGTGTGTGTGTGAGTAACACAGCAAATTAATCGACGGGTTAGAAACCTATTTTTAAATGCCATTTAATAACTTAGTATGCTAGTATGCCTGACAAGTAAATTTTTTTTACTTGCCATTTTACTTGCATACCGGCATACTAAGAAATACGTAATTGTGGCTCCATTACAAGAGAGCACCGAAGTAAGTGATGTAACTTTATTCTGGACTAAGAAAAGACATCTTTCTATGACAAGAGCAGACCAATTAATGAGACATGAAAACAGTTTTCTATTACAAGGTTTGCCCCACAGCGAGCGATTTGAAGAATTCTTTTTGAAGAGAGAGAAGCTTATTCAGCTTTATTAACACTCAGAAAGGAACTTAGATCATTGGAAAAGTGAACCATTTTATTTATCCAGCTAGAAAATGTACCGAGTGGACAGAAAATTAGCATTTATTTATTTCAGAAATAGGAGACTGGTCTGAAAGAATTTTACCAGCAAATACTCTTTTAAATAAGATAGTAGACGGCTGGAAAATAAATATGAGAGAATGAGAAGGGGGGAAAGTCAGAAAGCTATTTTAAGTGTAATAATTTTGATATGTCATATATGTGTGTGTGGAAAGATATTTTAAACAAACTAACTTAATCATAATTATAATCCAAAATAAATTTTTGTCGGTGTTACATAATCAACTTTTTTTCTTCAAAGCAAGTTATAGGAAATTACTAAAATCGCTCAGTTTATACACACAAATATAATAATTCAAATTATAAGAATACTAACACCTCAAACATGGCAGAAGCAAAAAATGATATTCCATATTACCTGAAACAACTCTACGTTCGTTATTTAACCAAAATTATATAACAAATTCCCAAGTATTTGCTTAGGAACTTTAAAGTGTTGATAATGTTTTCGCTTTTTGATGTATTTCGGTTAAACATTTTTGCATAACACCAAAGTCAAATATTACCATATTAAAATCAGCGTAGAAGAAACGTTTACTTACTGGATTCAAGCGTATCAACTGAGCCGCTGGCATTGGCAGCAGGGGACTGTTGCTTCTCAGAAGTTGCGCCAAATCTCCATACTGCATAAATTCAAACACCATCCACGGAGTCGTTTCGTTTTCTGAAAAAGCACAAAGAAAGTTTATATAAATGCCTTTATCAATTTTTCTAACATTTCATATAAATGCAAAGTTACTGTTTTCCGTACTGCATTTAGAACTGCATTTTCATGATTGCATGCGGATGCAGAAAAATCGTACCCGTTGCATCATGATTTCACTTGGATTCTACTTACCTCTTATGACGATGCCGAGTAATTTCAAGATATTCTCATGCCTGAATGCGGACATTATTTCGACCTCCCTTTCGAAGTCTGTCTGTGCCTCGGGACTCACGTGATGCTTTAGTATTTTGATGGCCACCGGTAAGGTGACGCCAGAAATAGCCGAATATAAACCTGAAAAAAAAAACCTGATTATCATTACGATGGAATACAATGCATTGTTTTTGTTTAAAAATTGTTTTAATATACGCATCAGTGTTTATTCTAGCTCCCCAGGTAATAAAAAGTTGATCATACATCTTTCGTTAATTTCACATTTTGTATAATCGTGTTGCATATCTACAGAATGTATAAAATTTCACTTTCAGTCCCTGATTGAAGTGCATTAAAAAAGATTTTATTGAATGTTGCCACACTTCAACAGTGCAATAAATAAATTTTGTTCTCTGAATCCTCAGTAAATGACATTACTAAGTTAATTTCACACTAAAGATTGATGTATCACTTAAAAATTTTTACATAATTATTTCTGAAATATAAACTTTAAATTTGGAAGTTAACTGCAACCCAAACATAATATCTAAATTCCTTTCAAAATGTTTCAGGATAATTATAAAAATCTTTTGGAAACAAACGATTGAAAAGCTTCTGAAAAGGACCAATTCAAAAGGAATAGAACAAGACATTTAACCCGTTTTATCCCAATTTATTTATTTTGTTCAGATTTGGGTAGAATCATGTTTTCTAAAGTTAATTCAACCTAAACAAACTAAATATAACAAAATTTAAAAAAAAATGTATATTTCATATAAGAAATCTGACCCGTCCTCTAAATAGGACACTGGGATAAAGGGGATAAAATTTGCACTTACATGTGTTCCTGTTTTCTTCAAATATAAAAAGTGTTTCAGAGTACAAAATTTTACTTTAATTGAATATTAATATCTTATTTATAAATAGTTCAATTTTCAGTTGAATTTCCCTTTAATCTTGGTGGAAAGGTTCCAAAGCAAGCCTGACGACGTGTTTTGTCATATTTCCCACAGTATGTTTTGGGTTTTCCTTTTTGCAGTCCTCTCTTTAACAATGAAGCTGTTTTTCTAGCTTTAGTAAAAAATGGCCAACGCTATCTATTTAGACTTCTCCTTTTGTACCAGAAAGTACAGTCGAGATCCTAGGTCCACCTCTTGTTCTTATCACAGATGTTTTTAGATAAACTGTTGTTACAACTCTTCGGAACTCCTTCAAGTTTAGGGCTTCATTTCATTTTTGTTGAGAGTTTTGTGCATTATCCATGCGTTTATCATAGCCATATTCAATGAATGTATAAAAAGTGGCCAGTACTACTTTTCCCACGAATTTTAATGGACTGGTTGGCTGGACAATACAGTCCAGCCAACCAGTCGTGTTGGTCCACACCGCCCATATGTTTGTTGTAAGAATTTATCAAATTTGGCATTTTCACGTTAACTTTAAGTGTCCAAATCTCATAAAATTATTGAGTATGACAAACAAAGGTTTTACTTTGAAGGATAGATCCTGGGCATGCTGAATACAGTTCCATTGTCGACAAAGTGTAAATAAGATTTCTACTTTTGGAAGCGGTTTCTTGACGTGGCATTTCCCCCCAGGGTAATGCCAAGGTCTTCGGCATCTGACCAGTAGTCACGTTCACAGGTATTTGAATGATAACCAGTTAAAAGCAAAATTCCTACAAAAACACGTATTTCATCAGCAGTGGTAAATAAATCATGTTAATTTTTTACATCTGTTGCATATCTTTGATGGAGTTTTGTCTTTCAGTGCAGTTTCCATCTGCTTGAGAAAGTCACTTGCAGTTGATTCAGCCTGTATTTTCCATTTTGTGTATTGCGGTGACTTATTTTTTATCCAAGAAGACTGAAGTCGTTTAGCCCTTTTTTGTTCTTTGTTGTCGAAACACTAGAGATTGTGGATGGTTCAGACTCGAAAGTATCTCCAGTTCTAACCTCCATAGACCCAGGAACATTGTTTATAATAATATCACCAGTATTTACTGCATTCTCATTCCCTTCATCTTCGTCAGTTAGTTCACTAGCATCTGATGGTAACACAGCAATTTCAATGTCGCTCTCATCTGAATATAAACTATTTAGTAAATCCAATGCTTCCTCTAACTTCAGAAACCTTTGTACTGACATAACTCAGCAGGAGTAAAACACTAGAAGGGAAACTATTTTTTTTTACTCTTACTTAGAAAGAGAGAAAGAATGCGTCAATTGCATACGTATCGACCCACTGTCCTATTTAGAGGACAGTTAAAAAATAGTAAGCTAGAACCTAAGAACAATATAACTCTACTTTACCATCAAGATGATAACAGAAGAGTACTATCACATAAAAAATGCCCAGTGAAATGTCCAAAGTAAACTGAAAAAGAATTATGCAACCGCAAAGAGATGGTACAAACCACGCCCACTAATGCGAGGAATAGACAAAATGCCCAGGGGAAGGAGGAGAGGGTGAGAGCCGTAACTCATGCTAGCAGAAGCTAATACATACCCCTTCATGTTCCAGCTTACAAAATATTCGCAACAAACAAATAGTGATTTCCACGTGATATTTTTCAGCTGTCCTCTAAATAGGACACTGGGATAAAATGGGTTAAGTACTGTTGTAGTTTCATCGGTAATATGTTACGAATTGAATCAAACGAAATACCCGGTGTTGCCCTCAACTAGGCATCAAAGGGTAGTCGACGGTGTAGTCGCTCACGACTAACCTGGAGACGAATGAATGAAAAAATTAGAGACGAATCTGGATGGAGAAGGTGAACTGAGATAAAAAGACCTCTAGAAGGGTTCAGAGAGCTTAAATGAAGGCCTTATATGCTTCTCAGCAAGAAAAAATGATGATGATGAAATCAGGATTAATTCATAATAAGTTGCCTTAGTAATAGATACATCATGAGGTCAATTGAGCATGATCTGGTTCTGTAGTATTATAAATATGTAATGTTAAGTAAAGAAAATATACAATGCTTAAATTATTTTTCAAAGATGCAAAGGTTTGGGAGGGAATGTAGAAGCTTTTCTTAAATAGTCATATAATAAGCAAAATTGTAATATATTTAAACAATTCAAAGTCTGTTGTGTAACTGGTTTACTAGATCTGGTGCACCACTTGTAACCACGAATCACAAAGCCAGATATATGGACGAAAAGGTACAAATTAAGGCAGATTGACAGGACAGTTTCACATCTGATTAATACAAAAACTACAGAAATTTCTGAAATTACTATTAAACTTCATCCCCAGCTTATTTTCAAGAAGCTGTTGCAAGATATAAATACAAGCAGTGGACATTTGAAGATCGATGTGAGAAAAGAACTACTACTCAAAAGTCTCCAATAAATGAGAAATCCCAACACTGACAGTAGACAGCGAAAGTCATGATCCAATGTATTATAATTTTTTTCAGGTTTGACATCTGTTGTTTAAAACATGTTTTAAGTCCTTTTCACTTTGTTTAACGTTAGCAATTTGATGAATTTACTTCATCTAATCCCCAGCGAAAACCTCATCCTGATGCTAGTTGCAGAACCTTCTATATTTACTTTCGAACTAAATCCAGGAACTTATCAAATCTACAGTATTAACGTTATTTCTCCTGAGTTAACTAATATTTTTTCTGTTGAGGTAATGTATACATTACCTAATGAAATTGCAAGTATTATTTTATATTTCGTTTGATAAAATAAATAGTACTGTGTTTGCTTTTAAGCGTTAGATTAGAAATATGTGGAGTTTGACAACGCGTGATTAATTCAAGGCAAGAATTTTATGGAATTTTATGAATATTAAATTTTTAATTTAAATTCTGTAACGAAAGCGGAATTATGTGTTTTCAGTTGAGTTAATCCAGTGTGTCTTGAGACAAAATAAAAAGATTAGTTTGTCCCTGGTCACATAATTTACTCTCAATCCATTAAATTGTCAATTTTTTATATTATTTTGCTGCAAGCAAACTATTCCATAATTAGCAGCAGCAATCGCATGATACTGTATAAAAATAAAAATTATTTACTTGAAAAAGTGTTTAATTTATGCATTAACTGACGATAATGATGCAGAAAATGTTGACTTGGAAAAAAATTTCTTTATTATTATAATACTTTAATAATATTACTAAAATCTCTCAATAAATAGTTTATATTTTCTTTCCGTTGAAAAATTTACAAGTGAAACTTTTACATACGTTAAGCAACTAAAAGAAGAAAATAAAACAATTAAAGAAAGAAAATAAAAAACTAAAAGAAGATATAAAAGAGAAAATAAAACAACTAAAGAAGAAAATAAAACAACTATAAAAACTTTAACTAATATTAGAAAATAAAACAACTCTCTAAAACAATAAATAGTTTATATTTTCTTTCCGTTGAAAAATTTACAAGTGAAACTTTTACATACGTTAAACAACTAAAAGAAGAAAATAAGACAATTAAAGAAAGAAAATAAAACAACTAAAAGAAGAAAATAAAACAACTGAAAGAAGAAAGTAAAACAACTAAAGGAAGAAAATAAAACAAATAAAAGAAGAAAATAAAACAACTAAAAGAAAAATAAAACAACTAAAAGAAGAAAATAAAACAACTAAAAGAGAAAATAAAATAACTGAAAGAAGAAAATAAAACAACTAAAGGAAGAAAATGAAACAACTAAAAGAAGAAAATAAAACAACTGAAAGAAAAAATAAAACAACTAAAAGAAGAAAATAAAACAAAAAAAAGAAGAAAATAGAACAACTAAAAGAGAAAATAAAGCAACTAAAAGAATTCCAAACGTTCTGCCCTCACTAAGGTTTTATTATCTGCCTCATCACACAGCTATCCGAGTTATCAAATAGTTTCTTATTAGGATCACAATATAATTCTCTAAAAACCTAACTAAATTTAAAAGCTTGACATACAGGTATATTCTTCTAGAAAAGAATCCTAGACTGAATCTGTTGTTCTTTTAAAAGTATATGTGAACGTGTGACAGGATTTTTAACTTTTACGCTTTGAAAAAACAACAAAATATGTTCGCAATCCTCTTTCAAGATGAAGAAAACGCAAATATCTCGTGTGCTACCAAGAACTGTTCAACTAATTTTTTTATTCAGTTTAACGTGTAATAAAAC
>CM063501.1:176122802-176125961 GCA_032207245.1 Pardosa pseudoannulata
ATTCTGAGCGTTTCGAGCCTCAGTGCCTTGTATTGATACGAAGGTATATAGGAAATAAAAGTTAAAATTTACAAGTTCAGCCAGAGAAAAACATCGAATTTTTTAGAGATTTTTTTCTTAGAGTCGAATGTTCTTAAGATAATATAAACACTAATATAATTATCAAAAACTCCCATTAGTTAATTTTAATTACCCATACCGAAAGGTTGTCGCAAATTTGGTTTTAGTCTCAGTAATAAGAATGCCGAGTTGATTTGCTCACCTCTGCCTCTATCACAGCTGTTGTTTGGCCCGGCAG
Source organism: Pardosa pseudoannulata (assembly GCA_032207245.1). NCBI lineage: Eukaryota > Metazoa > Arthropoda > Arachnida > Araneae > Lycosidae > Pardosa > Pardosa pseudoannulata. Next base: position 176,123,101 of record CM063501.1, read on the forward strand.
GCCTCAGGTCGTGGCACAAGCACTCGTAGGTGTTGCCGATGGAATGACACCCAGCTTCCATACCGCACAGGTTTGGATTCGTGCCGCAGATATCTACATCTGAAACACACCAAAAAAAAAAGATGAATGTTTCGAAACATCTTGCTCTGTAAGTATAATATATTTATAGTTAAAAACAAAATGAATATTCCAAAGTCATTCCATGAAGAAGGTGGATTTGATTTCTTCAATTTTTGTCTTTCAAGACTGATGTTTTCTACAAGTATAATTTACGACACTAACTTATCGCAAAAAATAAAAAAAAATATTTTTACATTAATTATTTTTAATTTTACTATTTTATTTACAATTTAGTATTTTAAATAAAAATACTAAATTTTAAACTTTAAAAAAAATATCACACTTTTAAAACAATTAGCAACACAATTTAGAATATATTCTTTCAGTTCATGCGCCCTAATGCTTCTAAGAACTTCTCTAAAAGAAATATGTCCGGTTATAATCCAATAGAGAATTTTTTATATTTTTTTATTTGAAGTTTATACCTAAAGAACAAAATAAACATAAATTTCAAAAAAATTTTAAGAAGGTGAAAATGAATTTTTTTTCTTCAATCTTTAATATTTAAGCCTGAAGTTCTCTACCAATTTAAATCACTAATTTATCAGTCATTATATAATACTTCGATTAAATTTTAATTTAAAAACTTTAATTATCTTAACTTTAAAAATAATCCTTGCAACACAGTTTAAATATATTCTTTTAATACTTTCATCCTGTTATATTCTAAAAAAGTTCATTTTATATTATGAAGATATATTTAAATGTTTGTATTTGGAAGGATTAAAAAATATTGCTATTTGTTAGTTCTCTCATTTAATGTTTATACACACACACCGATATATATATATATATATATATATATATATATATATATATATATATATAAGTATAATTGTGTAGCATTATTTTTAAGGCAAATACCATGTCTTTGCAAAAATAGACCACATTACATTTAAAGTAATTGCATTTGAAATTTTAACACTAGCTCAAATTTATAGTACCAAATGATAAAAATTTTATAGAATTTTTTTTAAAATTTTTATTATTGAAAATATCAAAATATATTGCTTTCATTGTTATCATTAAAAATTATTTTGTCAAAAATGGACTTAAACCACTCTAAAGAATATGTCTTATTTATGTATGTTTATATTTCTGTGTGTGTGTGTGTGTGTGTGTGCGTGTGTGTGTGTGCGTGCGTGTGTGGGGGGTGTGCACATGTGAGTGTGTATATGTGTGTGTAATGAAATAACTCTCGCCGTTAGAATAAAGTTTAGGCCTTATCATTTTATAATCCAGTCTACAGTTATTTATTTTTAAATTTTTCTTTCATTTGAAATTAATTTTTACCTAAAGAAAAAATCAAAGATTAATTTCAAGGGCAATTTAAGAAGATGAGAATATTTCTTATATAAACGTGTAGTATATGTTAAAGTATATGTCAAGTGTAGAAAATATTATTTAATACTTAATATAATATAAAAAATAAATTTTTAACTTTGCAATACTATTTATGATATACTATTTATGATGAGCTTTGCAATACTATTTATGATATATTCTTTCAACTTTTACATCGTAATACTTCTAAGAACATGAGTTTTGAGTATTTGAAATATGTATCTATATTATAATTCCATAGAAAGTTGCTTTATATAAATATTTTGGTTTAAAGTTAATGTTTGCTTGAATTTCCATTAATACAATTATTTATGCATGTTTAAAAACTAATATTTTCTTTAGCTCTAATATACATATGTTTATTCTAATATAAGAATATTGAAGTATTTTTTACAATGCAAGACAAAAAGCTTTTTGTATAGTTAAAAAACCTTAAAATTTAATTTTAAATATAAAGACATCTCAGATGTAATAATTACCCAAGAGAAAGTCACAGGTCATAATATGCTTAATGAATATTTTTTTAAAATGTATTATATTCAGTATATTTTAAGCATTATATACACAATTATTCTTATCTTCCAAACAGGGGGCACTTTCCCTTATGGCATCCTTTGCGATCAAGCTATAGATATTTGTTGGTCATTTTAATACGGTTTACTGTTTTGCAATATGAGAGATAATTGGACATACTGCTGAAACCTGAATCCCCTTAACCATTTGATCATTGTTCAGCCATTTTATCATGTGAACACCATATAGGCTGTTAACAGTAATCTCTAGGGACAAGAGAAACAAAGTGAGGGGGGGCTTACTCTGGATGTTGCGGTTTGTATTGAACCTTCGTTGTGACATCATTTTAACGTCAGCTTGCGGACATTATGATAGCAAATGATCAAGCTGACATCAAAGTGGCGTCACAGTGAAGGTTCGAAACGACCCACAACGTCCAGAGTAAGGGCCTGGATCTTTGTAATTTAAAAGCAGGGGCAAGACAACCAAGTTATTTTGCCACCTCCAGAGGTATCGTTAGTGCCTTCGAGGACACTGCAACCGAGTTGCCACATACCAATATACACATATATGCTAAAGTATTAGTTGGAAATTTACAAACCTCGAAGCAACAAAACTCATCAATGATAACTTAATGTATATTGATGAGTGTGTGTGTGAGCGCATTTTTAGAAGTTTTTATGTTTTTAAGAATCACTTTTAATTTTTTCCTGAGTGAGCTAGTAAGTAATTGCTAAAAACTTTTAAAATTTCATTTCATAATTACACTGTACCGATGTACTTTCCCACAATGGTCAGCACGTGCATGCACAGCTGTGGGAGAAACTTCTTAGAAGAATTTAGAACTTCAATTGTTGACTTCGAGTTTAGGGACCCCTGCAGAA
>CM063501.1:176126061-176128561 GCA_032207245.1 Pardosa pseudoannulata
TATATCATGAAATCATTATAACGTTACGTAGAGACCAAGGTGTGCAAACATTTTAAGCAAAAATAGGAAATATTAAATACTAATAAACAACATTTAAACGCTATTTAAAAGTTATAAGCTCCGCTTTAGTATAATAATTTTAAAAAGATTTTTAGCATTGATTATTTAAACTCAAGAATCTGTTGAAAAGAATTAACACGAAAATCAATTCAAATATGTAGTAATATAATATTAATTTTATTGCATTATAAAACATCGTTTAATATTCTATTTCTATATTTAACTATTATAATTATATGCCGTTTCGCATAAAAAACCTTGAGTGTATATTTCTGTGTGAATATATGTAAGATATATATATATATATATATATATATATATATATATATATATATACATTACAATCATAAGTCATTTCTCTGCCACGCTTGTTACTATAATTTGAGGAAAGGGCGAAATCATTTTCCATCATTTTAATTTTTCAGATAAGGAAAAATAACAAAAATATTTGGAATAATAAATCATAAAAAAAAACTAGAATCTAAAAGTTTTACTAATATTTGAGAAAACACTAAAATCAATTTCCCATATATTCATTTTTCTTAAAAGACAAAATAACAAAATATATTTGGACCAATAAATCGTAAAAAAAATGTAAACAATGTTAGCGAATAGCATTATTTAATTTTAGCAGCTATAAATTACACACCTTAAGGTATAGATAATTTAAACATCTTAAGGCATAGAGAAAGTTCTATTTCTAATAACATGCTCTAAGTTACAGAATGCGAAATTAATTGGAATTCCGCTGATAAGATTAGCGTCCTTCAACCAAATTATTATACCATTATTTGCATTAGGCGAGATTTTCACCCTCTGCAAATAGCAACCACTGCAGTAATGAGTTAAGAATTTTTTCTTTAATTTATATTGTATTATTAAAGATGAAAGGATTTAAGCTTCAAATATTTCGTAGATATTTTGAGTTATTCAAATAAATTTAAGCAATCAAATCATCCCCCCGGCATACGAGCCTTCAAAGGTGGATTGGTAGATTCACATTGTATATAAGTAACTTTCCATGCTTAATAAGATATAGGAAATTCCTCACTTTTCCAACAGAGTATATACATAAAATTTATTCTATTTTTATTATTAGGTTACAGCAGACTTCTTATACATTGATGCATGAGAAAGCACTTTAGTTTAGACATATTTATAAATGAAATTATTGCATTCATAATTAATTATCCAGTTTAAACTCAAACTCATATATATATATATATATATATATATATATATATATATATATATATATATATATATATATATATATATATATATATATATATATATATATATATATATATATATATATATATATATATATATATGTGTGTGTGTGTGTGTGTATAGATAGATAGATATACATATATAACAGGTGGGCTGAAAAGTTCGTAGTTGAACACATAGATGAAGCTACTAGTATTAAATACATATGATTTTCAGTTACTCATAACCTTCGAAAGATACGTGTATAAATTTGACAGATATCTGACTATTAGTTTGTGAAATCTAGTATTTTGAGTGAAGCAACGTTTGTTAGTTTGAAAACAATGGATAACAATTAATTTCGTGTGTTATTAAAGCATTGATTTTTAGCGAAAAAAATATTGTTGAAGCCAAGACTTGCCTTGATAAACATTATTCGGACTCTGCACATTTAAACGAGGCGAAGTGAGCACCGGGGATGATGGACGCAGTGGACGCCTCAAAGAGACTATTACCGAAGAAAACATTAAACAAGTCCTTAAAATAATTTTGAATGACAGTAAAGTGAAGATGATTGAGGTATATGAAAGTCTAAAGGTATAAAAGGAACGTGTTGGACCTATCGTGAATAAATATTTAGGTATGCGAAAGCTCTATGCAAAGTGGGTGCCGCGAGAGCTTATAATCGACCAAAAACAACAACGAATTAATGATTCTGAGCTTTGTTTGAAGCTGTTTAACCGTGATAAGCCAAATTTTATGCGTCGATATGTGACAATGGATGAAACATGGCTGTATTAAATCATACCGGAGTCCAATCGACAGTCAGCCGAGTGAACTGCAAGTGAAGAACCAACTCCAAAACATGGAAAGACGCAACCATCGGCTGCCAAGATTATAGCATCAGTATTTTGGGATGAGCATGGTATATTATTCAAAGACTATCTTGAAAAGGGGAAAAACAGCGACTATTACATAGCGTCATTGAAGCGCTTGAAGGGCAAAATCGCGGAAAAACGGCCCTATTTGATAAAGAAAAAATTGTTGTTTCATCAAGGCAATGCACAGTGTCACAAGTCAGTGATAACGATGGCAAAGTTTTATAAATTGAACTTCGAATTGCTTCCTCGTGTACTGGATTCTCAAGATATGGCCCTCAGCGAATTTTTCCTGTTCTCAGACATCAAGAGAATTCTCGCTTGAAAACAATTTAGCACCAATGAAGAAG
>CM063501.1:176136061-176143561 GCA_032207245.1 Pardosa pseudoannulata
TATTTAATTTCAAACTTATTATTTTAAATAAAAATACTAAATTTTAAACTTTAAAAAAAATATCACACTTTTAAAACAATTAGCAACACAATTTAGAATATATTCTTTCAGTTCATGCGCCCTAATGCTTCTAAGAACTTCTCTAAAAGAAATATGTCCGGTTATAATCCAATAGAGAATTTTTTATATTTTTTTATTTGAAGTTTATACCTAAAGAACAAAATAAACATAAATTTCAAAAAAATTTTAAGAAGGTGAAAATGAATTTTTTTTCTTCAATCTTTAATATTTAAGCCTGAAGTTCTCTACCAATTTAAATCACTAATTTATCAGTCATTATATAATACTTCGATTAAATTTTAATTTAAAAACTTTAATTATCTTAACTTTAAAAATAATCCTTGCAACACAGTTTAAATATATTCTTTTAATACTTTCATCCTGTTATATTCTAAATAAGTTCATTTTATATTATGAAGATATATTTAAATGTTTGTATTTGGAAGGATTAAAAAATATTGCTATTTGTTAGTTCTCTCATTTAATGTTTATACACACACACCGATATATATATATATATATATATATATATATATATATATATATATAAGTATAATTGTGCAGCATTATTTTTAAGCTAAATACCATGTCTTTGCGAAAATAGAACACACTACATTTAAAGTAATTACATTTGGAATTTTAAGAATAGCTTAAATTTATAGTACCAAATGATAAAAATTTTATAGAATTTTTTTAAACTTTTTATTATTGAAAATACCAAAATATATTTCTTTCATTGTTATAATTAACAATTATTTTGTCAAAAATGGACTTAAACCGCTCTAAAGAATACGTTTCATTTATGTATGTTTATATATCCGTGTGTGTGCGTGTGTGTGTTTATGTGTGTGTGTGTGTGTGTAATGGGGCTAAATAACTCTCGCCGTTAGAATAAACTTTAGGCCATATCATTTTATAATCCAATCTACAGTTATTTACTTTTAATTATTTTTTTCATTTGAAATAAATTTTTACCTAAAGAAAAAATCAAAGATTAATTTCAAGGACAATTTAAGAAGATGTGAGACCTTAATTTTCTTTAATATTTCTTATATAAACGTGAAGTATATGTTAAAGTATATGTCAAGTGTAGAAAATATTATTTAATACTTTTTTAAAAATTAAATTTTTAACTTTGCAATACTATTTATGATATACTATTTATGATGAGCTTTGCAATACTATTTATGATATATTCTTCCAACTTTTGCATCGTAATACTTCTAAGAACATGAGTTTTAAATATTTGAAATATGTATCTATATTATAATTCCATAGAAAGTTGCTTTATATAAATATTTTGGTTTAAAGTTAATGTTTGCTTGAATTTCCATTAATACAATTATTTATGCATGTTTAAAAATTAATATTATCTTTAGCTCTAATATGCATATGTTTATTCTAATATAAGAATATTGAAGTATTTTTTAAAATGCAAGACAAAAAGCCTTTTGTATAGTTAAAAAACCTTAAAATTTAATTTTAAATATAAAGACATCTCAGATGTAATAATTACCCAAGAGAAAGTCACAGGTCATAATATGCTTAATGAATATTTTTTAAAAATGTATTATATTCAGTATATTTTAAGCATTATATACACAATTATTCTTATCTTCCAAACGGGGGGCACTTTCCCTTATGACATCCTTTGCTATCAAGCTATAGATATTTGTTGGTCATTTTATTACGGTTTACTGTTTTGCAATATAAGAGATAATGGGACATACTGCTGAAACCTGAATCCCCTAACCATTTGATCATTGTTCAGCCATTTTATCATGTGAACACCATATAGGCTGTTAACAGTAATCTCTAGGGACAAGAGAAACAAAGTGAGGGGGGGCTTACTCTGGATGTTGCGGTTTGTATCGAACCTTCGTTGTGACATCATTTTAACGTCAGCTTGCGGACATGATCAAGCTGCCGTCAAATGATCAAGCAAATGATCAAGCTTCAAAGTGGCGTCAGAATGAAGGTTCGGAACGAACCGCAACGTCCAGAGTAAGGGTCTGGATCTTTGTAATTTAAAAGCAGGGGCAAGACAACCAAGTTATTTTGCACCTTTAGAGGTATCGTTAGAGCCTTCGAGGATACTGCAACCGAGTTGCCACATACCAATATACACATATATGCTAAAGTATTAGTTGGAAATTTACAAATATCGAAGCAACAAAACTCATCAATGATAACTTAATTTGTATTGATGAGTGTGTGCATGGGCGCATTTTTAGAAGTTTTTATTTTTTAAGAATCCCTTTTAATTTTTTCCTAAATAAGCTAGTTAGTAATTTCTAAAAATTTTTAAAATTTCATTTCATAATTACACTGTACCGAGGTGCTTTCCCCCAATGGTTAGCACGTACATGCATAGCTGTGGGAGAAACTTCCTAGAAGAATTTAGGACTTCGATTGTTGACTTCGAGTTTAGGGACTCCTGCAGAAAAGGTATAGATCACGGAATGGCACAAGCGTACCGGTCAGGCTCGCACAGGTTTGTAACCGTCAGTTATGGGGTCAGGGGCTTAAATAATGTCAGCTTTGACAAAAGGGGCTATTTTAATGAGCCCACCTGCACTCCCAAAGGGGGTGCAGATGTGGGAAAATTTCACCAAACAAGCGATTGGCAAAGAATTAAAAGGGGCGTTAAGACCGAGGTGAGGACTTGGGAAAGAGAGTTAAGAAAGGAGTTGAAGTCGGGATTAAAGAGTAGCGTTGGACATCGAAATCCCAAGCCCTGTTAGTCAGCCCGACGCACCACGTGAGGAAAGCCCCTGCCTGCTCCCCTGTGCCTTTACTGGAGGTAAAACAGATTTAACATATTCATGACGGTCATTTAGGCCTCTGTTAGTAATTCAATATTGTGATTAAGGAATAACGCATAACTAGAGATAATTGTAATAATTATGAGGTAAATATGAATATAAAACATAAATAATTGCTGGTTATGCTATATGGTAATTAAGGATAACAATTTGTAAATAGTGTACAGAATAAATGTCTTAATCTAAATATAAGGTATCATATTTTTACAGTTTCCCCTTTGTAAACGAACACTGGTGTTAGTGTTGTAAGTACATTACAACAACACGTAACGAAGTGGGGGGTGAAAACTAAAATGAAGTAACTTTCTAAATTTTCAAAATTTCTTAGTTTTGTTTTAAATTAAAAACAAATATTTAACAGTAAAAATAACTAAAATATGTCTGGAACTACCTAAAACGAAAAAGAAAATTATAAAGTTAAATTCTAAGTGATAATTATTTGAAAATGAGTAGTGTGAGTAAGATGAAAATGACATGAAAGTGTATTACGACTTGTAATAAGTATTATTTTTAACCTAATCGTATGTTATAATACATACTGTTAGAAATTCAAAACCTGGGTTCGGGGATTGAATGGACTTTAAAGACTACAGCACGAAAACAATCATTTATTAGCATTCAGTTGGAAAATACAACTTCCCGTGCGTACTCGGTGAACCGAAAGATCCACTTAACGACTACGACTGTTTGGGACTCAGCCTGCCTTATATAGGCCCGAAAAAACTGCTGGAATATTCCAGAAACCGGAAAAGGAAGTTGTCACGTGACGCCACACTTGGCAACATTTGGCGACACTTAGCGACAAAAACTGTCGCCAACGAGCCGGTATCTCACCAATTTGGAGAGATACCCATAGAGTCCTATGTTAAATTTACGGTTCACTAAACAAATTCGTAACAATAATGTTGCATTCTTCTAAAAGCTTCACATATTTTTGACAATATTTGAAACACCTAAAAAGTTTGTTTTTTAATGTCTTTTTACACATAGTCATGTATATCTTTGTACATTGAGACATTATATATATATATATATATATATATATATATATATATATATATATATATATATATATATATATATATATATATAGAGAGAGAGAGAGAGAGAGAGAGAGAGAGAGTTTATATATAAAAGTATATTTTTATATATAAACGAACCTATTAACACCTTAATGCACATTTTTCTTAAAAAAGGGCTGCTAAAAAAATCAATTTTTGTAATGTAAAAAACACAATTTAAAACGTTGTCTTGCCTAGAAAATGACAAAAATACAAAAATAATCAAAATTTTTATTACAATTTTGGATTTTGTTATCATTACAGAAAATCGTCAAATATTGTAATATTACAAGCACATCGACTTATTTTTTTATCTTTCTTTTCGAATTCCCATTTCAGAATAAACATTATTATCAGTTAAAATACTTATTTATACTTTTAAAACATAAATGCTAACAATACTAGTATTTAATCAAAATTTTCTTTTGTGTGTTATATTTCGAAACAAGGTGCAGTACATAGCCCAGCATTGCAACTATTACACATGTAACGACTCTCTTTTCTTTTCCTTTTTCCTTTGCTATATCTTTTACCACAAAACACAGAGCAATATCTGCAAAAGTATAACGCCACTCAAATTATCTCGAGTGCCCTGTTTGGCGCGCTCGAGTTAACTGGATAAGGAATAACACGTTAAGGGGTTAAACGGGGTCCAACCAACAGTAGTGAACACAGTGTAAATTTTCTCGGCTAGAGATTTTCGGACTCTTAAGCATCCGGTCATGATATATGTTTGGGAACAAAAGATTCTGTTGCCCTGACGTGAGCTCAATTTGCATTTTTACCTGTTGCATGAAATCGGTATGCGTAGTTCTCGTGTTCTGTGAACGAGCATGAAAAATGGCTTGAATCTTGAAGTAATAAATATCTTGAATTAAGAAAAATTGATGATTTATTTTGTCTTGCTCTCCCAATAACTCCTTGAAACCCTTTGATTTGAACTGTTAATTTCATCATACAATATATAAATTCATTTGCCACCTGAGTTATCCCGGCTCAAAAATAAAAAAAAATTAAAGAAATAAAATAAAATATAAATATAAAAATATAAGAATATAATATAATAATCTAAACTAATAATAAAATAAATAAATATAAAAAATATAAATATAAATAAAATATAAATAAATAAATATTAAATAATAATAATATAATAATATATAATATAATAATATAAAATATAAAATAAAATTATAAAAAAAATAAACTATACAAATTCACTAGACGCTGATCATAAAATTAAATATTTTTTTAAATATTATTAATTAGAAATAAATATCACTGTACGTTTCCATGCTTTTTTTACGCTACCATTATATTTTAATGTATTAGAATTTTTTACTAATTTCTTTATTTTCCAATCAAACGAACAACTTTTTGTGCTCTGGTCATCCTTTTTGCCAATGAGGATAAAACATCTGTTTGTCTAAGAGTCGAACTGTGAAAGAGTTTGTCTGTTCTCCCGTTCCGCACATAAAGTGTCTATACATCGAAAGTTAAACTGCAGAGTTGTATTTGTTGTAACTGACTTCTTTGCATTCTGGTCGAAATTTAGAAATGGTATAAGTACATTTTATATTATGGGGATATATTTAAAGGTTTGTATTTCGAAGAATTGAAAAATATTACTATTTATTAATTCTCTCATTTTATGTTTACACACACACACACACACACACACACACACACACACACATATATATATATATATATATATATATATATATATATACATATTACTATAATTGTGTAGTATTAGTTTTAAGGCAAGTATCATGTCTTTATGAAAATAGAACACACTACTTTTAAAGTAATTACATTTGGAATTTTAAGAACAGTTTAAATCTATATTACCAAACAATAAAAGTTTTATAGAATTTTTTTTAAACTTCTTATTAATGAAAATCTCAAAACATATTGCTTTCATTATTATCATTAATAACAAACATTTTGTCAAAAATGGACTTTAACCACTCTAAAGAATATGGCTCATTTATGTGCTCATTTATGTGTGTGTGTGTGTGTGTAACGGGGTGAAATAACTCTCCTCGTTAAAATAAATATTAGATCTCTGTTAATTTGAATTGCCCAAGTTTACTGGGTAATGAGAAAACATAAGTAAATTTCACTCATGGCTCCATGTAAAAGAAGTGAAATCCAAAGTAGAAGTTTAAGTTTATTAAGAATAAAAATGAATTTCTTTACACGACAAGAGCGTTTAATAGATCTTTCCCACGATACCAACGACTTTATCAGTGTTGTGCAGCAGTTTAGACATTAGAGGATTTAGTTATTTTCTTGAGACGACTGGAAAATATACTCAGTGGACAGAAATTTAGCATTAATTCTAACATGAGTTTTGGGAGAAGGGTAAAAAAAATGGAAGTTGGCAAACACTTCTTTAAATCTGACATTTTGGGACTGGGAAATTAGGTATGAAAGAATGAAAAGAGAAAAAGGATTATTTTATATAGATATTTAGTTGTAATAATGATATGTTACACGTATATGTGTATAAATATATATATATATATATATATATATATATATATATATATATATATATATATATATATATATATATATATATATATATATATATATATATATATATATATATATATATATATATATATGTATGTATATATATATATATATGTATACGTATATATATATATATATATATATATATATATGTATATATGTACATATATATATATGTATATATATATATATATATATATATATATATATGTATATATGTGTGTGTGTGTGTGTGTGTGTGTGTGTGTGTATAGAGAGAGAGATAGATAGATAGGTAGGTAGATAGATAGATAAATAGATAGATAGATAAATAGATAGATAGATAGATAGATAGATAGATAAATAGATAGATAGATAGATAAATAGATAGATGTAACAAATGAAAATATCTAAATATCTTTCCTAATTCCACTGAAGATTTGCTTCTATTATTTAGTCTACCTGTGCTTACTGGGCAAAAATATCCCGTTCTCAATGCAGTCATGGCTCCTTTAGAAGCACAAATGTAACGATGTGGAACTTTATGTTTATTGAGAATAAAAACCGAACTGTGAACTGATCATCTGAACAGCCCAACAGTTCAGAATCCAATGCTACAAGAATAATTCATCTTTCATCAAATGTCCACCCCAAGAATAAGAATCGCTTCATTCCAATCCCATAGGACCAAAGATTGTTCAGAGAAATTGAGAATCAATAGTGTCCATTGACCATTTAATCTAGCTGGAAAACCACATATACAGAGATTCAATTATTGTACAAGCGAAACTATTTTAATGGGTCAGCCAAAAAATGTGACCAGTTGACAGAAAATTAGCGTTTATTCCGGTGTTAGTTTTGACAGAGTTGTAAAAAGAATTTAAGTCAGAGAACACACCTGTTTCTGACATTTTACGGACTAGTAATTATTAAATGAGAAGGGAAAAATAGAAAAAAAATTATATCTATTTTAAGGGTAATAATTTTGATATATTGCATATGAATGGGGGTGGGGGTGTAGGTGTGGGTAT
>CM063501.1:176151061-176166061 GCA_032207245.1 Pardosa pseudoannulata
AAATTATAATAACATTACGTTTAACATATTTACTCACACATGTTTTCCAAGACATAATACGGTTAGTATCCAATTTAAAATCGTTACGTTTATCAAATAATTAGTAATTAATGGTACCAACCTTCAGATAAAACCGTCAAGAAAATGTACTCCATTATGTTCATGTTTACTATTTTGAATTAATTTTAAACAATTAGGATAAAAATCGAAATTTAAATCATTCTTCTTAACTAAATAAATCAGAATATCATTGAAATATTTATAGTAATTAACATTAGTAAGTAGTTGTATATTATATTCATAATTATGGAAATATATGTCTGCTAATGCTGACGAGCAGACACCTCCCATTGGAATACCATGAATTTGTCTATAGAATGATGTACCATCACAAAGATAGGTTTCACTAATAGCCAGTATCAATAGTACTTTTATGGTACACTCTTAGACAAAAAAAATGACGAACCGAGAGGAGGTAATGCAAACTAAGACACTAATTGATATGCATACACATTTTGAAGAAAAATACAAAATTTTACGGTTTGGCGGCCAATGAATGAACGTTTGCCAGTTGACCATTTTATCTCCGCAGCCGGCAGAATATTTAAGAGGAGAAATTTCGATTCCAGGACCTAAATTCTTTAGGAATTTTATTCCGGGTACTCAGGTAGACAGTAACTGTACCTCCCAAACAGATGAGAGAAGGATACGAGCAGATGTTAGCATTTGAGAGAGGACGGGTAGTTGGGCACAAAGAAGCCAGTTTGTCTAATATTCGAAGCACTCGACATTTGGGAAGGAATGGGGGAACCATGGCCAAAGAAGGAAACGGTCAGCCTGGAGAAGTGACAGAAAGTGAGAACCGAACAATCGTCAGAGCGGCACTCACAGCCACTGACGTATCATTATCATCGATTGCCTATTGTGCCGACTATCATTGACTCTGTACAATGGTAAGCCCGTTTGCAATGGTGTCAGTCTCATTCGTGCTGAAATGATACTGACTGGAATAGAATAGTCTTCAGTGATAAGTCCCGCTTTGAACTAAGCCCCGATGACCAGCGAAGACGTATGTGAAGACACCCGCTGGACTGCGGTGGGACACGGACCTGACTGTCTTCCGACATACAGCCCGACAACCAGGAGTGATGGTATGGAACGAGCATTTCATTTCATAGTAGGACACTTTCATTGTCATCAGCGGCACCCTTAGAGTATAGCGGTACATCGACAAAGTTTTGCGCCTCGCTGTGTTGCACTTCCTGTCACGTCATCAAGGGATTACATTTCAGCTAGATAATGCTCGGCCCCACACTCACATGTTTCTACTGCTTGCCGTCGTGACTTCCAAACATTAGCTTGGCCAACAAGGTCGTCGGTTATCTCTAATATTGAGGACTTGTAGAGTATTATGGGCCGGACCCTCCAACCAGGTCAGGATTTTGACGATCTAACGCACCTGTTGGACAGAATTTAGCACGATATCCCCCAGGAGGATATCGGCCACCTCTATCAATCAGTGCCCAGCCGAATAACTGCATGCATAAGGGCCAGATGTGGACAACGCTTTATTGAGTTTTTCAATTCGTAAAGCTCTGTCACTTGAATAGATCATTCATTTTTTCTTAAACTGTAATAATTTGTTTTCTGCACATGTACATCCCCCGACCGATTTTTGTCCCATTCAGATAACTCTTTCTTGGGGTATCTTGTTTGTTCTTTGTCTAAGTGTATATATTTCAAATCATTTGATAAAGAAAAATTGAAGCAAACTTAACAGAATCTATTAATCTATTGCTTAAAGCCAATTCTGGACTGCTTAATCCAGCAGCTGGGTTCGGAACCCGTGCACTACGGTACCGAAGACCATTCCAACCATTTATCCGTCGTCCACCTCGAGATGAATGCAGCGAGATAAGATCCCGAAAAATGAATGGCCTTGCCATGGTCAAGCCCAGACAGGGATGTAGCCGTAAGATATGGGGGCAGGGGCTCAACAATAATGTCAACTTTCAACCAAAGGGACATTTTAATGAGTCCACCTGCACACTCGAACGGGATACAGATGTGAGAAACTTTCACCAACAAATGATTGGGACAGAGAATAAAAGGGGCATTGAACCGAGGTGAAAAGGTTGGAAAAGAAAATTGGGAAAGCAGTCGAAGTCGAGATTCAAGAGTGGCTGAACATCGAGATCCCGTGCCCTCAAGCCCGCACCGATGTCGAGCCTGTTGACAGGCCCAGCTTGCTCCCCTGTAATTACTGGAGGTAAACTTAATAATATTCATAATTATTACCCTGGGTCTCATAATCTTTTGATTAAGGAATAACGTATAAAAACAAAAGAAAATTGTAATGAATTGTTGGACATTGATGAATGTCAAGTAATGAATGCTAATCCAGAAATAATGTCTGTAAATAATTAGTGTACATAATATATGTTTTAGTTCAAATATAAGGTATTATATTTTTACTGTATTTCCCCTGTGAGAACGAACACTGGTGTTTTGTGTTGTAAGTACATTAAAACAGTTATTTTTCAGGAAAAATATCAATCAATTACTGGTAAACTTTTATTTAAATTTTCTATTACCGATTTACCGGTTAATAAAAAGTCGGGAAATTCACAAGGTTTAATTCACATGGATGTTCGGGATTGTTCCATATTGGCTTTAAGCATAAAGCCCTGGTCTTTTAATCCCTCATGCTGCAAAAAAATTTCCGTATTTTTCTAAGCTAGACCAATGCTTCCCCATAAAAGAGCCGAATGGTAAAGTACAGCTATTCGGTACAGGAGTTTGCTGGTTTAATCCAGCTGATGGCATGGATGTTCGTAGCCTTTCTAAATCAGCTTGAAGAATGTTCCGATCTCATTAGTACTTGTATAGCATAACAGTAGACTATAGTGCTCCAAAACCAAACCAAACTCACTTAACCCTTTAAAGTTCATAATTAGAAATCTTTCGGCATTTAATGGAAATCGTTTATAATATTATGTATGAACCTTTTAAATAAGAAATTAGTGATAAAAATTCTGTCAGGGGTTGTAGAGTGGTTTAACTGTACAAATGGCGTGAAAATAATATTTCCCTAAAATTTAAATTACATTGGAAGAATAATAAATAAGTACCATTAATATAATGCAATAAATGATTATATAAACAATTTATAATGTTATTTATATTTCGTGGGAGTACTTTTATTTGGGATTATAAAAGACGAAAATAGAATTCCTGATTGTTTCCAGCAAAGCAAATTTATAAATGTATAATTGAAAGAGAGAAATAAATTATGTAATGAATAAGTACCATTAATAGCATGCAATAAATAAATAAATAGACAATTTATAATGTTATTTGTGTTTCGTGTAAGTACTTTTATTTGGGATTATAAAAGACGAAAATAGAATTCCTGATTGTTTCCATCAAAGCAAGCTTAAAAATGTATAATTGAAAGAGAGAAATAAATTATGTAATGAATAAGTACCATTAATAGGATGCAATAAATAAATAAATAGACAATTTATAATGTTATTTGTGTTTCGTGTAAGTACTTTTATTTGGGATTATAAAAGACGAGAATAGAATTCCTGATTGTTTCCATCAAAGCAAGCTTAAAAATGTGTAATTGAAAGAGAGAAATAAATTATGTAATGAATAAGTACCATTAATAGGATGCAATAAATAAATAAATAGACAATTTATAATGTTATTTGTGTTTCGTGTAAGTACTTTTATTTGGGATTATAAAAGACGAGAATAGAATTCCTGATTGTTTCCATCAAAGCAAATTTATAAATGTATAATTGAAAGAGAGAAATAAATTATGTAATGAATAAGTACCATTAATAGGATGCAATAAATAAATAACTAGACAATTTATAATGTTATTTGTGTTTCGTGTAAGTACTTTTATTTGGGATTATAAAAGACGAGAATAGAATTCCTGATTGTTTCCATCAAAGCAAGTTTAAAAATGTATATTTGAAAAAGAGAAATAATTATTTATTAGCTTATGTAATAAGTAAGTATCATTAATATGATGCAATAAATAAATATATAAACAATTTATAATGTTATTTGTGTTTCATGTGAGTACTTTCATTTGGGATTATAAAAAACGAGATTAGAATTTCTGATTGTTTCCATCAAAGCAAGTTTATAAATGTATATTTGAAAGTGAGAAATAAATTATGCAAAGTTTTACCATCTATTGTTATTTTATAGTGTCGAAAACGTAGAAAATCCTAAAAATCATTCATATATCTTTAAAAGGAAGAGAAAAAACAACAATTTTAACAGTTGATTTCGCTGCCACTATCCTTTACAGGGTTAAAAGGAAACTCCTATTCATGTAGTGACAAAGACTATAGTTTCTAGGTAAAATTCTTTTGGTTAAACAACGCTGTGTTGAAAGTTTATTGCTCGAGATTAGAATGTCAAAATATACGTGGGAGTTAAAAGCTAAAAAAAAGTTTTATTTGATACTAAATAACAAGACTTTATAGAAAAATACAAAGGATGTTTAAAATATGGAAGAATACTATAAATAAACGAAGGATATAAATAACTTTTAATAAATGAAGTAATAAAATGAAAAGGCTTTTGAAATATAATCGCCAAATAGTATTTTGTCACAGATTAAATGGCGTAAAATTCCATTGAAAGTCAAGAAAGGTGTAAGAAGGGTTAATTAATTTATATTTCAATTAAATACTGCGTATGAATGGGTAATAATCCCTTATATCGCCGAAAACTCTGCACAGGTGTTTATTTCATTCATTAAAGTAATTCTGCAAATTTCACAGCTTTAAATGTATTTAAATCCGCCTCATTTATGCTTGCTTTAAATCTTACTGATGAAATAAAAATCAATGCATAAATATAGAGGTATTTAATTAAACATTCTACTTTATGAAGCATGTATCTGTAGTACGAAAAAATGAAATTTTATTGAAAATAAACAGTAAATATAGCAGAGTTATTATTTATGCTACATTTGAAGTTTTCAGATATTTTACATTTGTATTTATATATGTATATAAATACAAACTACACCAATGCTACAATAATTATACACAAATAAACAAATAAATATATATATATATATATATATATATATATATATATATATATATATATATATATATATATATATATATATATATATATATATATATAATATATATATATATATATATATATATATATATATATATATATATATATATATATATATATATATATATATATATATATATATATATATATATATTATATATATATATATATATATATATATATACATATATATATATAAATATATATATATATATATATATATATATATATATATATATATATATATATATATATATATATATATATATATATATATATATACATATATATATATATATATATATATATATATATATATATATATATATATATATATATATATATATATATATATATATATATATATATATATATATATATATATATATATATATATATATATATATATATATATATATATATAAATATATATATATATATATATATATATATATATATATATATATATATACATATATATATATAATATATATATATATATATATATATATATACATATATATATAATATATATATATATATATATATAAATATATATATATATAAAAATATATATATATATATATATATAAATATATATATATATATATATATATATAAATATATATATATATATATATATATATATATATATACATACATATATATATATATATATATATATATATATATATATATATATATATATATATATATATATATATATATATATATATATATATATATATATATATATATATATATATATATATATATATATATATAAATATATATATATATATATATATATATATATATATATATATATATATATATATATATATATATATATATATATATATATATATATATATATATATATATATATATATATATAGAGAGAGAGAGAGAGAGAGAGAGAGAGAGAGATACTTATATATACAGGGTGTCCCAAAAGATCATTTACAAACTTAACATGCTGGTCTGTCATGTCATTATGACCAAGATTTACATAGGAACTTGTGTCCGAAAATGCAAACTGTGACCGCTTTAGGGCAATAATTGCAGGAAAATCGCTGGATCGGTAAAGGCGGACCGCCTGTATCCCCCGACCTGACTCCCCTGGATTTCTACCTTTGGGGACACATGAAATCCATGGTGTACGAGACACCCGTAACATCGGACATGGATCTTATCGCCAGGATAGCGGAAGCGGCAGCACATGTCCTTAACACTCCTGGAAAAATTGAACGGGTTCGTGAATCCATGCGCCGACATTGTAAAACGTGCATTGTAGTGGAGGGAAACAATTTTGAGCTTTTGCTGTGATGTAATCCTCATCTGTAGTAAAAATCCTATTAACACCGCTAACGATATCATTTTTTTTCTCCTGCTCCACACTCGTGATCACAGCACTCTATCGGTCGCAGTTTGCATTTTCAGACACTATGTATATCTTTTTCATTGTGATATGACAGACCATCATGTTAAGTTTGTAAATTACCTTTTAGGACACCCTGTATGTATGTATATATACCTTCCTAAATGTATTCATATATCTGTCTGTGTTTATTCATTAAAATAAAACATTTCCAAACTGTGCGCTTAATATCTGAAAAGTTTCACCTGGTTCTACAGAATTCTAACTTTTTACTGGAAAAATTTTAACTATATATTCTGTTAGTTTTTTTTTTTTGCTGATATTATTTTTTGAACTTCCAGGCATTTACATTTTTAGTCTCCGCCATTCTCAAATTTCACTGTCATGAATAGGAATATTAAATAGGTCTTTTTTATACGCAAAACCCAGAACGTTTTATTTTTTCACCTATAGTAACGAGATTTTGTTGAGTATATCGATCTTCTCTTTTTGTTATTTTTTCTTCATTTAGCCGGTATTATATTCACTGTAATTAACCTTTTTACGCATCAAAATATTTTTAAAGTGAAAAACAATAACCGAGCTATTAACGTGCATTAAAAAATTTCTCTAATGATTGCTCATAAAATTAATTAGGAAGCGAGAGGGATGGAAAAAATTTATGAGCATAAAACTGATGAGTGATATAAATATAAAACGTGACGATATTTTTTAAACAGATTAAAAATACCGTTAAATGTCCTAATTAAAAACGTCAATACATAAAATTTGACTTTTTTTTACGATGCTGTTAAATACAGAATATTGTAATTTTAAGAATAGAAAAACATTGTAGGTTTTTTAACTTATATTCACATTGTATCATTAATTCGACTACTAAAAAATGTATGTGTATATATACAATACATCAAAAGTATTATACTTATAATATCTCTTAAAAATTATCCTCTTTCCTATACTTTCCCACTATTTTCCCAGCCCCAAAATATCTTATGTAAAGGAGTGTTTGCGATTTGCATTCTTCCAAACCATTTCTCAAAGCTAACTCTGAATAGAGACAAATTTTCTGTTAAGTCACCGCATTTCCCAGCTGTCGTTGGCTGATGGCTCAGTTTTGCCCCTGCCTAAGATCCTTTTTACTGTTAAATTTGCAAAGTTGCCGGTTCCATGTGAAAATTTTATGCATCACTCACTGTGGGGTCCAACCCCGTAATTCACACATGTTTTCATGATCATTCTATCTTCTGCCTTTGATAAAGTAACATGACAATTTCTTAGCTCTAAAATAAAGTTTCTGTTTTTTACGAACTAGCCGTTTTCTTCAATGTGCCACGACTGTTTACTTTAATGGTCTAGCTGCCTAGGCTTCTCCTTGCCCAGTTATCCGGGCATATAAAAAACATATGGGGCTACACTTTTATGCCACCGGTGGATTAAATTGCGCTGATTTACATATGTATGTATATATATATATAATTATATATATATATATAATTATATATATATATATATACATATATATATATACATATATCAGGATTTAAATTGTGGATAAATTTTAAAGGATTTTAAGTAGGGATTCATTACTGAGAGTGACGCGGCGTGACGAGTTAGCCACATAAATACGGCTCATGCGCAGTAATCTAGAGCAGAGAGCAGTGTGCACATTCCACAGACAGAACTGTGGCAACCCGAGACAACTAAGCCTACCTTTGTTAAAAGTTAGGCGCCAATGTGCGCCTCCATTGAAGATGATTGATGAGTAGTGTACTCTGAGATTTTAATAAAGCTATGAAAATGTACTCAGAACTCTAGTGCCATTTAGTGAGCCTGTCATATATATATATATATATATATATATATATATATATATATATATATATATATATATATATATATATATATATATATATATATGACACCTCCCTTATGTTAAGGCATGGGTGACACATTTTATTTTGTATATAAAAACTTTATTGTAATCGTGCTGTCCATGGCTATGCCATTTAGATATCCTTTGTTAATATTTTAGTACGACAAGCATGAAGAATGTTACCAGCCCAAGTTCCTGCTGAGGAGTGTCTTTTTTGGCATTGCTACCTAAACAAATTCTTATTGTCTACTTCCAGGTCAGCTTCTTTAGTCTGTATAGTTCCGCTCGAGGGTGTACCTTTCTCCGATTACGTTACAGTTAAAAAGTTCCAAGTATTTTTAATTATAACTCACTTAATTCTTAGCCCCACTTTTAAGTGCTGATTGAAGCAGGAATTATTTTTGGTATTTTCAGGTAGCCAAATTGATAGAAGGAACAAAAGACAGCCAAATATTACCAGAAAAGGATAGAAGGTTATATAATTACTGAAAGGCTCGGGTCTTTTGCACACGTGGAAGGCATATCTTCATTTTTTCTGGCCTGTAAACATGCCCATCGTGGCTGTTAATTGTCTTTCAAAGAGGAACTCCGACCGCTGCCCTCTTTGTAATTGTGGTTTTATTTCCCCTTTCTCTCTCCGTTACAATGTTCACCCCTGAAAAGTCAGAGGGTGTAAGCGGGTGGTTATCGCGTTGAGAGGATGTGCGCGCTAGATATGCAGATGTGTAAATAGCGTAAATAGAAATAAAACTCTAATTTTTTACAGTTTCCTCAGAGTTATTCTGTGGTCGTTGCCATTATAAATCTGCTTCAAGTAACAGCACTCAACCACTACCAAATTATTTATTATTCCACATTTGTGACGTTACAGAGTGTAATTCCTAGCACAGGTGTTCATAGTCTTAACAGATATTTCGGTGACTTTAATATTTGAGGTAATCAGTAGCTGATCTGTATCAAATAGAATTTATTTCCCAAAGCTTTAGTGATAAGATCCGATTTTTATGAAAGTGGTGTAAGTTTCTTTTTGACAAAAAGTTAGTAAATAGTAGTAGTAAATGCATTCTGGTGTGATATTATCCCAAAACATCCTATAAAATATTTATCATTTTGTCTAGAGCCTCAATATCTTAGTCTACAAAATCGTCGATCACATATCCGGAGGATTGTGGGATGGCCAAAGATTCGCCTTGTTCGTGAATGGCTACTAGGGCACGTAAATTAGGACCTTGGCGGAATGTACTCCAAATTCAACTGAAATCTTTGAAGTTTTACAGCCAATCTAGGGGTTCTGCTTCTTGGTCCCTGCTTCTTAATTACGACAACCAACTGATAGCAGCGCTACTCAAGTTCGAATGTTTCTTTTCACTACTCGTGCTCTCCGAGCGGAGATACATAAGTAACAGAATAGCAGCAATGCTTAGCTTAAAGCTGTATCTTTCTATTGCCAGATGCATTCAAAATAGTTAAGGAGTTGATAAAGTTTAGAACGAATTTCTTTCAAATTCCACTCTCAGTAAAGATATATTTAGTTAAAAAACTATGCTACACAATTTTGCTACATTCTTATACCATAAAAATTACTATATTATAAACTCCATTAACTTTTAAAACACAAAAAATAAGCTAATTAATATATACCAATATCTTTTAAATCGATAAAAATAAAAAATGGGCTTGCATCACTTTCAACGACAAGTACATAGTAATATAATAAGTTATAGAAGTCCATAATTTACATAATTACCTCCATAAATTACAATTATAGATAGACCATAGCTCATATAGTAAATTATAGAGGACTTTATCTTTAGCTTTGCGTTTTTTTCATTTAGAGCCTTAGTTTAAATTGCTTAAACCCAGTAACTAACTCTTGCGCATACATCTTTACTAGCTAGACAAAAGAGTAAAAATGAGAAAGAAACGATTTCTTTCTTGCCATACTATGAAGTTTCAAAGATTCTAATATCTTTGCCATATCTGCTGCTTCAGCTTTCTTAGTTTAATTGTATGTCAACCTTTTTCTAATTTTCCCTAACACTTATATACTAGTTTAATTGTTTTTATGAATTGTGCTACGTGTAAAACACGTTGTTAAATGTTCAGTACAAGTCTATAACGTAATCGAGTGGCACTGACTTACCTATTTTGTAGATAAACAAGAAACTATCAAGTTAAACATGCAATGGATGAGATGTATAACTTCTAAATGTAAGATCTTACTGGTTCAAGATGATGCAACCTACGTAATTAAACGTGTAAGGTTGTTAAACATCCCCGGGAGATGCATTTGAGACATTTTCATGTGTGTAAAATACATGACCGGTCGCGTGTCGGGGGTTCCTCGGCATGAATCTAGCTCCATAAACAGAGCTGAAGCATTCAGAGAAATAAAGTATGGTGTATGTGCTTAAAATATGTTCTTGATTTTCTGAAAGGGAGAAGATCAATATTGGCTGCTTTTTGGCGCAAATAACGGTTTTAATTCAATTTTTTAGACAACGTGGTGAATATAAGGTTTGAATAACCTAAGAGCGCTGAACCCTGACGCTATGAATTGCCGCCTTTACCGATTGAGATGTTTCAGGCCTGTGGTAATTCAGTCCTCAAAGAAGTTAACTCATAGCTTTACAGTTCAAAATCCGAACCGATCAAAGATCGCTATGTTCAATATAGGTGGCCGGGGCAAGTAAAAAATTTTGTAGTTGTGATATTTCGGGTGTCCACGGCTGTCTTTCACGACGACAGCAATCCTCGTTTCTGTACCTGTTCGCCTATTGTTACTGAGCAGGTATTGTGAGTTCGCTGAAGTGACTAAATCCTAGACTAAATATGTATTTTTTACAATTATTGAACTTATGTACATTATTATAAAAACAACGCATCTCTAGCTGAAACGTCCTGAGGATGCGAAAAAATTAAGAGCTGTCTGCACGCGTCTCACTCGGTTTCAGCTCTCTCCTCCAAGCATGTCCGTTCTATCTAGTTCCAAACGGGCATCTTCTCCTCTGCTGTTAGCGAGGGTAACAGCAGAGTAAATCAGTAACCACACAAATCAATCTTAAAACAAAGCAGTATGACAGATAAATACTAATTAATAAAAATCTGACATTGACAGAATAATTGTTTAGCTCCATTTATTACAGGAAATATGGATAAATGGACAACATGACTCAGGGAGGAATGGACCTGTCCTAACACTCTTAATTCTATATCATCCCTCCAATTTTGACCATTTCAATAAACAGGTAAATTACTAGAAGCTTGTAGCTTTTAGGCTTATTTTAAGTGCTAGATATATAAAGTCATATTATTAAGTGCATGAAACTGTAACATATCGTGTGCTTCTGCGGCTGTCTTTCTCGACCACTGCACACCTCGCTTCTGTACCTGCTCGCCTATTGTTACTGGAGCAGGTATCATGGGTTCGCTGGAAACTTGTCTAGCCGACAACTAAATACTGCAGCGACTAAATCCAAGACTAAATATTTATTATTTTACAATTATTGAACATATGTACATGAACATTGTTAACCACAAACATGGCTGAAAAACCCGGAATATAACCAAATAGTGCCGAGCGACCTGCACCTCACCGGTTTCAGCTCTTTCCTCTACGAATGTCGTTCATATCGTCCCGAGCGGGCATACCCTCCTCTGCTATTGGCGAGGGCCAGGGTGAAATCCCCCCTCTTGGTCAGGATTTCACCTCCCTGGGAAAATGTCCCTCTTCTCCTCCGCAGCTGGCGGGGTGGCATCCTTCCCCCTCCTGGTGACCTTTCACCTCAATGGAGTAGGGCTTGTCTACCCTCTCTCGATGTGTCTGTATTCGCTCCTTAGCGCCGTATCCAAGTAACACAAACTCTATTCTTGTGTCTAGTATTATAGTATTCTCTATATTCTCTAAGATCAAACGAAACCTCAGTAGGGGCATAACAAGATTGTTGGTCTTCTGCTTGGTTCCTGTATGTAAATTACGAGGAATACTTTAAGCTAAACTCCATTCTTTAAATTAAATGTGGTCTTCTAAATCAGTGGTGCGCAATCTTTTTTCGACTGCGACCCCTTTTGTAGAGAGAAAATTTTTGGCGACCTCTAGAGATAAATGTTTACAAATACAATGTATATTTCGCGCATTTCTTTCGTTTCATCGAATAAAAATATCATCATATTTGACTCATATTAATTTTATTTATAATTTTAAGAAAATACTTTTTGTATAACACAAAAATCAGTAAATTGCCCTTTAGTGAGATTGATGTGTCTGCAAGTTTCAAATTATCTTATCGATGTTTGGATGTATGTTGCTAATTGCAATTCGCATATCATCTTCAGGGTTTAAAAGCGAGCGGTATTTAGTTTTTATTGAAACTAGTTTGCTAAATCCAGTTTCACATAAATACGTTGATGCAAATTGTATTAACACTCTGATGGCGGTCTTTCATAAAAAGGGATATTGTTTTTCCATGGATAACCAAAATTTTTGGCAAGGCTGAATCTTAAATTGATTTCGAAGAGTATAATCACTATCAATTGCTCTTTCTCACTAATTTGAAGAGTTGAACTGCATATGCCAAAGGAAAATGGATCACGAATCCAACCAAAATCGTTTTCAGGAAAATCCTCGAATCTTTAAATTTTCAATGTGATTGGAAATAATGTTCTTAAATGTAAATATATCTATATTATTTTCCTTGTTAAAATCGTTAAAGCAAGGAAACATGTCGGTGTTGTTTTTATTCATTTCAGTTTGCCAGAGACTAGGCTTATTCTTAAAGGCTTGAATTTTACTGGCTGCAGTTATGATAGTTGAATTCTCACCCTGCAAGCTCAAATTTAAGTCGTTAAGTTTTTCGAAAATATCAACTAAATAGCTCAGCTTTCCTAGCCAAACTTCATTGATATAATAACTTGCCAATCTATGTTTCTTTTAGATTAAAAACATGTACACTTCATTTCTCAAATCAAATATCCGTCGTAGTATTTTCCCACGTGAAAGCCATCTGACTTCGGTGTGTAACAGTAATCTTTCATACGTTGAGCCCATCTCATTGCAAAGTATTGAAAAGAGACGGCTGGTGTAGATGTTGCATTTAATGTAGTTAATTGAACTAACAACTTCTCGTAATACGTTGTGCATAAACATTTGGCACAGGGGTCGAGACCCCTAGTTTGCGCACCACTGTTCTAAATGATAGACGGAACACTTCTCCTGAAACCAAATAGGCTTGTCTCGTTAAAGGAGCATTAAAAACAACAACATCTTCTAAATATTTATTGATTATCAATACAGTTACAGTACGTGTTCTAGTTCAATAAGTGTTAATTTATTTCTTCGTATATTTAAATGTAAATAAAGTATGCTTTTGCTGTCAAAAATTTGACCTCCAAATATTATTGAGTATTCACATTCAAAATACAAACATAGAAAAGAGAAAATAAAAATAATCAAACAATTTTTATTAAAACATGTTTTAATTTAAAATAATTCCTTTCTTGTTTCCCCAACCATTCAATTTTTTATAACTATATTAAAAACGTTATTGTGCAGAAACGTGTAATATTTGAATTATATAAATACATTTAAACATAATTCTTTCATATAAAATTTAATATCAGAGTTCTTATGTTAAATATGAAATGATACGCCAAGAAATGAAATTTATTATTTGAATACTTTGTTATATTAAAGTAAAAAGATTCTGGAAAAAAATTGTGTAATATCTCTTATTCCATTTTGAAGTATCGATCGTTTTATTAAAATCAAATAGTAATATTCTCTATCAAAATGTGATACATATAGCTTATGTATATCGGTAATTTAATTTCAAACAATATAAATAGAACTTTTGTATTGTGTTTTTAAGAACAGCATAATGTTAAAATATATATATACTTAAGTATTTTTAAATTTAGATTTAAATGTATATAAATTTTCTAAATATGAAATATATTATAGACTCCTTCCAAGAGAGAAAGCTTAAAATATATTTCAATAAACTTCTTTCCGGGAACCAGGAAATAAAACCATTCTTTCCTTTTTATTTCGTTCTCAAATAAAAGCATCCCCTATATAATAATAGCTTAAGTTATCTGTCCGTCTGTCTTCGAAATTTTGAAGCGTTTGGACCTGGAATGGATAGGGACATCCATATTGGATTCTTAGCAAAATTCAAACCAAATCTTGAAAACGTTCAAAATCCACCCCTTTTGTAGCATTTAATACCATTATATCAAGCGCTATTTTCCGCGTTAAGAGCAGGCTATTATCACATAATAAATAGGTAAAGATAGCATTTTTTTCTAGCATTATGCCTTCATTCCTGTAACCATCTCATTTAATCACTCCTTAATTTAAATTATTTAAGTATCGTCTGCATTATTTTCATACATTTTATCACTGAACTTAGATATTTCGTAAACCATTTTCTTTTATATTTGGCTTAAATAATAAATTAAGTACATATGCCATAATTTTAAATTTAAACATCGATCATTTTTTGTTGCAATGAAAATTTTATCACGGGTATTAACAACACATTATTTTCATAAAAGTCTAGGAGTCTAATTCACGGACAAATAAATATCTCGCGTTTAAGTTATATGTCTTTAAAAACTAAGAAGT
>CM063501.1:176176061-176184278 GCA_032207245.1 Pardosa pseudoannulata
AAACTTTAAAAATAATGCTATTGGAACGATTTGTAATAATGATTTTCGATTGTAATCAAAAGAGAAAATTCTGATAGCTGGAAGCACTATATAGTATCAGATATATTTCTTTGGAATTAAGTAAAAAAAAAAAGTGGAAACGATGCAATAGAATTTCTCATTTGTTTGATAATGACACCGCACATTTTGTATAGAGCGGTTTGGCAAATAATTTATGAGGTAAATTCTTTAAATTGGTATAAATGTAATCTAGATAGTCCATTTATTGCCATTAGAATGTTTATTATTATTTAGATTTGTTAATGTGTCCGTAGTAATCATGAAAAGTTGTCAGTCATCGTTTGGGCGTTTGGCTATAATTCGTATTCAGTAATCAGAATTTTTTTCTCAAGTGTTGTTTACATTTTTTTGCAGATAATCTATGTAGAAAAACTAATAATGAGTAGAAATAAAATATTTAAAGCCTTAGAAGATGCAGCTGCTTATCTTTTTTCTGAAGAAATAGAGGGAGACATTATAGCAATGCCTCCTGATGTCGATAATCTAACACATGAAGAACAATTTGATGATAATTTGGGTACTCCTGTTGTATCAGACGTTGCAGGTACATTATAAATTACAATACCAGATAATAATTATGGCCCAGATAATACCAGAATACCTCATAATGATATTATTTTGGATAAAATAAAGGAAAACAATTCCCGAAAACGTAAAAGAGGAGAGTCAGTTGTATGAACGAATGAAACTTTTGAGTTATTACCAGGATGATAGATATGGCTGCTGTAAAGGGCTATGTCATTTATAAAAAGATTCATGGTTGTAAGTCGATACCAATCAAAGATTCTAGAAGATATATTGCAGTAACCAATTTAAAAAAGGGAGCCGATTCAAAAGCAATGCAAGGAATACTAACAACAAAGGCAGTAACATCCAGATCCCATGTGCTTCCTGACATAAAATTCGACAACACTCAGCATGTTATTGGCAAGAGGTAGAAACAAAGACATTGTCAATATGATAACTGTTCTTCAAAACCTAGAACATATTGTATGAAATGCAATGCAACATTATGTATCCAATGTTTTCCTATTTTTCATAAAACAATTCAACCTTAAAGATGTTAAATAGAAAGTTTTCTTGCATGTATAAAAACAAATTTTAATTTTTTACGTTATTTTGTCTGTTACTTGATTTATACATTAAAACTCTATAATTTAACGTAAAAAATCATTTTTAAAATATTTACATTTTTACATACAAACGCCCAGCGTCATCAAATGAGGATGGCTTAAAAGACATGGTTGCAATTAAAAATTTTAAAAGGCTTTTAAAATACTCTTAATTTATGCATTTCTACCCATATCTATCAATTTCAGGGAAAATTCAAAAAATTGTTAATTTGGGCGTTAAAGGGTTAATCCTATTTTTCTCTAACATTTAAATAGTTCCTTATGCCGAAAATGATCAAATAGTTAAGACGCGGTACCGGGATTCGAGGGTTTGAATCTCACTTTGGTATAGATGTTCGTAACCGTTTGGAATCGGCTTTAAGATGTAGGTCCGATCATTACGCCTCTTTTTGCAAAAAAAGTAGACCGTAGGTCTTCAAACCAAACCAATCTCGTTCTTTACAAACGAGAATATAAAAATATTCTTTGAAAAAGCATTTCATTAACATCATAACAATAGTGTTTGCAGCGGATATCGCAAGTGATTTTCATACGTTTAGACTGGCAGAGACTTAAAAATATCTTTAGTCTAAAATAAAATGTAATACAACTCAAGTTGCAAGTGTGATCCAACAGAGGTATCATACCAAGGATGAACCAACAAAGGTATTACTGGCAAGACTTCGCCCACATATACGTTAAGCCGAATTTGGCACATCTCCTACTGAGTGCTTGCTTTTTTCTTGCATCCGAAGATCTCTTACCCATCGGAGCGTGTTCATGTTACCAACTGAGCTAATATCGTTTCAAGTTGGTTTTTCGGTGCTAGATGGGAACCAACTTCAATATAAATTATTAGAAACATGAAATTCCATATTCAAGTACAAACACTGGCCCATGAATTAGGAACCTGTGAGATATATCTACAAATATTTCCCACTGATGTGGATAGGCAGAATCTATTTATAGCATAAAGGTAACCTCAACAGAAAAAAATGGAAAGACAAAACTGAGTAAAATATAACCAAAAATGTCTATGTGGTCAAATGAATAGGATATACCGTGTTTTGCACTGATGTCAGAATTCCATGAAACCAAAACTCTCCCTGTCGTCACTGTGAATAAATCTGGTGGTAATGTGATGGAGTGGGCCATGTTTATCTAGAATTACTGTTGTTCCCTAGTATCCGTTGGGGGTAAACTCGTTACCATTAATAACCTGAATGTAGTAGATGACCATATGCATTTTGTAATTTTAAGTTTTCTTTCCATGGGTATTTCTTGGAGGATAATGGACTACTATACAAAGTGCAAGAACCGTTCAAAATTGGTTCTCTGAATATCAACCAGACTTCCAACAACTTCTCTTGAAAACACAAATCATGGCTCTTATTTCACTTGCATTTTACTGTTTGTAAATTCATACCATCCAAAAACGTAAACTACAAATGAAAAATGTGAAGAAAGCAATTAGATTGCATCACAAAATTCAGTAAAAGGAAATGTACCAAATGCCCATTTGTAAGTCCTGCTACGTCCTTTATAGCGCAGAAAAACTAGGTCTTCCAACAGTAGACCGTAACGCTCCAAAACAAACCAAACCAAAGCTAATTTTTCTTAACAAACTCCGAAGGTCGGCAGAATGGTTAGGGTGCTAGCATTTGGTACAAGAGTTCTTGGGTTCCAATCCCACTGTAGAATGGTTGTTCTTTGGAATCGGCTTTAAACTCTAGGCCCCGGTGTCATTAGCAATCGAGTTGCAAAAAGTAGACCGTATAACTCCAAACCAAACGCCAGACAAATAGAAGGTAGAATGACAAACTAGGTTTAGAGCTTTAGACAGAGATTAAAGGCTTGTCCAATGTCAACCTCATGCTTTGTAAAAACAACATATTCAGTTTACGATTTCTTTTTCTGATAAAGAATGTGTGGCTTTCACTTATCACAGAGTAAAATTTTCACTTTATTGAAGTCTTAATTACACTTCAACCTGATACACAATCAATCCGCAGAAAATGTTTCGCAATTACACAAGAAATCTGTGCGCTCTTCATCGGAAAAGGATTTGAGAACTCAATAAGTTTCTTTTTACTTAATAAGGCTGTGATAAGGCCTTAAGGCATTAAAAGAAGTACCAAATGGCTGAAACAAATCATACTATTCTTAGATTTACTTCGGATGCTAGATCAACACTGAAAAAGTTTATTGAAGATGAGACAGTAACTTGCTATCCTTTTTTGTTGGGATTTGTTCGAAGTATTTTATTTTGTTTACACTTTTAAACAGAAATGTTAGTTTCTTTAACAGGTTTTCTTAAAAGCTCTAAAAGCTTGTGATTTTTAGAAAAGTTATGCTAAAAAGCTCTAAAAGCTTGTGATTCTAGCAAGGTTATTCGAAAAGGCTCATTTGATATGCAGATCATATCTATGGTTAAAAAAAAAATTATCAGTTTGTTTTTGCTTAGGAGGAAAATGTACATCGATGTGACAGAAATAAACGGATTTTGTTCCAGGGAAAATTACGTGACTTGACGGCAATTTCACACTTTGTTAATTTCGATAGGCATCATACGTTTCTGAAAAAAGACTGTTATATGATCCAATTTTATAAAGAATAAATAACTATGTCCTGGAAGCAATCGCAATAGGACTTGATGGAATGAATATAAACAATCTAGTGTAGTAATATAAATTTTCTTTTAATAAAAGCTTTTATTTTTGTATATTTGGGTAACTACAATTTCTTTTCCATGTGAGAAAATTTTTAACCAAAAGACGTCTCTGGAGCGTTTTGTTACCGTATATTTTCGCGTATAAGGCGGTACTTAAAACATAAAAATGACTCCCCAAATTAAGAGGCCGTCTTATACGAAAGGTTAAAAAATGTTGATTGCAAAACACCATTATAAAATGAATCAAGTCACTCACCAATGTTTTTAAAATCCTGTAAAATCCTCACATTCAACATCTGAGAGCTGAAGTACATTCTCACTTTCATTGTTGAGTTCATCCTATGGGTACCATTCTGTACCTAATGAGTCAAATTCTGCTTCGTCATCAGAATCACATAACATATCGTCCTCAGTGCAATCCATACCATTAGAAATCCCACACTTTTTAAACGATTTTATCACTATTTCCACTTTCACTTTTTCCCATGATTTGATGACAAAAGTGCAAAGCATATCAAGTGACGCGGCCCGCATAGCTCCACCTTTTGTATACAACTTTTCGCCACTACTCATCCATTCATTCCATTGTTCACGCATGTTGTCTTTGAACGATTTATTAAGTGAGACATCTAAAGGTTGTAGCACTGAAGTTAAACCACTCAGTATGATAGCAATGTTGGTATTATTCCATCCTAAGCGATTTTTGGTGTTCTCAGTTACGTGACTTCGAAACATGTCACACACCAACAAACTGCGTCGTTTTTGAAATCCACCTGGTCGCCTCTGCCATATATTTTCGAGCCACAATCTTACCCCACTTTCGTCCGTCCATCTCTTTTCATGAAAATGTACAAAAATCACATTATTAATCAATGCAACAATCCCAATATGGTGTTGCAAGGTGCTAAAAAATAAAATTTGTCAGTTCCGTATATCTACGCATTACAATATTTTTGAGAATTTTGGGGTCGCCTTATATGGCGGATATATGCTAAAATTGTAAAAATAGGCTGAAAATTTATATCTCATCTTATCTGAAGGTAGCCTTATACGTTTAAATATACGGTATTTAATTTCCAAAAAATATTTTTGATTTCTCTTACGTAAAAGTCTTTTAAAACAGTCAATATTCCTTACTTAACACTAGAATCTAAATTAATTATATTTCGTTAATTTAAATATTATATGTTTGCTCTTCTGAGAAAGTGATTAAATATTAGAAGAGTGATTCCCTGTTTAATTTAGTAGGTTACAGACCGTATTCAAACTTGTGAAAGCGATATATAATGAAACTTTGCTTTGGAAAGAAAAAACTAGTCATAAATAAATCGACAACTCGTAAAGAATTTATAAATAAATTTCACTTTATATGTTGTTGCAAACAGCACTCGTCAAATATTAAGCTAAAACAAGAACTGAAATAAGAAACTTCCAAGTCAGGGTGATCAGAAATAAATCCCCTTGTTCCAAGTGTAGAATGCAGATTAATTAAGTTTATCTTAAGTTTATTTAAATTGTCTAGATAGATACTCCTTTCCATATTAAATTATTTTAAAATTAAATTTGTATTCAGAGAAATTTAGACTGTCATCTCCTCAATTTTGTCGTATGCTTCCATTTAACACTCGCCGGCCACCCCTCCAAACATCCGATATCGAGCGTGTTATATCTCACAGGTACATCTTTGATTTATACGATTGCTCTAAGCCGTGGTAGCTGAATTGGTAAAGGCAGCGATATCGTGACCGCAGAAAAAAAGGAATCGAAGCTCAAACTGGCTTTAGATCCGTCGTGTTTGTACCCGACTGTAAATGGACTGCATTCTCTATAACTAACAACGCTTCTCACGAACATTTATTCCAAAAAAATGGAATGATGCGGTTGACGGAAGGCCTGCCATGTTACACACAACACTAGCTTCGTTTGTGAAAAAACTCCCTCGGAACAAATATCCGCGCATTCTCAGGTCTTGAGAGTGGAACGTAACAGTGTTCATTAAAGGAGACAGGAAC
The DNA here is from genome assembly GCA_032207245.1 of Pardosa pseudoannulata. Lineage (NCBI taxonomy): Eukaryota > Metazoa > Arthropoda > Arachnida > Araneae > Lycosidae > Pardosa > Pardosa pseudoannulata. Next base: position 176,181,917 of record CM063501.1, read on the forward strand.
GAGTAGAATAGTTTCATGGTCATAATGTCCAAGTTCTTAAACGTTACTCTGGAGTTGACAGACCAAACGTAGGGTTCTTCTACTTGGTCCATGCTTCTGAGGACCAACAGAGCTAATGTTAGTCGCGTCCGTACCATACCTTACCCTACACATTCTCCTTGGGTAGTGTTAAATGAGGGACAGCCTCGAAGATATTAGGAGAATGTTTAACAGATAAGTGCCCCTGCGAAATAAAAGATTGCTCTTCATTTGTATTACTTAACATGTTTTAATTTTGTTCATTTTAATATTGCATTCTCACACGGATAAATAAATACACACAGACACAAAATCCAATGTCGTTTTTCTAAATTCCTGTGTATTACAGTAATCATCTTACAAATATACGAACCTGTGGAGACTCAGTCACACAATTTCTTAGTTTAATATTTTATGCAAATTTTTACTTCTTGCGCAGCAAACCTTTTGTTTATAAATTTGCATAAACCAACTTCAATGTACTGTAAATATTTTATGTATTTGTTAAATATTAATTTCGTTTTTAAAGATAATTTATCATTGCAAAAAATAATTTATCATTGCAAAAAATAATTTCTCTTGGCAACAAAGTTTTCATTTTGTTGTCAATTTATCTTTATTTCTTTTGTTATTTTTAAATTCAAAGTGTTATTCAAGATGTTTGTAACGCTCTTTAGTACATAATAGCACAAATTCAAATATCTGTACCGTCAAGTGTTTCATATCACTTCCGGGGCTGGACCCATACTTGGAGACCCCCCCCCTCTCTCCAAGTTTAATTATGTAAAATCAACTTGCTCCTAATATTATCTTGGAACCCAATTAACATTACCAAATTTAGGGCTTCGTTTTAGTTTTGGTTATCATTTTAAACCCTTTTTTGCTGGTTTTATCCTTTTTCTCTCACTTTAACATTAACGGCAAGCATGATACTACCTATTTCCAGGATTTCGTTTTAATTATTTAAACTATGGATATTTTCAAGTGATAACTCATGATTATATTTTCTCATTTTTATGTTTTTTGTTTTTTACTGTTGTGGAGTGAACTGTTCCGTGGTAAATATCTCAAAGCCTAATCCTTAGGGAAGGCTGTTTACCACCTAGGGTTTCAAAAAACCAGCTTCAAGGTTAACCGGCACCCTTTTACGCAAGATAAAAACGCAGGCAGAAGAAGAAGCCACCTCACACTCGCTCAGCACTCTCATTCTTGTATCCTGTACTGTCCTGTCCACTTGCTGTTCCCATTTTTTCTCTACCACCCGGTCAGTGGAAGAGGGATCGATGATATCTCAAGCAGACCGGTAATTCTTCAATATTCACTACCATACCGAGGAGAAGAGCCGTGATGGATAACCTGACATTTTCTACTTTCTTCAAAGTCATAGTGGAATGCCTAGTAGGAAGTAACAAGAACCGATTATTTATGCCACTAGTTGTGTTTAAAATAAGTTTTAGTTTAAAGTTTGTTAAATATTAATTCTAGTTAAAGTTGATCTTATTTATTTTATGTTTATAAGATTCATATAATTTGTTTAGTAGTGATAAACATTTTTGTTACCTTCTGTTATCATGTTGTAGAAGTAAAATAGTGGTAGTTAGTGAGCAGTAAGCACAGGCAGGTACAATTCAATTAATGATACCACTCTGGGGTGTTATATAACCTACTATTTAATCTTTCAAGCTACCTTAGATTTCTTGGATTTCAGTTTATTGGCTCAAAATTCTCTGAAGACACTACTGTGCTAAATAAGTTTTATAAATTATAGCACATTTTACACACAACCTTCTACTTTTTCAAGACACCTTAAAGCGCTTGATACAAACTATTAACTTTATATTTATTGTCTATTTTGTTTCCACCATACACTGATTAACATTTTTGTTAATGTAACCTTCAGTTTAGTTTCTTCAATTTAACAAGCACTTTCTAATTGTTTTTTCTTCTATTCCGTGAAGAAGCCCTCACGTCATGCTAATTTGTTTTGTAAACTGTGTATTTCACAACCAGCTGAATATATATAAAGGCAAGTCGCTCGATATGCTGTGTATTATTATTATTTTGACGATTAGAGCTGTGTCTCGTTTTTCAATATGCCCTATGCTTAATGAAAATGCTTGTTTTTTTATTATGTTAAACTTAATGTTTTTTAAGAAGCGTTTTATTTAATTCAGTGATGATATTTTACAAATAAACTCAGTTACCATCGCATGTGGAGTAATCATCTTTTAATCTGCAAAGTTATTACACAACCAGTTGAATATATAAAGGCAAGTAGCTGGTTATGCTGCGTGGTGTTATTTTGACGATTAGAGCTGAGTTTCGTTTCTTAATATGACCTATG
>CM063501.1:176184378-176191878 GCA_032207245.1 Pardosa pseudoannulata
GCATTATACGTTTAAATATACGGTATTTAATTTCTCTTACGTAAAAGTCTTTTAAAACAGTCAATATTCCTTACTTAACACTAGAATCTAAATTAATTATATTTCGTTAATTTAAATATTATATGTTTGCTCTTCTGAGAAAGTGATTAAATATTAGAAGAGTGATTCCCTGTTTAATTTAGTAGGTTACAGACCGTATTCAAACTTGTGAAAGCGATATATAATGAAACTTTGCTTTGGAAAGAAAAAACTAGTCATAAATAAATCGACAACTCGTAAAGAATTTATAAATAAATTTCACTTTATATGTTGTTGCAAACAGCACTCGTCAAATATTAAGCTAAAACAAGAACTGAAATAAGAAACTTCCAAGTCAGGGTGATCAGAAATAAATCCCCTTGTTCCAAGTGTAGAATGCAGATTAATTAAGTTTATCTTAAGTTTATTTAAATCGTCTTGACAGATACTCCTTTCCATGTTTAATTATTTTAAAATCAAATTTGTATTCAGAAACATTCAGAGTGTCATCTCGTCATATTTCTCGTATACTTCCATTTAATACTCGACGGCCACACCTCGAAACATTCGACATCGAGCGTGTTATATCTCACAGGTACATCTTTGATTTATACGATTGCTCTAAGCCGTGGTAGCTGAATTGGTAAAGGCAGCGATATCGTGACCGCAGAAAAAAAGGAATCGAAGCTCAAACTGGCTTTAGATCCGTCGTGTTTGTACCCGACTGTAAATGGACTGCATTCTCTATAACTAACAACGCTTCTCACGAACATTTATTCCAAAAAAATGGAATGATGCGGTTGACGGAAGGCCTGCCATGTTACACACAACACTAGCTTCGTTTGTGAAAAAACTCCCTCGGAACAAATATCCGCGCATTCTCAGGTCTTGAGAGTGGAACGTAACAGTGTTCATTAAAGGAGACAGGAACGAGTAGAATAGTTTCATGGTCATAATGTCCAAGTTCTTAAACGTTACTCTGGAGTTGACAGACCAAACGTAGGGTTCTTCTACTTGGTCCATGCTTCTGAGGACCAACAGAGCTAATGTTAGTCGCGTCCGTACCATACCTTACCCTACACATTCTCCTTGGGTAGTGTTAAATGAGGGACAGCCTCGAAGATATTAGGAGAATGTTTAACAGATAAGTGCCCCTGCGAAATAAAAGATTGCTCTTCATTTGTATTACTTAACATGTTTTAATTTTGTTCATTTTAATATTGCATTCTCACACGGATAAATAAATACACACAGACACAAAATCCAATGTCGTTTTTCTAAATTCCTGTGTATTACAGTAATCATCTTACAAATATACGAACCTGTGGCAACTCAGTCACACAATTTCTTAGTTTAATATTTTATGCAAATTTTTACTTCTTGCGCAGCAAACCTTTTGTTTATAAATTTGCATAAACCAACTTCAATGTACTGTAAATATTTTATGTATTTGTTAAATATTAATTTCGTTTTTAAAGATAATTTATCATTGCAAAAAATAATTTATCATTGCAAAAAATAACTTTCATGGCAACAAAGTTTTCATTTTGTTGTCAATTTATCTTCCTTTCTTTCGTTATTTTAAAATGCAAAATATTATTCAAGATGTTTGTAACGCTCTTCAGTACAGAATAGCACACATTCAGATATCTGTACCGTCAAGTGTTAGTTTCACATCACTTTCGGGGCTGGAGCCATACTTGGAGGACCCCCCCCACTCCTTCTTTCTCCAAGTTTAATTATGTAAAAGCAACTTGCTCCTAATATTTTCTTGGAACCTAATTATCACAACCAAATTTGGGCCTTCGTTTTAGTTTTGGTTATCTTTTTAAACCTTTTTTTCGCTAGTTTTAACCTTTTTCTCTTAATTTAACATTAACGTCAAGCATAATACTACCTTTTTCCAGGATTTCGTTTTAATTATTTAAACCATGGACATTTTTAAATATTAACTCATGACTATATTTTCTCATTTTTATGTTTTTTGTTTTTTACTGTTGTGGAGTGAACTGTTTGGAGGTAAATACCTCAAAGCCTAATCCTTAGGGAAGGCTGTTTACCACCTAGGGTTTCAAAAAACCAGCTTCAAGGTTAACCGGCACCCTTTTACGCAAGATAAAAACGCAGGCAGAAGAAGAAGCCACCTCACACTCGCTCAGCACTCTCATTCTTGTATCCTGTACTGTCCTGTCCACTTGCTGTTCCCATTTTTTCTCTACCACCCGGTCAGTGGAAGAGGGATCGATGATATCTCAAGCAGACCGGTAATTCTTCAATATTCACTACCATACCGAGGAGAAGAGCCGTGATGGATAACCTGACATTTTCTACTTTCTTCAAAGTCATAGTGGAATGCCTAGTAGGAAGTAACAAGAACCGATTATTTATGCCACTAGTTGTGTTTAAAATAAGTTTTAATTGAAAGTTTGTTAAATATTAATTCTAGTTGAAGCTGAACTTATTTATTATATGTTTGCAAGATTTATATAATTTGTTTAGTAGTGATAAACATTTTTGTTACCTTCTGTTATCATGTTGTAGAAGTAAAATAGTGGTAGTTAGTGAGCAGTAAGCACAGGCAGGTACAATTCAATTAATGATACCACTCTGGGGTGTTATATAACCTACTATTTAATCTTTCAAGGTACCTTAGATTTATTGAATTTTGATTCGTTGGAGCAAAATCCTCTGCAGACACTAATCAGACAAACAACTTTTATAAATTATAGCACATTTTACACACAACCTTCTACTTTTTCAAGACACCTTAAAGCGCTTGATACAAACTATTAACTTTATATTTATTGTCTATTTTGTTTCCACCATACACTGATTAACATTTTTGTTAATGTAACCTTCAGTTTAGTTTCTTCAATTTAACAAGCACTTTCTAATTGTTTTTTCTTCTATTCCGTGAAGAAGCCCTCACGTCATGCTAATTTGTTTTGTAAACTGTGTATTTCACAACCAACTGAATATGTAAAGGCAAGTTCCTCGTTATGATGGGTGATATTATTATTTTGACGATTAGAGAGCTGTGTCTCGTTTTTCAATATGCCCTATGCTTAATGAAAATGCTTGTTTTTTATTATGTTAAACTTAATGTTTTTTAAGAAGCGTTTTATTTAATTCAGTGATGATATTTTACAAATAAACTCAGTTACCATCGCATGTGGAGTAATCATCTTTTAATCTGCAAAGTTATTACACAACCAGTTGAATATATAAAGGCAAGTAGCTGGTTATGCTGCGTGGTGTTATTTTGACGATTAGAGCTGAGTTTCGTTTCTTAATATAGCCTACGCTTAATGAAGATGTCTGTTTTTTTATTATGTTAAACTTAATTTTTTAAGAAGATTTTTTATTCAGTTATGATATTTTAAAAATAAACTCAGTTACCATCGCATGTGGAGTAATCATCTTTTAATCTGCAAAGTTATTACACAACCAGTTGAATATATAAAGGCAAGTAGCTGGTTATGCTGCGTGGTGTTATTTTGACGATTAGAGCTGAGTTTCGTTTCTTAATATAGCCTACGCTTAATGAAGATGTCTGTTTTTTTATTATGTTAAACTTAATGTTTTTTAAGAAGTGTTTTTCTTTTAATTCAGTGATGATATTTTAAAAATTAAGTCAGTCACCATCGCATGTGGAATGATCATCTTTTATTCTGCAAGGTTATTTTTATCGATGAGTTGGGATGGTTCAAAAGAAACCGGGAATGATGTCAAGAAGCTTCGATGTTATAAAATGTTTACACAAACCTGTACACGTTACATCAGAAAGTGATTATTTTTGGAATCTGTGTTCAACGAAAACAATGAGGTTTAATTTTATGGCATATATAGTCATACTCGTAACTTTAGAAAAGCTCTGTGAATTTCGGAGCATTAAAAATCGAGAAGTATACCTATATTCAAATAAATACCCTATCTTTATTTAATGGCGCATAATAAATGATTTCCAAAAAAATATTTCGGATGTAACGTATCGGTATTCAACAAAACGTCCAAGTTTAGTTTTATGGCTAATGCGCACATATATAAACTTCAGAAAAATTACATTTCAAACTCTAAGATAAAAAAGTACCGGTATTACAAAAATGTTAAAATTAAATTTTATATCATTTACAATACTTTCTCTGCATTTCATTTAAAAATAGGCTCATATAGCAAAAACGTGTACAATAGCGAACTAAATCATTACCAAACCAAACCTCGAAGAACACAAAAATTTTTAACATATTCTTGTAAAGTGATTAGATCCACTGAACGAAATTTTTGGAACAGTACTTTTTGTTATTACTTCTTTTAATTAATAACTTGTACCACCCTATCCGAGTTTCATGTTCTGAATAAAATTTCCTGTGAAATATTATGTAGTTTGCATGCGTTTACTCCGTGGACAGTATTTTTCTTTCAAAGCAGAAAATAATTAAGTTTCCCTTTTAAACGTCTCATTAAAAGATAACATTATTATTACTTAGCAAAAAAGAAATTAACACTTTAATTTTACTTATTTCCTTTATGTTAGAAAAATTTTTCTGTACTGATTAATTATGCAGAACGAAAATAATAAAATTTCGTAAGCAGAAGTTCATTAATTTTATTATGACTTAGAATAACTTGATTTTAGGTAATATTTCATTTCTCTCGTCATTAGTAAGAACATGAATGGTCTCATCGTATCTGTAAAATACAAGATTGATTCTTTATTATTACCTACAATTAATTTCGTAACTTAATGTTAAATATTTTAATTACTGTAAATAACTATTCAAAACTCTAAATAGAACCTTTATATGTTTAAACAAATAATAATAGAAAGATTGTTTTATTAAATACAAGTTTCGAATGGTTTGGTTCGAATCTCTACAATCTATTGGTTCCTACACGAGGATTAATGAGAACGGGACTTATTGCTTAAATTCCATTTCGAACGGACATTAACTGTGATGAGGCGATTTAGATTTAATAAAATTGATAATTAATATATTGATATAATTAATATAATTGATTAATTAATATAATTGATATAAATAAAACGAGAAGTGAAATGCTTGGGATCAAAATCTGACCTCATCACATCTTTTGTAAAGGAGAGAGGACCTATAAAAATTAATTGAATGGATTCGTCGTGTGCGTCATTCTCGGGCGTGGTTCTGATCCCAGCCTAGATTAGAATGGTGTCTCCTTTCATGATACTAAATAAGAATGTACCTTTGTGGAGTTATTTATGAATCCTTAAGGGACAGTACCCAATTTGAAGGGGTAAGATTTTCCCCATGTTTGCGGATTGAAGGCGGTAAAAGGGATACCTATGGATTTATACAGTTCTGCTGATTGGACGAAGAAAATTAAGAAAGTAGAGATGAAAATAATATAAAAGAAGAAAAGTTAAGAAGAGAAAGCAGAGTTCGGAGACCAAATAAAGACTAGGTCCAAGAGACACTCCGAAAACCTAAGAGGGCGACATCTCGAAACGACCAGAAGTGTTCCAGTGCATCTGCCTTTCATAATCACCCCAATCATTTAAAAGGCCGCAGACCAGTGGTGAGACTGAAGTCAGCAGTGTCTACATCCTTCACCAAGAGTTCCCAACCTGAATACAGCCCTGGCACACCCAATAGATCCACAAAAGTACTACTTATAAATATTTCAATTAGAAATTAGGTCCTCTTTCTTTTTTTTTACCTAAATGTTAAGATATTATTAATGTTAAATCTTGAATAATGTAGCACTTAGTAGAAAGTTTGGAAAACAAATTTTATGAAGTTTGAATCAAATTTTTTGTACATAGACATGTAAATAGCATAATAATAAATTTCCTTATTTTTTTATTTTAATCTATCAACCTTGTATATGTTTATTTTAAGTGTGTAATATTTGATTTTTGGTAACTCTTAATTTAGCTTATATATTTTTAAAGAAATTACGTCTGTAGTCTCTCAGGGCCTGTGGTTGAATTTAAAACTTAAATAATCTACACAACGAAAGACAAATAAAATTTAGTCTTTGACTAACAAAATAATAACCACTATAAATTTGATCATAGGTAAATACCTAAACTTAATGAGAGCTACACAACAATTAACATCCATCCAAACAGCGGAATACGAAACCACGTATTCAGGTTCCGAAGATCAGCGCCCTAATTACTCCATAAACTGAGTCGGTTTATCACAGTCTTATCCAAATGCGCCAATTTTGGAATGTTCGACCTGAGTTCAGGTAAAAGCAAAAATGGTATTTCAATTCTGTGAAATCTAAAATCAGTTCATCCAAAGTAATCTATAATATTTACTTTGCCATTTTTCCAATAGATAGAGATACTTTCACGCGGAAACTACGGTAGTTTTGCACCATCTGTCGGTATTTCTGAGATACTGTAAATGATTTGTGAAATTCAAAGGAATACTGAGGGACATGGAATTCATGACAGTTGATATAGATAATAATGTTTTTGTATTAGTTTATTATATTTATCCAGAAAATTATGTCATTAAATTTATTTTGCTGTCATTTGAGCAAAAATTACTGTAATCCATTAACATTTCCCATGAATGTAAATAGTAGTTATTTTTTTAATAAAATATTTCTAACATTTTGATGATGATAATGAAAGAAATTTTCATTTTTGGCACTGTGTTTCTTAAATATATTCCAAAGATAAGGGGGTCAATCCTTTATCGGTATGTATATAAAATTTTCACCAACGAATTTTTTTCTAATTCTGTTGTCCATTTAAATATATGAATTGTTATAAATTTTATAGTATCTGAGTCTGTATAAACGATTGTATGGTTAGAAATTTAATTTTTTGCTCCATGTTTTCTAAATATTGACACCACCAAAAATCTTATTATTCAAATCTCAAAACCTCCTTATAATATCTTTATATTTCTATGTTAGTGCCCACATTTCATGTGAGGATAGGCAATATTAAGCTTTTATGTATAAGTAATCTAGTTTTATTTCTGATAAATTGTGATTTTCAATACATCTGTAGCCCAAAGAAACGCCTATGGAAATTATCGCCTTCTACAAATACTATCATCATTTTATATCAGGAAAAATATTTGGATGTATGACTGAGTTCTATACTGTCTGCATACTAAACTAAACACATCGGTGCAACAGCCTAAGATGGAGGCCAAGACCTACGGTGCCAGTCTCCCATTTCAAGACCAAGGACCCTAGGGTGCGAATCATCTGTCCCGGTTTAGTGGTCAACCTTACGTAGAACCCTAAGTGTTTAGTTCCCTAGCATACTTGGTCCTCAGCCTGCGAGTTAGCCTGCGAGTTACACAACCAAATACTCTACAATACATCTTCCGGTCGACTAATGAAATGCCACTCAGATTCACCTTCTTAATTTCGAATCCATGTGCTTGATTTTTCCGTATACCATTTTACTTTATTCAGTAATTCTCTTCATACACGCTTGCAATCAGTTTCAAAGAAAAAAATGTTATCGCACTT
>CM063501.1:176196878-176201878 GCA_032207245.1 Pardosa pseudoannulata
AGAACGTGACTCCGTATACAGAATATTTTACACTATAACATTAAGGCCATATAATTTTATATTTTTTCCGATGTTCAGAATGTGGCCATATTTCGGAAGTAGAAAATAATCTAGGTATATTTTCTTATTCTGTCTCTTTGAATACACAAACACACACACACATATGCGTATAGTATATACTTAATAACTTTACATGTATGTCTATATGAAAGAATTTTTATTGTGTATTCCGAATTGGTTGGGTGATAATCTTTAAAAAAGTTAACTAATTACTACTTAAGATAAATAAGAGTTTAATAGAAATGGTAATAATTGCATAATCTGCAATAAGTCTAAAACAGCACACACACATACAAACACACACACACAAACATATATACATACATACATATATACATATTTAGATACATAAATGTAACGCAGAGAAAATTAAATGACCGGTTACTCGAAAATTTTTATTTCCCCGGTCTTCCTGGGTTTGGTTTGGTTAGTAGTGCTGCGGTCTACTTTTTGCAACACGAGGGCTAATGAGAGCGGGACCTACAGCTTAAAGCTGATTCCAAACGGCTACGAACATCCATGCCACTGTGGGATTAGAACCCACGAATTCTGGAACCGAAAGCCAGCACTCTAAGCAATCGGCCATTGTTCAGCGATTTTCCTGGGAAAGGATAAGTATAAGAAGCTAGCAGTAATGAAGATGTGCAGTCGGGCCATTACCCAAAGAGAAACAAGTGTTTCTCCAACGTGGAACATTAAATTTTTATTTGAGATCTAAGCAAAAGAACATGTTTCTCATCTCAACGGCTTAGAAGGGAATGATCGTGAAAGCATTTCGCTTTTACACAATTGGGCCCCGCAGCAAAACGCGGAGACGAATTCCTTCCCAGAAAAAGTTGCTTAGTCAGCGTTATTAGAAATCAACAGGAACCTAGATCATTGTAGGAGTGAGATACTTTATTGAGACACCTGGAAAATTTGGTGAACGGCAGAAAATCTGCATTTATTTCAGAGAAAGCTTTGGGAAATAAATTTTAAGAATTGAAGTCACGGACACTCCTTTAGATAAGATATTTTGTGGGTCGGAAAATAGATTTGAAGGAATAAGTCGGGATAGAAGAGAATTTTTACGTTATATTTTAAGTATAATAGTTCTGATATCTTACAGATTATATATATATATATATATAAATATATATATATATATATATATATATATATATATATATATATATTTATATATATATATATATATATATATATATATATATTATATATATATATATATATTATATATATATATATATATATTATATATATATATATATATATATATATATATATATATATAACTTACAATAAATGACAGCACTACATTTAGTATATTTTTTCTCTTGAAATATTTCTCTTGAAATATTGTATTTATACTTGCTGTACCTGGAAAGTTAGTAATGAAATTGTTTTTCACTTATAACCCCAAATAAAAGTATCTATTCAAACAACACTTATAAACTGTTAAACTATTTATTTATTTTACTTTTTTAAGAACACCTATTTATTGTTCTTCCAATATAATTAAAATTTTAAAAAGTTTTATGTTCACGTCATTCAAGGCGATGGCCCACTCAATACCTGCTATGATATCCCCTCTAATTTGGGCAAACACAAACTTTAATACATTTTACATTCATAAGGTTCATAGATAATATTTATAAACTAATTTCATTAAATTCCAAACAATCTATATAGGTGACCTTTAGATGGTTAACCAATGTATAAATCGTGCATTATTGTATTTTTTCTGAAAATAGTACACTAAACAAAAATATTTAAATTAAAATTTTTAATTATAAGTCTTTTAATTTATTTGTCCGTCGTTTAATATAGTTCACTTGAATGACGTATATATAAAGTATGCTTAAATATTTTTTTTCTGGAAGTAATGCGCTAGGGGAGGGTAAATTTCGAATACATGTCTTTTCAATTATTCGTCATTATTTTACGGTTGCCTTTGAACAACGTATAAAAGGTGATGTATCCTATATGCATTTCTTTTCCGTAAATAAGACGATAAACTAACATATTTACACAAAATTTCGACTGTAAGTCTTTTCATTCAAACTTCGTTTTACATTCTCCACATGAACCACGAGATGCGGTACTGTGTAAGAAATTGTTTTACATATACAGAGAACTAGTTTAGATTGCATACTAGTTTAGAGACATAAACTATTAGGTTACCCAGTGTGCAACTTTATTCAAAATAGATATAATTAGCACTATTAGGACATAAAGATTATTTCTGTAAATTTAACAGATACATTGAATTTGGTTACAATCACCATAAAATTGTAAGGAAACAAATGTGCGAATAAGAAAAGAAACTTTTCTCAAACTTTTTTCCGTCTCATTAATTCTGTCCCATTTTCATTTAGGTCATAGAGGAGAAGTTTGTTTTCTTCCCATCCGTAATTGCTCAAAAACATGCTGCTGAAAAAAAGAAACATTACAAATGACCCTATTAATCTAAAACAAGACATATTAATTAAAAGGACAGAGAAAAAAAACAATACGAATTCTTTACATTTCACATTTTTTTTCAAAAATAATAGGAAATTAAGATCATATTCAGAATGTACATCAAGAGCCTTTATTTTCAAATATATGCATTTGCTTTGATATATCTGTACATCAGAAGGAAAGAGCAATATGTCAATTTACATAACAATTGAGCAATTATGCATATTCGTGTATGATTTGTTCTCGTCTATTGTGTTTTTAGTCAGTCGCAAAGGCAAAGATCTCGTAACTGAAAGGTTGCGGGTTCGGAGCTCGAGCCGGCCTGAGATCCCCCATGTTCGTTAAAGCTGACTGGGGTAAAATACGTTCGTGGTCACAATGTCCTCCAAGATCTCAAACAATACCTCTGGGATGGCAAGCCAAGTTTGGGAATCTTCTGCTTGATCTCTGCTTCTAAATTACAAGGATCCAGAAGTGGGTATGTTACTCGAGTCCGTAGCATGGAGCCGGCCTAATATCCGCCATGTTCGTTAAAGGTGACTGGGGCTAAAATATGTTCGTGGTCACAATGTCTTCCAAGTTCTCAAACGGTACCTCTCGGGATGGCAAGCCAAGTTTGGGAATCTTCTGCTTGGTCTCTGCTTCTAAATTACAAGGATCCAGAAGTGGGTATGTTACTCGAGTCCGTAGCATGGAGCTGACCTAAGATCCGCCATGTTCGTTAAAGGTGACTGGGGCACGTAAAATATGTTCGTGGTCACAATGTCCTCCAAGTTCTCAAACGGTACCTCTCGGGATGGCAAGCCAAGTTTGGGAATCTTCTGCTTGGTCTCTGCTTCTAAATTACAAGGATCCAGAAGTGGGTATGTTACTCGAGTCCGTAGCATGGGGCCGGCCTAATATCCGCCATGTTCATTAAAGCTGACTGGGGTAAAATATGTTCGTGGTCACAATGTCTTCCAAGTTCTCAAACAATACCTCTGGGATGGCAAGCCAAGTTTGGGAATCTTCTGCTTGGTCTCTGCTTCTAAATTACAAGGATCCAGAAGTGGGTATGTTACTCGAGTCCGTAGCATGGAGCCGACCTAAGATCCGCCATGTTCGTTAAAGGTGACTGGGGCACGTAAAATATGTTCGTGACCACAATGTCCTCCAAGTTCTTCAACGATACCTCTGGTGATGACAAGCCAAGTTTGGTAATCTTCTGCTTGGTCCCTGCTTCTACATTAGAAGGATCCAGAGGTGGGTATGTTACTCGAGTCCGTAGTATACCTTAAGCTACACGTGCTAAATGGAAGGTGCTAAATGGGTAACAGCTTCGAAGCCTTGTATTGACATAAAGGTATAAAGCGCCTGTTTTGCCAGCTGCGTTATGAAAAAAAACTACTGTGGTTTTTACTTAAATTGAGATAGAGTGAAATGAAAAATAAACTATGAGAACCAGTATGTTATTAAGGAAAAGATTCCCATTTGGACTTAAAACTTCTTATTTCTACATTTCTCGTATGATTATTGACAACATGTCTTCCATAACACCCCAAATACATTTATAAAACTTTTCATTAAAAACGACCAAACTCAAAGTACTCAATAAAAACTTTTAATGTGCCCCGCCCCCCAAATTTGAAATTTTGGTATAGTGCTTTTTACTTCCAATGCCTACACAGATGTGCTTGTCTGTAGTGTCAAGAAAATAGTGTAAGAAATTGTCCAAATTCATTTCTTTTTTCATCCAAATTCAGTGTAGAAATTTATTCTTATTCAAGAAAGATAGCGTGTGAGGATTTCTGAATTGTATAACTTTAGCCTGTGGTTTTGCATCTGCTTTAATATAGATGTAAAAATTGTAACACCAGCAGTTTTCGTTTATATATTCTGTAACTTGAAATATTCTCAATTCTTCTTTCTGTCTCTCTCTCTTCTCACACTCCTTCTATACCGTTCTGACTTCTTTTTTCTTTCCTTGTTATCGCCCTTTTTTTCTATCATACAAACACACACACACACACATACACAGACATATATAAATACATGTATATATATATATATATATATATATATATATATATATATATATATATATATATATATATATATATATATATACATATATATACATATAGATGCATATATATATACATATATATATACATATATATATACATATATATATACATATATATATATACATATATATATATATATATATATATATATATATGTATATACATGTATATTGAAGATAAACATTTATGATAATAATATGTTCAGAGCTATAGAAGCAAATCTACTTAATTTGAAATTATATCCGCTTAACTTCGAAGAATTTTTAATTATTTATGCTTATTTATCTCAAGAACCATTAAGATTTAATTAGTTTTCAATTACAAAAACATGATTTTAATTTATTATTTTGTCGGTCCTTTTCCTACAGTTAATTGCATATTTTAATGCGATACTTTCTTGCTATGCTAAGGAGT
>CM063501.1:176206878-176209378 GCA_032207245.1 Pardosa pseudoannulata
TAAAATCAGTTCTTCCCGTATGGTCATAAAATGTGAACTTTCTTCAAATGCTTATACGTCATTTTACGTCATTCATTATACGTACCTCATTTTTCTTTTAAATCAATTTACACAACAAGGTCTGTCTTACAAATATGCATTTTCCTGTAAGTTTCATATGCTATCAACAACACTTCGACGCTTTGTAAAATATTTAAATGTTATATATATATATATATATATATATATATATATTATATATATATATATATATATATATATATGAATTAAAAACTTATAAATTTCAACAATAGACAGTCAAATGCTATAGAAAAGATAGACATCATTTTTTGTTGTTGTTTTTATTTACGTTGAAAATAATCTTTTCATTTTTCTGTTACTAAGCTGGGGTAATCTTCTATAAGTAAACGAAGTTTTGAGTTCCACTATTTTTTTGTTTTTCAAATGGTAAATGTACAGATTAGTTAACCTAATGCTTTTAGATAATCTGAAAGGTGTTTAAATAGGCATTTTTGTGTAGATTTACTCCCATTGTCCATTGATTTAGTCCTCGGTAGTTGTTTTTACACCATGTTCTGAAGGAAATTTTGCTCCAGAATAGGTTCAACTTTAAAAGTTGTAAATAGTTACTGGTTGCCAAATCTAGGCTGTAGGTTCAAGCTTAGTTTATAGATATACAAGGAGTCTGAACTCCCTAGACAAAGTTCTTTAGTTCAGAGTTTACTGATAATGATAGAAATAGAGAATATCAACATAATGTTTAAACTCGGATCAAGATTTCCGTCTTGAATTAAAGTAATTATTGAGTTTGGAGGGTATTTTGAATGACAAACTTGTGAATGTGGCGAGAAGTATGAGGTTAGCATCAAAAACTTCGCCAACGAATCGAATTATAAATCATAACAATCATGTATCTTGTAAGAATCACATTCCCTACCGTGCACTGCAGCAAAGAATATAGACACGCAAAGAAGTGGTATGAGGTTAGCATCAAAATCTTCGCCAACGTATCGAAAATATAAATCATAACAATCGTGCATCTTGTTAGAATCACATTCCCTACCCTACATTGCAGCAAAGAATATAGAAAGTAAAGAAAGGGGCCGTAGAGCAAAAGGGGTGATTTTTAAAAGTCTTGACAGAAGAACTGCTTTACAGGTGACTGCTTATATTCATTTTCTTCATTCCTCTTTTAAGTTGAGATTTGATTTTAATTTTTAAATTATCGATTTCGTAGAGTTCAGATATGGATTTTTCAAAATTCCTTGCACATTATATACAGAGGTACATACTAATACGTACACAGTGTTTAATCTAATTTTGTATTATGCTCTAGATTAAATATTCTGTAAAATAGGTGAACGATGACCGTTTGATTAAGGTGCTGGCCTTCGGTACCAGTGTTCGTGGGTTCGAATCCCACTATGTCATGGATGTTCGTAGCAGTTCGTAATCGGTTTTAAACTGTAAGTCCTGGTCTCATTAGCCCTTGTATTGCCGTAGCAGTCCAAACCAAACCAAACCAAACCTGTAAAGTAGGTAGATGCAAACATTAGACCGAGAAACCGAGTCCGTATCATTCTTTAGAGCAGATGGTTATTTGTAGTTCCATCGCTGTGACGTCACTATGTCATAACTTAGCCAGTAACAATTAAAACAGCAACAGGTTTTCTTCTAGCAGGTGTTGCCTAATAGAATGAGATCATTCATGTTTTAACTTTCGAGTGCACCTTTCCCGGTTTCATTGCAGTAAGATTCTGAATTGCCAAGGTGTACATTCCTCATACTCAATGTCTGTTTCTCTAGTTTTGAATCACACTACAAATATACCTTGTATACTAGGACTAACTTCTCTTCATTGAAAAAGGCAAATCTTTTGGAAGTGGTTTCATGTCACTAGTCTCAATGTTGTCAACAAATATTTTTATGTGGAGAATCATAGTGGCATAATGCCGGGAAATTGCATATGCTTTTCCCTCAATCCATAATACAAAACTTGTAAACCGTACAAAACTAAAATGGAAGTTTAAGAGATAAAAGTATTTTTTAAACTACAGAATAAATCTTTTAACATCATAGTTACGTTTGGAAAAACAAAGCGAAAGCAGTACGTGCAATAGCTTAAAAAAAAAGATGCGAGTAGACAACGAGCCCCAAATTCTTCACATTTTATTTTTTCTGATAAAAGGCACGGGAGTTCCCCAAATATGATAAATTGACGTATAAAAGTAATATTTCATATTTTAAAATATGGACTCTTCAAATTTGCATTTCTATTGCATCACTTTTGTGATACACACACACACACACACACACACACATATATATATATATATATATATATATATATATATATATATATATATATATATATATATATATATATATCAAGTCTAAAAAAGGGGTAGTTGGAAATTACTTGACTTATAAGCGATTTTAAAAAGAGAACTCTTTTATAATAACAAAATAAATGAAAATGACCCACTCTCGCGTAAGCTTT